>JAVLVB010000513.1:143879-215706 GCA_032876305.1 Orestias chungarensis | reverse complement strand
GTGTGTGTGTGTGTGTGTGTGTGTGTGTGTGTGTGTGTGTGTGTGTGTGTGTGTGTGTGTGTGTGTGTGTGTGTGTGTGTGTGTGTGTGTGTGTGTGTGTGTGTGTGTTTTGTGCAATCTCCAGTGACAAAGCTCTCCTTTATCCCCAACCGTGCACTTATAATATAAATTGAAACGCTCTCTTTCTCTCTCCTCCTACCAGATATTAACTTCGCCCTGAGGAAGATCGTGTGTCTGCTGAAACCCACCAAGGAGATAACCCACGACCCGGCCACGGGCGCCATGAAGATCCGCACCCTCACCACCTTCAAGAACTTCATCATGGAGTTCACCATCGGGAAAGAGTTCACGGAGGACCTGGGACCCGTGGACGGGCGTACCTGCCAGGTGTGGGTCCTGGGCGTGTCTGTAATTGCTTGCGTCTCGTAACCAAAGCCTATTATTTATGGTCCTTTGTATTCAAACTGTTTTATGGTTTATGGGATCCTTTTGAACAGAAAATACTTAGTACATGTGGAGCGGGAGCAAATATTTAATTTAGTGTATTTTGTTGGATTTAGAGCTTTAGTATATCTCTCCAGTATATTTGTCCATATATCCAGTGGTGTCCCAATCCAACAATGATATCGGACCGATATCAGTCATAAACCAAATATCGGATTATATCGGCTTACATCTAAAATCTACAATATCAGCACTCCAACACAAACAGTTTGTTTGATCCATTGCAAAATTTGTCATTTCTTTTTTTTAATTACAGAAAAATGATTTATTGGAAGAAAGTTTAATATTTATGTAACCGAAAGATTAAGAATAAATTGATTCGTTTTTCAACATAACTATCGCCATTAACTATTATTGTCTGAGTAATATCAGCTAATCAAGTGTTTTCTAACATTTTACTCTTACAATACTAATAAGAGTCTGAATGATTCATTGCTAGTATGATATCGGGTCAATATCGGTGTCTGGCAATAACGAAGACTGAAGTATCGGTATCATATCGGATGTGAAAAATTTGTATCAAGCCCCTAAAATTTTTCCATAAATTTTGAAGCTTTTCCACAGAATTTGAGATGGGCTTTGACTAGGCCACTGTAGCATCTTTATAGCGTTTTCTTCCACGGTTGTGTCCAATTATGCTCCATCCATCTTGCCATCAACCTTCCTCTTTGTCCTTCCTGCGGAAAATAACCCCCACAGCATCATGCTGCCGCCGCCTTGCTGAGTTATGTGCAGCATTTTCAAGATTTTTCAGGTTGCAGAGTTTCATCTGAGCAACGCTCATTGTTCCCCATATTTGCTGTGTCCTTTAAATGTTCGTTTGTTTAAAATAAGAACCCTAACAGACTTGTAGCTGCAATATCTACATCAAAGTTTTTAGATTTTAATCACCAAACATTGAAAATCATTCGGTCATGTAAAGTCCTATATAGACAAATCAATATCTGCTTAGAACTTTTTCTTTAAGCTCTTTCTCTTAACTTGTGTCCTGTTTGCAGACCACGGTGAGCTGGGAAGGAGACAAGCTGCTTTGTGTACAGAGCGGAGAGAAAGAGGGACGAGGGTGGACCCACTGGCTGGAAGGCAACAAGCTCCATTTGGTGAGGACATAAGGGCTGAAAGAGCGGCGATGGAGGCAGAAGGGAGACGGAACAAGGAAAGCTGGCGTTTAAGAGGATGAAAAAAAAATAGATTCTGCCATTGATATGCCTGATGTAGGGAAGACATGCAAACAAGCCGCGTTATTCGTTCACTGCCTGGTCTGGCATCCGTCTTTGCAGCACCAGAGTTTGCAAACAGAACTTTGTTCTCTAAATAGATCTAAATCTTCTGGCGAGTTTCTAACAATCAGCATTGTTTTGGCTAATACCTTAGTGGCGATTAGGAACAGAACAACGCGTTGTTGACGCTAAACTCGGCACAGAGTTGGGAAAGAAATGCCAGTGAGGATCAAGATTTAGGTTTTTGTTGGGTTTTAGGGGTTGAACCAGCTGGAGAGGTGAACAGCGTGGGAGTGACGATTTGTTTGGGAAAGCAGGGAGGGGGGAGGGGAGCGGAAAGATAAGTGTATGGGGAAAGAGAGGGTGACGGATTATAAGGTCAGAGGAGAGAGAGGAGGATTTTGGAAACAATCCCAAGTTTGTGAGATCACTTAAATATGCTAAAATCACTAATTTATGTCTCCTTTAATGTGCCAAATGGCTCCTGACCATTCCCCTACCCCCTCTCTTTGTCCCCCTCTCTTCTCTGCAGGAAATGAGAGTTCAAGGCATCATTGCCAAGCAAGTCTTCAAGAAGGCCGACTGAAGTCGCTGCAGCAGCACAAAAGCCTGGTTTTAAAGTAGTCGGTACAAGAATTGAATCATGTTTATGGGATTTTTTTATTATAACCATTCAAAGATCACGATAACTCCATAAAACAATGTTGAACGTATGTTCAGTGTTATGATAATTTTTTAGAGTAACAGAGCATAAAAGAAAGACCTGTAAACATTCCCGGTTTGGTTTCTGTGCCCGATGTTTTCAACAAATGAAACGTAAGTCATGCTTTGCTTCTGAATTATGTTAGAAGATAATTAACGGAGTAAACGATACTATCCATGCATATATGTACAACTTTACGACGTATAAATACTAAAAAATAAGTGGTGTAAATGGGCAAAAATGGCCTTGTAAAGTACATTCATGCAGTGATTTAACAAAAACAACAATAAAAGTATAACTAAAACACCTCAAAACATAAATACTGCATTAAAAAGCTAATTTTTTTCAACAGTGAACAGGTACTAAGACAACACAATAAATGTTAAAAACAAAATCACGTTCGTTCTTACTTTCATCTAATATGTGGGATGAAGGACAAACACAAGTTTACTCTTCTTGTAATTTAATAGATTAATCCCTGAAGTTATAATTCTGAATTTTGTAGGTCAGGTTTTGCTACAAGGTTATAAAGAGCTCGTAACTCTCTTCTTTATTTGATGTTTATCCAGATTAGTTGAACCCAAACTCCGAAGCTAACATCAATTCTATTTTGACTGAAACCAAAGCAGATTTCTAGCCTCTTATGTATTCAAATCACAAACAAACTCTCGGCAAAGGCTTTTTTTCATAAGCATTTTGACCACTGCTTTTAGGCAGAAGCAGATGATTATTTACACAAGCTATGATCCATGCAAGAGCCTCCGGTTACAGTAACTACCTTACAGAAAAAGTAACGCTGTATAAATCTAATAAAAAACCTTTCATTTGCTTTCCTGCTTTAAGGGCCAACATTGAAATGATTAAAGATAGCGATGAGCGTCTTTGTCCACACAGGGGCTAATGGCTGCAGTTTTTACAAATACAAATGCAATAATGAACTAAATCTATATCTTCACCTGGCAAATGTAGAGTCTGTTACTGAACAATTAGATTATATATATATATATTTTTTTTTTACATAAGCAGAGATTTTTTGTGCATTATTAAAGTAAACTAGGCTGCATAGTAGGTTTATGCAAAGAAAAAGAAGGGATGTCACTTTTAAAATAAAAGCTGGTTTTTCAAAATAAAAGATACTCTTTTAGATTGCCATGCAAGATAAAACTAAGAGCATGTTTGGCTTTCTGTATGAAAGCAACACATCTAATTTTTTTGCCCTGTCACATTAGTATGCAATAAATTGCTTAACGCTTTTGAGTGTTTTAAGTATAAAAAAGTCAATTTTTGCAACTATTAGCTTTATCCCCCAGGAGCAACAAATCTAGATTTATATGAAATCAAATATCCCTATAAACTGCTTCTAAGTGCTTAACAGAGGCGTCTCTTTAAATTGTCAGTTAATATGAACAAACCTTTAATCTATCAGAAGGCTCAAGTTTGCCACCATGATGTCTTAAAGAAAAGTAATTCTTCACAAAGCAGGAAGAGATTAAATGCTTCCTGGAGTTTTATTAGAAGAAGATTAAATTCATTTATTCCTGTAAACGGCATCTAGTTTAACATTCGTCGTGCTGCCTTGGTACTGTTCATGTTTAGATGAGTTTAGATGATTTTTACAGTTACACAGCATCTTTTAGCCTTGGAGGGTTTTTTTCTGAACAAAACCCCATTTTTAAGGGGCACATTTATAGGAAAGGCTAAGACAGACTTGGTTTAGTGCCTCGTCCATGTGCACACGTCTTTTTTCTCATTCCACCAAGTTCTTTTATGCATGTAGAGTTCAGACTGCTCGAGATTGTACGAAGGGAACAAAGCATGAATGCTTTAAAACAGGACGTCAATGAGAAAATCACACAAAGCATTTTTTAAAATATGCACATTTGATTTTTCCTCTTATGTGGAGCTTAATGTTGGGGGAAATATTTCTTTACACAATCTGAAGCTTTCACCAGCGTCCTGCAGGTGGCAGCAAACTATCAGCCATACTGAACTCTGCTGAGAGTGAAATCTTCTCAAGGCTCATAAGCAGTTGTTGCAAGATCTCTGAGCCAGGGACTTCTCTCCATCGGCTCCCAGTCTTTGGTGTTTTTATGTCCCACACCACTCGTCCTCCTGGGGCTCCGAGTATGATCTTAAGAAGTTGCTGCTGGGGCATCCGTTGCCGTTTTTGAGTTGATTGGGTTCAACGAAGGAGACTGAGGCCTTCAGTGGAGTTATGGGAGCGCTGCTGTCCAAGCTCTCCGATTTGCCGCAGATGATTGGGGGATCATCTGCGGAGGACGAGAGAATCAATTGCAAAAGTGAGCATCCTTCAAAGAAAGGAGCCAGGATTTATGACACGCTTAATGCAACTGAAAGCAAAGTGAGAACGTGCGAAGAAGATTAATTTAAAGCAGGACTGGAGGAGCCAGCAGTCATTTTCATTAAGAGAAACATAATATATATAAATCATACAGACAGAATGACTTCTTCAAACATTTGTTTCAGTGATTATGATAGGTTTCTGCTAATAGCTAATGTCATTTAAAATTAAAACATGACTTCAGATTAAATAAAGACATCAATTGAATACAGTCTTGTGGGCTTATTGACAACATGTTTAATAACTTCTTGAACTTTAATATCTATATTGATGCTTGGCACGGGTTCATCAAGTCAGACCCCAAACAATAAAATAAAATATTGCTATTCATGGATAATAGCGATGTGGTATTAAATACTTCGTATATAAACATCTGAATGTTTACTATTTATTAGTCACTATTTTTGTTTTCTGCTTTTAAATCTATAAATTCAAATTGATAAAAAGTCAGTATATAGAGTATAATGATAAAATATGTATTAAAAATCTTAATGCTACTTTTTCTTAATTTAATTGTACTATTATTAACCTCAAATTATTAAAAGATAAAACATATATGTCATTTAGTGAGAACAACAAATAAATACAAATGGTCTGCTCTTTTTAGGTAAACAGAAAGTTGAACATTTTATGTTTCAACTCAGGTTAAAACAAGTTCAAGGAGACAGAAAATTGAATCCGAGTCATTTAAAAAGGATTTGCTGTTAATGTTTGGTCTCTTCTGTCCAACCAGTCTTTCTTTTCTCAATTGATTTTTTTCTCAAGTAAAGCACCCTGCAGTACGTGAGTAGCCTCATGAAGGGGTTGTGACGTTTTTGCAAGAAGCTGGTTTGTGAGCAAAGAGCAAACATTAGCAGACCAAAAACTGGGTCAGTGTTTCACCCAAGAAGCGGATCGCTGAACCGAAATGTTAAACTGCTGGAATATAAGACATTTGTGTTACATGCTTTTGAAAATGTTTTACTAATAAAAGAATAAGGGTGGTGTGTATTAGTATTATGGTCCCTGATGTGATAATAGCAACTGATTGCTTTCAGAAGTTCCCTAATTGGATTAATGCATGATTCCTATGCTGAAATATCCTAGTCAAAGGCCGGTGCAAATCAGAAGCTTTTGCATGACTTAATAATTGAAATTCATAGATATTCCACATTCAGGAGTTCATTTAATTTCTGTTCTTTTTATGTATTGAGCAGGCAAAAACACAACATAACCAAATATAGTTCTTGTCTTACTCAATTTTTTGAGTAAGACAAATTGTAATTTCCCCTCATATTTTACAATTATACCTTTCTCCGTGTTGCTCTATCACAATAAACCAAATACATACATCGGACTTTCAGCTGATGATATAAAAAATGAAATACAATACTTCTTCTTAAGCCCACTTCTCTTTATTGAACATATACAGTAGGTATACATTGCGCTAAGAATCTGATGTTAAAATCTGTGTTCTTTTTAGCTTTAAGCAGAAAGAAAAATTACATGTTTAATCAATATGTTTGGTTAATTAAATTAATTATGATTTTAGGAATATTCTAATTTTGTAAATGCTTCTTTTTTGTGTTGTTTACCTGAAATATACTTGCAGCTGGTGCAGTTAGACAGCAGCTCTGGCGGAGGAAGGACTTGTTCAGGTATGACCACCGTGGTAACATGTTCTCTGGATTTGGCTGTAAAAAAAAAAAAAAAAGTTTCCTAAATCCACCAATTCAGCCTAGATTTACTGTAAGTTAACTGAGGCCGATTTCCTCCATAACACAGAAGGGTGGCAGTGTTAGCCCAGCCCAGAGCTCTGCAGGACCATCAGTCATATAGCTCCACATTAAATCCGCTGATGCTCAACATCAATGCTGACACACTTTTACTCAGAAAATGTGAGGCACAAATGTGACAAGAGTTCACTCCATTGGACTGAGGCAGTTTTGACTTTCCGGGGAAACTGGCCAGACTTTCTTTTTTTTTTAACACATATCTTTAACCAAACAGTAATGTACTATAAAAAAAAGCCAAAATCCTAGCTTGGGGCCTTTGGAGATCTTAAAGAAGTATTAAAGATGCACAGGAAGTCAAAATCACACTTTGCATGTAACACATTTTAAATAGACCCTGTGCAGACGCAGCCATTAACTAAGACTTCTATGGTCGTGGGCTTTCTAAAGCTTTTTTTTACGGAGACAGAATTAGACGCATGACTGCGTTTACTGACTTTGTTCTTTTCATCTCTTGGGAGAAACTGGTTCTGAACGTTTACGGGAACTGCACCCCTGACTTTCACTTTGTGTGGCTCACAGAGGGGGGTTAAGTTACAAGCAACAAGCCCCCTCCTAATTCTCAAGATGGAAACATTTGTTGGTTTTTTGTTTTAGTTGCCACGGAGGCTTTTTCTTTACAATGCAAATGTCCTGATCAACGAGACGTGAAGATGTATTCTCTAACTTTACATGAAGAGTCCAGAGGTAAACAAATGATTTGATAGATCTTCAGATCTTCCCCTTTTGTGTGTTTATCCCCACACGCGGATAAGCCAGCTCTGAGCATCGTGAGCTGCTGTACTATCACACAACTTGAACCATTTACTTTGGAAACAACACAACTCATTCATGGTTTCCTCCTCTGAGACTAGAACCTACTCAAAGCTGACTACGTCTTGTTTGATTTCCTTTTGTCATATTGACGCACATGCCCTGAAATTTCCCCCCTAATAAGAGTTTAGCTTGTGCATTACCATCAAATAAAACCTGTAAAAGTACCTGTCTGATATGAGCCGGGGGATTTGCTTTTACCAAACATATACAAAGGTAACTCCTCCTCTGGTGACTCAATATTAAACCGATACTACACCCATTGATAATGCTTTCAGCACCTAAACCCTCCTCTTCCTTTGTTTTAAAACGCAGACTTGCATTTCTGAGGTTTTCCTTTTTTAGGAAAGCTGCCATAACATTTGACTAACGAGAACGTCTCACCGACATGTAATCATGTATTTATGGTAACATAAAAACAAGCATAAGCCTCTGCATACAGAGTCAAGAAGAGATATTTTTAGGAACTCGGTTTAAGAGAGAGGAAACCATTCAGAGATGGATTTGATTAGCAGCCTAAAGGTGGTAATTACTGGGTACCAGCCCGCTGATGTGATCCATTTAATACACCGCACGTGCTGTAAAGATGAGAACGACAATACAAGTAAAGGCTTTACAGTTTAAATGTAATTGCATCTGTTGTCAACCTCGGGTTTTTGCTGTAATTAGTGCTTTCACCACCTCCTTGTTTCATTATTGTTCCAAAGGTCTTGCCAGATAGGTTAATTTCTTTGCGTTAGTTCCTATGTTTGTTCTTGTGTTCTGTTCTTTGAACAGATTGGATTTTGTTATTTCAGATCAGTGTTGTTCAGTCTGCTTATCTTGTCGTTTGCCTTCTGCGTGTAAGTTATTCTTCAGCCTGTCAGTTTCCTCCCCTCCACAGCTGTGATCAATCAACTGATTTTCTCACCTGCATTCAATCTAATTACTATCTGTCTGTCTGTCTGTCTGTTTTAGAAATAAAAAGTTGCTGTATCTTCAAATGTTGGATGTATTTTGACATATCAAAATGCTAAATAATGTGTATTTTACAAGATTAAACAAAAGTAAAAAAACATGATTGGAAATAGAAAGAAAATGATAATATATGATTTCTTAAGTGTACTGGGCTGAAGAATTTTCCTAAAAAGCTACAACTTAGACAAGTTTGATGTCCAAATACTCTTTATTTTATTATTAATGATGCTTATTAAATAAATATTGAAATTGGCTATTAAACTAATAGCCTTTAGGTTTAATATTTTTAGATAATATTATTGACAATGATTTGCTTCATGTTAATAATGGGGGGGAAAAGCTAGACATATTGTTTATCCACACTCCAGTTGTTTCTGGTCTCAATAAAATAGTTTTAAAAGGCATATTAACATAAAAACGTTTTTTTGGAGAGATGTTATGCAAAGACACTGCAACAAGGTGAAATCTCACTAAACATTACTTATGTTTGAGCTAAACTCAAAACTTAGCAACTATTTAAAAATATCTATTTAAGTTGAGGGTGTCATTTTATTAGTATTCTTTTTTGCATTGTTGAGTCTTAGTGATTGTTTTAATTTTTCATTTTAAACGTGGCTAAAACATTTTCTTATCTTTTTATCTGGTAAAGAAATACCATCCAGGTTCTGGTATGGCATTAAGTTGGTCTACAAATGTAAGTATTTTGGTATTTAATTTATTTGACTATTTAAATAAACACATTAAACACACAGACAGACAGAAATATGAAGTAATTATTATTTTTTAAGAAACACAATTATACAGATATAGGTCTTGGCAGGTTTCTCATTAACAAGCCGAAATTCTCTGAATCTCCTTGAGCGAAACTGGAACTGAAGCGAAACTATACAGTGAGGAGGAAATTTTGTATTTCTCCAAATTCACTTTTAATAACTTATAACCATGTGGAAAGCACAGATGCGCAGAGATAAAATAAAAACAAGACGTATGCATCAGTGAACCTTAACAGCTTCTGTACGTTTAGCTCCTGATTAGAGCAGTGACAACTAAAACGATAAAAGACGAATTACCGCATAAAAACACTCATATTTCATGTTTGCTCTAGGGCGAACAGGAAGATTAAAAGGAAAATAACCAAATGTCAGAAATCTGCTGTCAGACAAAAAATAATAGGTAAAACCAGCCAGCCACATATGTGGGTCTGCTTTCTTCAGTATGAGTAGGCTGATTGTGAAGTGTGTGCGTCACATCTGCAAAGCAACTGTGTCAAGCTAAAACTGTACAGGATGTGGTTTCCCCCGTTGATCTCGTCGTCCTTGTTTAAACTTCTGATTAAATAAAGCTGGGTTAAGCTGCTTTATCTGCTGGATCTGCTGCTGCTTTGCAACATCGACAAGAACTTAACTCCGATATAATACATGTGTATATACCTGTGATCGAAATGTAACTTTGCAAAATGAACACAGTCCACGGAGAAAGAACGACAATTAATCCCACCCACACACGTGACGTCTTGTACACACCTGGTCTGTAAGATCTGCGCTTTGCTTTCAAGAAGATGAACGCCGCCACGATAGCTAAGGTCAACACGAGTCCGGCCCAAAGACCTGCAGGCAGTATCCAGGTACAATCTGATGGGAAAGAAGCACAGCAGGAGGAAAATCATTTTAGTGAAGCTTGATAAGTTTACACAAACGTACATAACCGCACCTTAGAATAATGGTTTAAGTTCACAGAAAGATTTGAGGGGGGCGAGAACTGGCCTTCTCGCCAACGAATGCCAGAAAGATATAAAATAAAAAAACTGAGTGGCTCTTGAATCTGAACACGTCTAATAAAACACTGTTTTAACATTTGATAGGAAATTATGGCAAAAGTTGAAATGACAAGACACATTTTTCAATTTTATGATAAAGATGAAAGAACAATTGAAAAAGTAAAAAAAGATATATCAACAATACGGCTAAAAAACAAGAAAAGTTTCCAAATGTTAATAATTTTAGACAACATAATGACAAAAAGTGTAAACGTTTATGAACAATAAAGTTGAAATTACATTGATCAGCTGGAAGAGACACTGTGGTCACCAAACCTAGCATAACAAATACTAACTTAGGGCCTTTTTTTACGCACATATATAAAAGTAACAAAACTCAAGAGGGCTCTTTGTAAAATGTTGCCATCATATTTATAGAATCTATCAGAGTTTCCAAACATTCTGCAGCTTTGAGAACCAGGCTAATTTCACGAACGCTGCAGAAGTTTTAAATTGTGGGTTTAGTTCTGTTTAGTTTAATCCTCCCCTTATCAAAAAGAGGTTGCTATTGCCTAGAAACCTGTGGTTTTTATTAAGATGATCTTCCAAAGAAATCTGCGAAACTGCAGCACTTTTTTATAATAGGAATCTCAAATATATTATCAAAACTGTCCATGCAAATGCGATTTATAGCAACTTATCAAATACAAACATAAGACTCTAGAAAACAAAAAAAATCCCTCTACATCAGGGGTTTCCGAATATCTTAGGCTCTAAAAACAAAAGAGGAGACTCATGATGCCCTCAACTACTTGAGTTTCTGTTTCAGTCAACGTAATACAGTGACAACACAGCATCAACCGCCAGAAAATTACTCTTGCCTATTTCTAAGTACCAATTTTGGCTCTTCTATTGTGGCAAAAAAAGTTTTAGCATCATAATGTTCAGTTTGTACTAACTACTTTACATAATTTTGTGATGTTAAATAAAGAAGTTTATGTTTTTATCATGTCTAATAAAGTTGGTAAAGCTTACAAATGATCTATAAATAAGCCGTTTAACCTACAGAAAGCCTGCAGGCTGAATCCTTCAGAAACATTTAAGGTTGTGAGATTTTTCAGTTATATGTATGTTTATAAGGTCACATCACTTAAATTTAAAGTCATTGCCTTTAAGTTATATCTATGATCTTGGTTTATTCATGGAGACTGACTTCAGCCATCTAAAACAGCCGCTGATAATTTAATCTAAAAATATTTTTAAACTAAATTCTCTGAAAGTTGATTTCCTTTAAAGTTTAAACCTGGTAATTTGATTATTTTTAAATCTACACAAAGTCTCCTGCAATGATGTCTTTTTTTTTCTTTAACTAAAATAAATATTATCTATTAACAGGAAGTTGCTCTGAGTTGTGATTGGTCCCATCCGGTCTCGCCTACCAATGGACCAGTATCACAATTAGAGAAATGTTAATGTAACAGGATGTATTAAATAAAAAATCTACAAATCAAATGACATTATTGGTTATATGTGAATATCTTTAAACTTATTGTTCCCAATGATTTATCAAATCATACAGAAATTAGCTGATACACAAAAGTTTGGGAGTACATGGGTTTGAAATAAACGTGTTTACAGTCTGAAAATGAAAGTGGAAAAGGGTGAAAAGGAAAACCATGAAATGTTAAAAATGTAAAATAGACCCGAAACTACAAGAAAAAAAAAAAACCTTAACCTTAACCTATACATGTAATACAAGTCGTCTGACTCATCTGCAAATCCTTGAGGCTGAAAACGTAAAATTTACATCCTCTCATAAAGCTTTTCAGTAACGGAAAAATGCAAAGGTTCTCCTAAACTCCATTTTCTGCAGAATTTCTTGACGGATACTGGGGGATTTACCACTCGTGATGCTTGCACCACAAGAAAACAAAACATAGTTGAAAAGTAACTGAGAGTCAAAAACAACAAGTTCTTTAGATTAGGAAGCATTTTAAATCAAAGGTTGAACAGTTTTTTTTTGGGATGGATTACACAGGTTGGTCAAGCCTGACTTTTAGTATTTTGACCTAGAATAATTTACAGAATTTAAAACCATTGAAATTGCCGCGCTTTTTAAAGTGGGAGCAGCGGGTAAGCCTCTCAAACGATCAAGTAACGCTCGATCTGGGATCTAGATCCCAAAGGTAAACCACCTCTCGTACTGATCACAACAGGCAAAGATATTATCCCGTACTCTGAAATCTCTCTGCAGGAGTTTTCTAACCAAAAGACTAGATAGAGATTTAGAGAAGGGCAGCAAAAGAGAGTGAGCTCCTCCACGACATGCTTCCGTAGAACATAATCTCTGATGCCTGGAGCTGTTTCCTTGTTACAATAATCACGAGACTGCAGCAGTCTTTAGTCAGGGACTTCTTCAGGTTTGTTGCTGGACTGACTACTAGTGTAAATCCTTCCTGCCCACAGCATCACCATCCACAATGACTCTTTCCAGGCAACTGGACGATAGGAGCTATGGCAACATTTAATTTCCCTTTGTGACAAATAAAGTACTAAACTGAATTGAAAAGAGTGCTCCGCCTCAATATTGGTTTAATGGTGTTGTTGGAGCTATTTTCATTGCTTTGAATTCTGTTCACACTTTTCTGTTAGCCGGCTTTATATTTTTGGGGTTTATTGACAGAGTTCATTTCTAAGTTAATAATTGTTTGTTTTTTATTTTTATTTTATTTTTTTCCTCATTAAGACAGGAAAAACTTTGGTACCTTATCCCTGATGTTTAGTGACTGGTAAAGGGTCAGTAGGGATTGGGGTGGGGCCTATGGCTTTTTACCAGAGCAGAAGCAACAGGAAACAAGGAAATGTTTGTATAATTGTATAATTTGTATAATTTTCTTGCCAGCATGGTTAAATAAACCATCAAACGCAATCTTCAACTTTGGGATAACAGAGGTCTGTGGCCTGTGTGGCTTGTTTGTGGCTCGTTTAAAGTTTTAGGAGGATTGGTTTGACAATTATCGGCACCAAAAGAAGTCCATGGCTGACATCAGGTGTTTTAGATATTTAAGAATCACAAAACAGTTACGGCAAGACTGAATGTACTTTGCAGATGAGATTAACTTGAAAAATACTACCTAAAATGTTTTGTCAAAAAGCTTTTTATCTGCAGTTGAGTGTAAAAAAATGTCCCCAACCACATAGTAATCTGTGTGGCAGTATGAATCTGCCAAAAAATGTTTATCTGATTGAAAGTTTGGGGTTATGCTTCCCTCATAGGCAGACATGTATTACTGCAACTCCAATCACATCCTTTTGTAGGAATTGAAACTTTTCAACCTCATGTGTTCCGCAAAAAAAGCTGCTAGACCAGCAAACCACAACAGTGACCTGAAAAAAAACTCCAACAAACAATATGTTATTCTTTTTTGACACTGAAGAATAACATTTATGCGTCTACCATCATGCTAGAGATGTTATTTTACACTAACTTAGCAACTAACTTAGCCAGTTGCAGTAAAAATTACAGGCCCTTATTTTCTCTAAAAGACAAACTGCAACCGCTGCATAAAATGGTTTCCCTTCTGTACCGCTTCCACTTCCTCTCCAAATATAACCTCAACTGGATCCTTGTGAGCCGCATCCGCTGAGCCCCACGACATAATATCACACATGGTAGCCAAAAGCAATACTCAAAATGCTTAAATCTACAGAGATGGACCTACGCTCTTTACACTTTTCACAGATGGCATCCTTTAGTGCGTTTCCTGGGGTTTTCAGTTTTAGTCCATAGCTTTCACAACTGTAAGAGATAAATAAAAAAGAACAATTTAAAGGTTGATTTACTTCATAAATCAGCTCGTTTAAGGTGAGAAACAAAAAAGCCACTCAGACATGCCTGAAATGTGGTTTACAGGGGGAAAAGTAATCTGTGACGTTGCTGTAGGTCCCATGTTCACACGGAGCGCAGACTGTGTTTTTTTTAGAAGTGGCTGCAAAGACAAGTCAAACGCTGGGGTTATTTTTTGCTATCACACAAAAGAGAGCAACCCAGTCAGTTTTTAAAACTTACGTTTAACCTTGACTCCTTTTCCCTCGGGGCAAATGTACCAGTGCGCGCAATGCTCACACTTTTCCTCACTGCAGTAGAAACCTTCCTTACACTCACACACAGTGTTGCTTTTAGCCGTGCAGTTCATCACTTTTAAACTGTTTCGACCTGTGAAAGGTTGAAAAACAGAAAGTTTATCTTGTTCATTTGTGATTTGAAAGCATTTGTGTGTGTGTGTGTGTGTGTGTGTGTGTGTGTGTGTGTGTGTGTGTGTGTGTGTGTGTGTGTGTGTGTGTGCGCGTGTGTGTGTGTGTGCGTGGGCGTTTAGGTTACAGTTGAAACTGTCTGTGATCCTTCCCAAACGAAACAACTCTCAACAGTGCGCTTCCTCGTCATATTTTCACACACTTTCAAATGAGCATAATCAAAACATGTTTCACTTTTACTTTGTGAGTAAATAGAAATAAGAAAATATATATTTTAAAGATGTGAAAATCTGTTTGCAACCATATGGATATATAACTTATTACGTTTTGTATTCAATTTAAACGGTTCTGATCTTTTAACAGACTAACCCCGGTAAAAAAATTGGGATTTTTAACCTTAATTGTAGCAGTTATCTGAAGGGTTATAAAGTCACATCTAAGACTTTAGGAGACACTTGGGACACAAGACCAAGAGAGTGAGCGCTATTATGTACAGATAGGAAAAACATAGGACAGGACTGAACCTTGTAAGAAGTGGCCAACAAAAATTACTCCAATATCGGAAAAGCGGTAGCTCTGAAGGTTAAGATCAGGGATCATGATTCAACAAGAGGAAAGAAACTAGGCTTAAATGCCGTCTGTGGATATGTCAGGTCAATGCTATTGTTGGTTAAAAAAAAACATACAGACCCTTATAATATTTGCTCTCAAGCAAAAAATCCTGACAGAGACAATCCAGGCATGGGTTCATGACCTTAAATTCAAACATGCTTAGGCTGGCAGATTGATTGATCCACATCTAACTTTGAAAGTCAAGCTATGAATAGGCTAGAAAAACATACACTGAACGGCTTGACATGGCCTAGTTCAAGCCCAAGTTTGGGCTTGAACTAAATATAGATTCTGTAAGAACCTGAAGAACCAGTTCAAACCTTCAAACGAGGCTAAACGAAAGCATCTAACAAGAAAGAGTGGGGTCACAATTTCAGCACATTTTATTTACTCAGATTCTCTTTTCTCTTTAATAATAAATGCTTTAAATGTGACAAAGAAGAAGAAAACAGAAGAATCTGTACGTGATAAAAAAACTTTTTTTTGATTCCCTTAGGACAATATTTAGGCAGAGTAGATTATACAGTAGTTTAGCAGAGCTATAAATAAGGAAAAGAGCAAGTGGACTTACAGCAGGTGTCACAGGTTATGCATTGCTTCAGGTAGTTCAGCTCGTCTGTATATGTCCCACTGGGACAAGTGCTGCAGGTTGTCGTGTTTGTCTCATTACACTCTTCTTTTAGGAACTTTCCTGATCAAAGTTCAAGAGACAGCATTTTAACAGCTTATAAAATAAAGTTACAGCTTTCTTTTTTTGGGTTTTGTTAAACAGAAAAAAGAGGAAGTTTGATATGTTTACTGACCTGCAGGACATCGTTCACAGCATTTTCCATTTTTACCCAGATACGTTTCCTCATTTGTACAGCGCATGTCTGCCAATCCTACCACAGCCTTCGACTTGTGTGGAGACGTTCAAGCCTTTGTCTTCCCCTCACACTCTCTGGTTAAATTCTACCACTACCTTTTTTGATACGCTCCTCTCTCTCTGATGTAAGATCTGACTTTGGCAGCAGATTTCTTTTCCCTCCTCACTTTTTCTGATCCTACACAATGGAAAACCCCAATGACCCTCATGTGCTATTTCCCCCTCTGTCTCTACGTCTTTGTGATTCTGTTCTCGTTTCCTTCCTGTTCTCTCTCTCTCTTTCTCTCTCTCTTTCTCTTATTTTCTAGTTGCGTGAATGGTGCATGTATTTCCGCCGCTGTAAAACTTAAGGTACCCTGTGTGCGCAAAACCGTTAGACACAATGAGCCATTTCCTCTCTTAATATGCTTCCAAACTGCTTTTGTTTGTTTCTATAGTTTTTACAAACCAGCGTCAAAACAGAACCTGGTGACGTAAAACTAGCTTTTTGTCACCTCACCTCTTCTGTGTTTGCTTTTCTGTCACATTTAAATGTTTCACAACATCAAACCACCTAAACAACAACTTTCATCAAGTTTGTCATTGATTTTGAATAATTCTAAATCCGTGACAAGAATAATAATCCCTAAACCAGACCTAGAAAAACTTAGGCAAGGCAAGTTTATTTGTGCTTTTATCTCTAGCAGTATAGACTACTGTAACGGCCTGCTCACTGGGCTTTCTAAACGGGCCTTAAGACAGCTTCAGAACATCCAGAATGCTGCTGCTCGGGTTCTGACCAAAACCAGGAAAAATGACCACATTAGTCCAGTGCTCAAGTCTCTGCACTGGCTTAATGTCACTCAAAGAATAGACTTTAAAACAGCCTTGCTTGTGTACAAATCTCTTCATGGTTTGGCCCCAAAGTACATATCTGACATGTTAGAGCCATATGAACCAGCCAGGACTCTGAGGACCTCAGGTAGTGGCCTCCTGCTGATGCCCAGAGTCAGGACCAAACAAGGGGAGGCTTCATTCCAGTTTTATGCTCCTAAAATCTGGAACAGTCTTCCTGAAGAGGTGAGACAGGTTTCAACTCTGCTGTTTAAATCCAGGCTGAAAACAGCCTTATTTAACTGTCCATATAGCAACTGAGAATATTATTACTATTATTATTATTTTATTTTATTTTAATTTAAATTAATTTCTTTTAAATTCAAAGTTGATTTTATTGTTTCATTTTCTGCTCTTTTTTTCCCTATGTAAAGCACTTTGAATTGTCTTGTACACGAAAATATGCTATACAAATAAACTTGCCTTGCCTAATTCAGTGACATTGGATGGTTTTCATGCATATATTAAATGTTAAGTTTTAAAAGCGGGACAATGATGATTTAAGATTAAACATAAAAACGTCACATAAATTCAAGAAATCAGACTAATTCAAACTATTTATTTTTTGTATCTTACTAAATTCAAACCAGTTGATGCTACAGAAATCAGTGGTTGATTATCAATTAACAGTTATTAATATTAACTAACTAATAATTGTTAGCTGTAGCTCTATGCTGCTCTAAGTAATGTAATAAAAGTTGATATTAAGCCCTGATGTTAAATTAAGTTTGATATAGAGAATAGAGAAAGGAAAAAAGAAGCATGGATCACTTTTTTCTGGCAAGAAAGGGTTTATTCAGGATTTTTTTTTTCAGATTGTTATAAACTGTTTGTATTACCTGGTTAATTAGCAGACACGTCTAAGTGTGAGTGTCGTTGTTCTTTGATGAACCTTATAAATGCATGGATACATAGCAGATTATCAGAGCCAGTCTAGATTTAAAAAAATAAAAATACCCACACAGCATACATAAACATGTTTTTAAATGCTTACGGTTGCAATTTATAACTGAGAGAGACAAGGAGGAGAAGCAGGAAGGGTTGTGAGAACTGAGAGTAAATTATTGGGGGGAAAAAGGAAGGAGAGTTGCAGAAAGTTCACATGAGGAGATTTGATCTGGTTACGATGCTGAGATTAAGGTGGGAACGAATGTTTTAATTTTATTACTGCAAATAGTTTAACATCTGCTAATCAGATGTTTACTTCTGTGTTTCTCTGTCAGATCATGCAGGAATAACTACGATGTTAGGCAGTAATATTCTTTGATCACCATGTTTGCAGTCTTCGGTACTGAGAAATAGATTCCTAATTAGTTTTATGTATTACTTCTTGCTTCATTTTCTGTGACAGCTGCAACATTCAGCGCCTTTTATTTGAGAATCTGAATACTATTTTCTTGAGAGATACCCGAAGTAATAAATTCACCTTAAAATTAAATGTAGCATGCAGGCAACCTTGATTATAAAGCTTTGCTGTTGGTCTGAACCACCCTTTCCTGCATAAGGAAATGGGATTCATACCGCAGGACATTGTTCCACTGCTCTGATGTCAGCTTTAGATTGTATTTCCATTGATTTATAAGTTTCAACATAAAGAAACGTGGCATGATCATTGTATGCAGCACCACTGATCTCTTGGTAACCTGTCGATGTTTGTTGTTTTCACTGATTTGGCAGACATTAAGTCTCTTGCGAACTTCTGTTCTTCTTTTCCTCTTCACTAAATGTATTTCAATTCTTGCGGTGTCTGTTACTGAGCTTGAGCTCGGCACTTCCTGAAATTAAGTTTTTTTGTTGTTTTACTGGCACGCCAACATGACATTTAGCTTAGTTCCTTCTCAAATGCCGAACAGCTCACATTTCTAGAACAGAACAAAACATGATGCATTTTGATACTGATCTTTATGGGGGAGCAAAAAAAAAGCAAAATCATCTAATTATTACGAAATATCAGAAGTTTGGAAACAGACACTACTTCGCAATTCTTTTAAACCTCCCCTATGTCTTTACACAATTGAGCAAGTGAATAGTAATTTAGCTAATTCAAAAAGGCAGTTTGCATATTGAATATTTCCATGTTACCAATACATAATAGTCCTTACTCATACTTCTGTAGCTAGAATATTATATACTGTACCTTTATTATATATTTTTATGTTTTATATGTTTTATCTCCTGATTTTAGAAGGCTCTGTATATCTCAGCAATTATTTGGTAAGGTATACTATATAATGGTAATATATTAAGACAGAAAAAGATCAATATAAAAGTTTTTAAAGAATCTCCACCAGTAGAAACATTGATTAAGAGCATTTTTGCAGCGAGTGACTCAAAAAGTTGGGAGAACGTCTCTGGATGCTGATCAAATGAAAAGCTGCGAGATGATGACTCAATGCAATAGGTTGGGTTTCATTAGACAGAAAGCATTTTGAGCAAAGCTTAATAATAAATTGGTTTGATAAATAGGATCAACCGACTTGATAGGTATGAATTTTCTTGTTAAGTGCCTTTAAGACGGCATCTTTTGTGAATTTTGCTAAATTGTTGAGCTGATATAAATTTACTTGAATTTTTCTAAAACATATTCTTTTAGTCTCGTTCTTCTACTGCTGCCTTGTTCCTCGTATTCCACGCTGCTGGGATGGGTGGAGTCTCCTGGGTATCCCATGGGTTATTTGCCTCATGCCAGTTTAAACTGGAGCAGGTGCGCCCCCAAAGGTCAAACCATCTCCATCAGACTGATCCACCTGGACCTGGAGAACAGCCCAGACTGTGAAAATGATGCAGTGAAGGTCTCATTTAATAACAAACAAAATTCCTTCATCAGCTATCGCAGGAAACTGCTGTGAATCCTAAAGATGTTATATTTCTCATTTTTACACCAGATCTTATCAAATGGAAACCTTTTAGCTGTTTTGTGTGGGACAAAAGACTACGAGGAGCTTCAGGAGATGGTGAATCCCTTGCTATTGTCCTCACCGGGTGGCTGTCTCACACTTCTGTTTCACTCAGACTACTCTAACACCAGGAGACACACTGGCTTCAGAGGGTTTTATACTCTTCAAGGTGAGAGGTCAAAGAGACAAGACTACGAGCTGTGAGAGTTAACTTTAACCGACTCTACGGTTCCACGTTAGGCAGACGTTTGCTTCATGTTCAGTTCAATATCCTGTTCTTTTTTCTGGAAAAAGTCAGTTAGAGGTTACAGCTAACTGTTTCATTATTAATGTAAAAATAGTTGCTTTAGCCTGGTTTTTCAATTGCAGTTTGAATATACCACAAACCAGTTCCTTTATTAATTTAAAAATAGTTAAATATATCGCGCTGTTCCTGGTTTTGTTTTTATTCCTGCTACTTAAAACATAGTAAAACGGAATTCGCAGAGTAAAATTATAAAACATAAAAAAAACGTTTATTTTTTGTTAATTGTTGTTTGTTTGAATTGAATTGGTTGAGAAGGTTTTTATTCGCTCTGCTCTTTATTCTGGGATGGGCTACAAAAAGTTTAAAGGTTTTACTGAATTTAGGTCATTGGATGGTTTTATTTATTAAAAGTAAAAGTTTTTCAGAGTGATTCAATAACATGCACCTAAATGTAAATTAAACAAACAAACAAACCAACAAACAAAAAAAACATTTGTAAAACTTGGTTTTGCAGCCGGGTCATGATAAAAACAGCTAGAATTACAATTTTGCTGAATGGAAATGCAATCATCAGACAAAATTAGAAAAACAAAAACACCAATTGCTTAATTACTAAAATGTAGAGATGAAATTGAAGATAAAGAAAGCTACTGATACTGAATTCATTGAAAAGCTGAATTGCTATATATTAATTTTTTGTATATATATTTAAGATAATCGGATGATAAAGTCCGGAAAAGCTATAATCTCCTTTATCTGCACAAATTCAAACATAGGAAATGGTAAAAGTACATAAAAGTTTATACTTTTGCAGACTTCAGGAAAAGAGTTGGAACCACATACAAATTTATAATTTTTTAATATTAGACCTTTGATCTTATAAATATATTTTAGTGTGATATTGTTTTTCAGCCATTTTCCATTGGATCTGTTCTTCATCTAAAATATATAGAGCATAAAGGGTAAAAACAATTATAAAATACAATAAAAACACAACATCTGCTTTTTTTTATAGATGTTGGAAAATAGATGTTAAATAGAAGTATTTAAGTGTTGCATGACTTGATATTCAGGGTCTTTTTTTACTTTGCAGACTATGATGAGTGTAACGACGACCATAACATCAATTGCACTCAGTTTTGCCACAACTTCCTCGGAGGGTACCACTGCTCCTGTCGTCATGGTTACTACCTGGACAAGGACAAACACACTTGTACAGGTGAGGATGACTTATTTTCAAACTCCTTGCCGGCTCACGCACGACGAATGACGAATCGAGAAGGGCTAAAAATGAAACATGAAGTGAAAATTGGAAATAGGAGAAGCATAAATGGTCTTTCAGGAAGAAAAGGAGGTTGATGTTGTAATTTGTTTTCCGTGGTACTAGAATGATGATCACGTCACGCATTAACCTGTCTCATCCTAAATGCAGTGAGCTGTACTGAGGATCTGTCGGGGTTGACAAGAGGCAACATATTGAGTCCTTCCTGGCCTGGCACCTATGTGGAGAATGCTAATTGTAAATACACCCTGTCTGTGGAGGAGAACCTTCAGCTTGAGCTGCACTTCTCTGAGGGTTTTGATGTGGAGCAAAGCTCTGATGGTCACTGTGTAGATGAGCTAAGGGTAAGCACCGAGTTACAGCACTTAAAAATCTCACAAGGGTATTTTTCTCTAAAACTTCCATCTCTGTACAACAAAAACAAAACAAAAATAAATAAACACAGAGAAAGTTGAGTCTGAAGTGTTGAAAAACTGGATTAAACGACCAGTCAAAATCCTATTTTAGGAATATTATCATCCATCTCTGTTTGAATTATTTTAGTTTCATTGTCCTTTTGATTTCCATGTATTTTTACTGGCCAATCTCTATCTCCAGAATGAAAAATTAACCACAGACCCTTCGAACTTGCTAGATTTTCTTACCTTAGTACTACAGTTTAATGTGATAACCGATATAAAGCAGCTCATTGCTCTGGCAGCCCAAAAGCATGCTTATCATTTAAGATCTCTTCCGCTGAGTGAGAGGAGTAAAGTGTATTTCATGGCAAAATCGAGAAACTATTTTACCTCAGTTGGTATGGAATTGATTTATATATCAGGAACAACTTAAAACAAAATTGTCTTCACATTATAGTCATATCTTATGTCCTGAAATTGGCATCCGCCTTCTTTGGAAGCTCCTACTCTTTTCAACACACCCCCTTCAGCACCTCATCTCGACGCAGCTTGTCCTTGTTCTCCATCCATTGATGCGGTTTACAACAGTTCTTAGCAGCTTCCATGTCACCAGGTTCCAATCATATGAGAGTTTTTGCTTGACGAAGTGCAGGTTAGGTTTTTCACATATCAGATATTGTGTTTTGCTTGTAAGCCACTCATTTCAGTTTTGGTCTTAAATGATCAGAAAACCTTTGTCCACAAGTTCTGTCCCCTTACATCGGAAACGTCCTGGGCACCACTGTAGAACCACTAAAGTCCCACAGATAAGACTCCCCCCCCCCCCCATTTGAATATACAAACATGAAATATAAAGAGCTTTAAATGAAAAAGGGGGTTTTGAAATAAAAGCCGCTGAAATAGTAAATTTTCATTACAAAATAAAAGCGTCACTAAATAAAATTAAACTCCAGTATGAAATAAGTACATAAATAATTAAAGTCCTTCATTGTGAAATCAATAGATAAATATTATAAAATAATAAAAAAAAAATCTTTTTATTTGCAATTTTATTTCATCAGGATATTAATTTATTTCATGAAATATGTATTTATTTTATTTTGAATGAAACTGCTTTCCATAAAAAACATCCATTGCTATAACACTATCTGCTAAAGCAGAATGTTATCTTTTTTTCATTGTAGAGTTAAATAAATATCTAAGTATCTACAGTTTTGTTACATTTCCTGTTAGAAAACAGTTTTTCCTCTGAACAGCCAGTTGCTTGAAATTATGTTTCATAGTAGGATATTGTGGTTAAAATGGTGGTTAAGTGTTGTGCTGTTTTCCAGCAATGACGCCCCAATGCCATCACACCTACACCACGTTGTTTTATACTGACAAACGCATATCCAGATACTATCAGGTCAACCTGAGTTTATCTTACAAAACCATTGACACATAAGATCAAAGTCCAGACTTGAACCAGGTTAGCTTTATGGGACTAGCAGCTCAGTCTTCAGGAACTGCAGTACATGTATATGTTCAGAACAATGAGGCTGCATCAACCACTGAGTGGTGAAACGTGGCTGGTTTGAATTTGTCGAGTCAGTGTCCATAAAATGTATTTACAGTTTTATTTTCTGACATTTCAAAGCATTATATGTTTGACATTTCACACGTGACATGGACTCAGTTTTAAAAGTTTTCTCTGAATTACTTTTTTAATACCACCACATATCTTCATGTTTAACAGGCTTTTAAGAAAGTTATATTTTAAGACAATGCCCTGTGGTAATGTTTTGCACAGATTGAGACCAACTCTGAGACTTTCGGTCCATTCTGTGGTAACAAACCTCCTCCACCTCTTCTCACTCACTCGAGCCAAGTCCAAATCCACTTCAACTCTAATAGCTATGGGACTAACAAGGGCTTTAAACTCCACTTCAAGACCCGAGGTAACGTAGTCTTTTATTTAACAAAGTTTCTTGTATAACATTCCTGGGGAATAAGCCGCATCACTTCCTCTCCTGCAGGTAAGGTTTGTCGATCAGTGACCTCAAACTCAAACGTGACTCCTCTGCAACAAGAATATCTTCCGGGCGAATCGGTGTCAGTTACTTGTGATCTTGGCTATGTTGTGAAATCGGTAAGTCTTTGAGATAATGTTTGTGTGACCTTATGCAAAACTTAATCTGACATTGAGTTCATTAAATGTTCCATTTGCAAAGCTGGAAGGAAGTGCTGCCTTGTCAAGACAGTATGACACGACCTGCCACAGCACTGGTGTATGGACTCCCAATTACGGCTGTGAACGTGCGTGTGACTAATACAAATATTCTTTTGAACTCTAACATGATTTAATTTATTAACTTTTCACGTTTTTTTTGTTTGTTTGCATTTCACTCCAGTTGTGGATTGTGGTTTTCCGAATATTAAAGAGGACAGCATCCTTCAAATATTCGATCCGGATGTTTCAAACACCAAGTATAACAGCCAGATGCAGTTTTACTGCATTTCAGAATTTTACACACTGGAAGGAAATGGTGAATACATGAGTCTCCCACCCTCCTCTATAACTAGTGTTGGTTTTCTAACAATCTGCTTCCTTTAATCTTTTCAGACACGTGCACTTGCAACGCTTACGGTGAATGGGTATCAGTGGATGGGAAGACAGGGATACCAAAGTGCAATGAAGGTAGAAGAACGCTACCTTGACTTTTTCAATATTAAATCACTTAATTTCCTCGACTGATGACTTTTGTTCATTACAGTATGTGGAATGCCTGGAATCTCAAGCGCAGGCAGAATTTTGGGAGGAAATGCTGCAAAGATTGGAGAAATACCCTGGCAGCTTTTTATAAGATCTCCCCAAAGAGGAGGAGCATCGCTGATAAACGATCAGTGGGCTGTCACGGCAGCGCACGTTGTGGACGGGTTTGAGAAAGAACTGTTTAAAGTCTATGGTGGACTGATAGATGCACAGAGTACCGTAGGAAATGACGTGCCTTCCATTACTATTGATAAAATCATAATACATCCCAGCTACAACAGAGTGCCTACCTCGTTGCAAACTAATTTTGAACATGATATTGCTCTGATGAAATTCAGACTGAAAGTGAAGCTCGACTCAAACCTTCTTCCTATTTGTTTGCCAGAGATAAACAGGGGTGTGCATGAAAATGAACAAGGTACAGTGTCTGGCTGGGGAGCTACCATAGTGAAGGATAATAATAGACAAAAATCACGATTCTTACAATATGTTGGGATTCCTGTTTACCCACTGGACCGGTGTAGAAACACGCCTCTTTCTGGCTCTAAACAAATCATGAATTTTACTGACAACATGTTCTGCGCTGGTGGAAAAGGGATAGACAGCTGTCATGGAGACAGTGGAGGTCCTTTTGTTTCACCCATGTTGTCTTCCAGTGAAGGGCCCCATTATCTGATTGGCATTGTTTCCTGGGGATCTAACTGTCTGGAAGGTGGAATCGAAACTGAAAAAAAGGGTTACTACGTCAAGGTGGAGAATTATGTCGACTGGATTAAAAAGACGATCAAGGAAAATTAAACATAGCAAACAAAAAAAAAGGCTTTTCTCAATCACCATCCTAATTAGTAACCATCTCTAAGAGCTGATGGAAAAAAACAATTCTTAACAAATTCTTGAAATCAAACATTAAAATATTAACAGAGAATCTGTAACCAGAGAAGATGGTAATATATTCTGTGTTTCATAGTTGTTGTAAAGAACTCGCCCATTTTCTATGCTTAGGTGTTTCAGTAATATACCAACATATGAAACAAAATGTTACTGGAAACTGTTCTGAATGATGTAACAGTGGATTAAATGTAAGCATGTAATATCTGAAGGCTTCCATGATTTGTACTGAATATATCGTAATAACACAAATATATTTCTAGCGTAAATAATATCACAAATCTATTTTGCCATACAAGTCAGTGTCACATATTTTTTGTAAAGACAAATTTTGACTAATAAAACTTACAAGCAATTATATCCGTTGTTCAGGTTTTCATTATTGACTAAGCATAGGGCTAATTTTCAGGAAATGGAGATGTTCTGGCTGGTGTTGTCGTTGTTTTCTCCTCTTCATTTCACCAGGGGCGTTCTGGAGGCTGCCTTCAGACTGGAGCTGCTCACCCACACTGGTGCTGCCTATCCTGCTGATTACGCTGTGGAGTGAAAGAGGAGCCTGGCAGCAGTGATTCACCGCCTGGTTGTTACTGTAGCGTGGTATCTCCAAGCCTTCCTTTCACTTTCTTTGCGGTCAAGCTTTCTGTAAGCAGACTAACCTTTTTCCTCGTTGTCCCTTGTAACGTCTTCTCGTGTGTGCTATCCAGGTCTCTTCCTCGTTGGATCCCTTTGTTCCAGAGAAAACCCTGCGAATCATCTACAAGCCAAGAAAGAAACAATTCAAACATCATTCATCCCTTGTGCTCCACCACCAACCTCTCAGCCATACAGTTTATATGATAAGGTAGTCTCTGTCCCTGAACGAGTCAAAAAGGCAGAGCGAGAGAGAAAAGGCACAGTGCACATTTATACATTTTGGTTATCAGGGAATACATAGGGGTGGCAAAGGGAGGAGTTCCCTTCGTCGCAATTATGGACTAAGGCGCAGGAGTTACACATCAGCTCTTTACCAGCTCTTCTAACACAACTCTTCTCTCTCTCATTGGAGGAAGAAGTAAACTAACTGGATTGTTTCACACGGGAAAAAAACACAACTGCTCCTAGCCAAGATAAAATACATATAGTATTTTACAGACTATAGGGCGCACTTAAAACCCTTGCATTTTCTTATAATCAGGTGCACCTTGTATGTGCACTGAGTTCCAAAATCTATAAAAATCTTGTGCGACTTTGGTAAGCGCCCTCTCATGACTCTCTCTCTCTCTCTGCTTAGCATACCACTCTGTCTCTCTGCTAGCAAACTTTTTCATCCAATCAAAGCATGTCTTGCAAATACTACGTTTAGTTTAAGAGAAGTTTCAAAACAAGTTTGAGTTGCCAGCAAGCAGGAACAGATCTACGCAATCAGAGAGATAGTCACGGGGGAGCGGTTTGTCAGAGTTGAGCCCCTATCTGAGCAGCTCCGCACAAGCTTTTGTGAGATTTGTCCGCACACACTTAAAATGATTGTTTCTTCAGCAGATCTCTGCTCTTTTATGGACATCACTGCATGAAACTGGCACAACCATAATGTTATAGAAGCAGGGCAGTCAAAGTGAAGTTGGGAGCAGTGTGTTTTAGCATGCGCCTTATAATACAGTGCGGCCTATGTGTGGGTTAAGTACAGAAATAGACCTGTAATTGAGACTGCGCCTATTAATTCATTGCGCCTTAAAGTACAGAAAATAAGGGTACATCAAAATGTTCCATCACAACCCTAAGTCAGACTGATAGGGGTAAAGATGGAGGAATTTCAGTGCTTGTTCAAAATAGAGGGTATATACCTCAGAACTTATCACAGTCAATCTTTATTTCTGTGCGTCTAACATACAACTCATATTTGCAAAATGTATACATTTTGTCTTTTAAAAGGCATTTAAAATCAGATCTACAATACAAGAAACAAAGTAAGTATTGCAAATAATTGAGATTGATCCAAAATTGCAAACACACGGTCCATTTTTGCTCAAAAAGAAAAAAAAATTGAAATACAATAAAATATAAAATACTCAACAAAGATAAATACACAAGGTGTATTGCGCAAGATATAAAACATAAACATATAAAGTGTCTATGGATGAAAGTGATTCAGTGCAGTAAAGTAACTGTAGTATGTCTGTCCATGTAAGTGTGGTGCAGTGGTTTTCTAGGTGGAGTTTGGTAGTCTTACAGCTTCTGGAATAAAGCTGTTTCTTAGTCTGGTTGTCTTACACTTTATTCTCGGCAGCATCCTGCCTGAGGGGAGCGGGACAAAAAGTGAGTTTGCTGGGTGGGTGGGATCCTTCCTGATGCAGGTAGCCCTTTTTCCGCATCTGGAGCTGTAAATGTCTGTGGTGGTGGGGAGGCTGACTCCAACAGTTCTTTGTGCAGCCTTCAACACTCACTGCAGGGCTTTCCTTTCTGCAGCACTTTCTACGTTACCCACAGCAGGGCGAAGCCTCTCAAAATGTAAAACTAAGTTGTCATTTGAAGTTGCTATATTTTATATAGACATGGTGATTATAATTGCAATCATATATATAAAGCGCTAGGTGAAATCCTCTGCTCAATATTTGCAGGCCCACAAGAAAAACAAGCAAACGCATGCAGGCGAAAAATAACCAGAATTTATTTTCTACTCTGTTTTTTGTATAATTTAATATTTTTACTCAAGAATGCTGTGGCAGTAGTTATGTTTGGCTTAATTAAATATCAAAATTGCTTTGTTTATACAAATTAAAGGTTCAGTAATCGGGGTGGCTGAGAAACCAAGGTGCGTTATGGTATTTTTGATTAAGTTCAAGCAGATCCAGTTTTGCACCAGCCCATAAATGCATCCACATCTACGTGTAAGGAATTTATTTCCTCACTTTAAACACCAGACTAACAAAAACTTGTGAAAACAAAGAAACTAAATAGGATAAAAAGGCTACCTTGAAATGTTTTTTAAAAAACACATTATTAAAATTATGTTAAGTTCATATACTAATTAAAAAAAAGAAATTCTTCCTCAATATTAAAAAACAATCAAACAAACAAAACTAAAACTCTGTTGTAACAAAAGTCCAAATGTTCACCGATTTAATTGCCTGAGGGCTGAAGCTGGATGGATGTAAAAATATATCCTTCCCTCTAGTGGTTGAATTACTTAAACACAGCAGCCTTTACGACATTAATGTTTCACTTGTTTAAAGATTTGTTTTGGGACACAGTTAGATGAAATCAGGCATGGATACGTTCAACCACAGGATTGGTTGGATATCTTTTATCAGATGGTGAGTTTAGAGGACTCTCTATAATCAATTCTAATGTAATGTTAATGCAAACACCTGGACATTTTATTCTGCTTCTAAATACGTAGCCTATGATTCTTGTTAGTGTGCATATGTGAAAAGGCAGCTAGTTGATTTATTGTTATATAAACGCTTTCAGGTCTAATGTGTATCTTTTGCGGTTAAGTTGATTCTCTCTCTGTGTTTTTGCTTTTGTGTTTAAATCGACTTCGGACCAACAGCCAAGAACACAACAGAGTTCCAGGTTTCTGCAGCTGTTGGCCTTTAAAGTTGCCCCCTGGCCAGAATCAGACCCTCTGTTCGCCGCCCCACTGTCCCCAGCCATATCCACCCAACATGGAGCATATACTTTATATTATCAAGGAAATGTTTTCCAAGATTAG
The DNA here is from genome assembly GCA_032876305.1 of Orestias chungarensis. NCBI lineage: Eukaryota > Metazoa > Chordata > Actinopteri > Cyprinodontiformes > Cyprinodontidae > Orestias > Orestias chungarensis. The sequence goes on along the minus strand of JAVLVB010000513.1, from coordinate 186,860 downwards.
GGTTCTCAAACTGTTTTCTTAGTGGGTTGTCGGTGAGGTAATAGAAACCTAATTTCTTATTTGAGTACTGCTTCTTATTTATCTTTGTTATTTTTCTTTAGTTTTAGATTTAGTTGAATTTTAAACATTTACCCCATTTCATCCCTCTTCTAGTCAGAATTAAAGCTACAAATGTGTTCTGTAAATAAAGATGAAAAACGACCGCAAAATATACTATTTCTTATACATATTTTTTTTACTATTACTTTTTTAAATAAAAAGTGTGTTTCAGCAAGACCAGAACAATCCTGCTAAAGTTACACAGAAATTCTTTGAAGACAACTGGATAAATATTATGAAGCAACTTGGTAAAAGGCCAAATCTAAAGCATTTTGGGAATTTGTGAGTTTACTTCAACTTCAATGCAACCTGAGCGAAATTTGACAGAACACTTTTTCTAAGGGAGAATGATTGAGACTTATTCACACTAATTCAATGCACCGACTTGAAGGGGGTTAAATGTAATTAAAAATGCAATTTAACATTTTTGTCAATGTTTTGTAGAAATCCATTTCACTTTGATATTAAAGCAAATAATTTGGATTTTAATTGTTTTGTAAAAGCAATGAAACGGCAAAACATCCAAGTTGGTAAAACAATTTATAGGCACTGTATCTCTTTTTAAAAGTTTATTATCCCATAGGAAAATTAAATAGGCTCTATTAATGGTACATTCAAACTGGGGAGGTGGTAGTAGCAGATTGCTGGATTTTGACTGCAGCTAAACCTGGTTGTGACTAACGGATAATAGAAAAACTCAAGTTGGGTAAGATCTCAACCAATGTCAACTGACAATTTAGTGTCTTGTGTTCTGGTACTGGTGAAGGATTTAGAGTGAGGTATGTTTAAAAGGCAGTTTTCTGTACACCCTTGTCCCTTTCGGGGTCGGGAGGGTCTGCTGGCGCCTATCTCCAGCTTACAACAGGCGAGAGGCAGGGGTACTCCCTGGACAGGTTGCCAGTCCATTGCAGTGCAACACAGAGACATACGGGACAAACAATATATATATATATATATATATATATATATATATATATATATATATATATATATATATATATATATATATATATATATGAAGAATAGCAGCATGGATAAGAAATTAACCAAAAAGTGACTGTTTTTTCTATATATTTGTTCTGAAACATATTCCACAGATGGCATGTGGTTCCTTGTACTTGACCAGCGTTGTTAATAGTTTAGCAGCCTGATGGCTCCTTGGGGAAAAGCTGTTTCAGAACCTGGAGGTCCTGCATCACATGCTCCTGAACCTTTTGGCAGAAGTCAACAGGGAACTTTACACTGTTGACCACCTCCACAGCCCTTGAGTTAATGAAAAGTGGAGCGTGGCTGGACTGGTTCTTTCTTCTCTCTTTTGTTTTATCCACGTTCAGGATCACGTTCCAACTCTAGCCTACTGTGGTTGTTAAGTAAGGAAGTCTAGGAGCCAGTTCCGGAGGGGGTGCTGAAGCACAAGGATTCCAGTTTGTTTACCAAGTGCTGTGGGATTAAGGCCACCTGAAGCCCAAGAAAAGCATCCGCACATGAGTGTTCTCCTCCTCCAAAAATATGAATGTTAGGTTAAGGTCACCAGTCCATTGAAGGGCAACACAGAGACAAGACAAATAACCACTAATGCAATTTAATGAATCCAGTTAATGAAACACACATGTTTTTTGACTGTGAAAGGAAGCCTGAACACCCTGACAGAACCTTTAGATGCAGAGGGAGTACATGAAAGAAAAGACCACAAGGTGGAATTGAACCAAGAGCCTTCATGCTGCAGTGCTACCACTGTTGCCTTATTGCGCCTACTGTAAAAATGCTGAGTGAAGAAGGGGACCTTTCCTAGATGGCGGCATGTCACCGGTGATTGGCAGTAGCGGTCTTCTCTGTTATGTGTCCAAAGTAATGGAAGCATTGGCTGTGACATATAAAACAAAACAAAAAGGGTGTCAACTAAAAAATTTTAATATAAGTAGAATGATTTAGGTATCACATCCGTTAAATGAGCCAAAATTAGAATTAAAAAATAGCTAAACATATGTTACCATGCTATTATAAGACCTGAAAAATCCCCATTATATCATACCTAAGCCATATTATTCACAAAATACCACCTTTAAAATATTATCCTCTTGTTGTTCAAAGTCAAATGTGCTTGATATTTGCCAAGATAAACAATAGAAATGTTCCTGCCATTAACGCAATAAGTTGCTAAGTTGTTTCAGTTGTTTCTCAGACTGGTCCTGGTTCACAGCTAGATTAATACAGGCATGTATCTATTCAATCCCAGGATTGGTTGGACATCTTTTATCATATAGTGAGTTTAGAGGATAAAGAAAAAAGTTATGCTTGAACTACCAGTTTGTAACATTATTTTTCATACCATTCTGAGCATCTCTAAATATTAATGTGAATACTTCGACGTTGTATTCCACCTTACAGCATTTATGACACTTGTTTGTGAGCATATTTTATATAAACAGGTTATTGATTCATTGTTATTTTTATGTTATCAGGTATAATATGTGTCTGCTGCACTTTAGTTGCTTTCGTGACATCGTTTGCTCGTTTCTGTTTGAATCGACTTTGGACCAAGAGCTCAGATCACAACAGGCTGATAAACTGATTGAAATCTTGTTCATGCACCTCTCCAGGATTCTTTGTATGCTGGTCTGTGAGTGTGTCCCGTTGCCAGACTCGGAGCCTCCGCTTTATGGGGAGATCCATTCCCCCCAGTATCCTCAGCCCTATCCCCCCAACCTGCAAAAGCAGTGGGACCTCAGCGTGCCTGAGGGCTTCCAGATCAGCCTGACCTTCACACACTTGGATATTGAAGCATCTGCAGTATGCTACTACGATTCAATTACAGTCAGAGCCAAATAATGTCAGATTTTCTATCTAGATAATTTTATTTGCAAGATTTGCTAAATATTTAACATTTTAAAAACAAACAGGAGCAAGCAGTCTTTCTTCTTTGCTGCTTTTTTACTAGATGAAATCCAAGATCAGCATATTATACTGCTGTGGTAGAAACGTCTTTTAAGAGCATACTTATGATTTATATTACTGATTTCTTGTTTAATTCAGATTTCGTAGAATATGTGCAATATTACATTTACATATTTTATCTCATCAGTAGAAACTGGGCTACAGCATATTTTTTTCTTCACGGAAATGGGTGCAGCTTTTCTATATTGTATTACCTATTTTATGCTTGCAGGTTCTGTATGACAAAACGCTGCTTGGAAAGTTTTGTGGCAGCGAAAACTCTGCTGATGGACATCACCCCGGCTACCAGCCCATTTTGTCTCCAGGTGATAGACTCACCCTGATATTCCAGTCGGATGACTACAACCCAGACCGTCACCAGAATGTGGGATTTTCTGCTCAATACCAAGACATAGGTGCCTTTTGAAAAACTATTTTCACATAGAATTGAAAAAGAAACATATAATCTTAAGCATCCCACTGTAATACATATGAATTATTGTCAACAGACATAGATGAATGCTCTGCACCAGAACCTGAAGATGGATCAGGTCCACTCTGCTCTCAGATTTGCCTCAACACACTTGGCTCATACCTCTGTGCATGTCACCATGGCTATGAGATACCTTCAGACCAATGTAGCTGCATGTGTAAGTTTGGTGAATGCAGAGAACAAATTATTTACTCTCTTAAAGTTGCAGGACTTTAGACCTAGACCCTTAGATTTGTAAACCTGTGATTTTAACCATTCCATTATTGTCCTGTTTGTATATTGAGGGATATTGTCCTCAATGTCCAAATCACATTTTTTCATTAGTGGTAAAGAAAAGCATCCAACTTCATAATGCTGCCACTCCAGTGTTTTATGTCTGGGGTGAGGTAATTGTAATGATCAATGTGAGTTTTTGATCACACAACACTTTCATTTAAGGCCAAAAAGCATATTTTAAGTCTCCCTGGCACAAAGCAATTTACTCCACGTGTTTCCATGTATTCATCAAGAAGGCTTGTGGTAAACTACAAACAAAATTTTCTCTCAATTTTTCAATTATGCACAACTTAAACATATTTCATTGTTCCAATTTGTCAGATGCTCTACCAGTGAAAACAAGGCATTGAATTTATTTTACACAAATGTCAAGGATTTGTACATTTTCAAACCAAGACCTCCTTAGGTGGAATTAGATCACAACATTATTTATCTTTGCCCCATGTCCAAAGTCTACCTGTTACTAAAAATACATTTGAGAAAGTGCTCACGGTAAGATGAAGAAGTTCTACAGGTTTGTTTAAATGCTACCGATTGGATTTCTCCATATGGAGAGGACATTAATGACATGACTGAGTGTGTGATCCGCCAAATAAACTTCTGTTTGGACAGCACCCTCCCCACTAGAACAGTGAGATACTTTTCTAATAACAAACCCTGGATAACCTGCGACCTGAAGGAACTGTTAAAGAGAAAAAAAGGAGCCTTTAGATGAGACAGAGTTATTGAGGAGTGAACAGACACATTTCAAAGTTAAGATCAAAGGAGAGCAAGGAGGTGTATAGGAAGAATCTGGAGAGTAAACTGTATAGAAACAATATGAAGATGTGTGGTCAGGGATGAAAAAGATCGCGGGCTTCAAGATGAATGAGGATCAGATTGATGGAAGTGTGGACAGAGCAAATAACCTGAAGACATTTTTCAACAGGTTTAGTCCAAGAATAAGCTCACCATTATCTCGTCTTGCCCCCAGCCAAATAGACATCCCACCAATACTTGACCCACAGCTTTCCTGCCACACCTCAGATGTTTCATTCAATAATTCAGTCATGGAGTCTTCTAGTTACACTTTGTCCTAAACTAAATCCTCAGATGTTGCTGTCTTCTATTCCCTTCCACATTTCTGTGTCTAGAAGTGAGGTAAGAGACAGCTGGAGAGAATAAACAGCAAAAAAGCTGCAGGTCTAGATGGTGTCAGATCTTCAACCCAAGTTTGAGGAAAGATAAGGTTTCACTGTTCTTGTTCCAGTACCAAAGAAAACTCACCTATCTCAAGGTTTGCATCAAGATGCTGCAGCTCTTCTATGAGTCTATTGTTGAGAGTGTCACCTCCTCTGCGTCTATCTGTGGCAGCCAAAAAGGCTCAAAAACCTTATTAAGAATGCTGGATCTGTTCTGTGCTTGGCTGTTGAAGCTCAGAAGATAATGACACAAAAAAGTATTTTACATAAAAACAAGAAAATTATGGACAGCGCTAAACATCCTCTTCATGAAGTTGTCATTGTAAAGCAGAGTCTCTGTAGTCAAAGGATTCTTCAGCTCAGTTGTAAAACTGCCCGCTATAGGAGATCTTCCCTGCCCACAGCCATAACCATCTATAATAACTCCTTATTTAAATCAGTTACCACAACAGCATATATTTTCTTGTTGGGATAAAATAAGATTTTTTTAACTTTATTCTGGTCAATAAAAAAAATAGCAACAAAAAACTTGAAAGTTTGAAACTTTAATGAGAGAAAATATATATATAAAAAAACCTTTATAAATATGTCTACTATTCCAAGGACATAAACAAACCCTTTTCTTACTTTTTTTGTGTCCAGTATCTTGTGGTGGTGGTGTATTTGATGAACAGGAAGGGCATTTGATGAGTCCAGGTTACCCAAACCCTTCGCCACATGCTTTGTCCTGTCAGTATATCATTTCTGTAGAGTCTGGCTTCTCTGTCTCTCTTAACTTTTCTGACAAATTTCACATCGAGAGTCTGGACACCGAAGAAGGCTCAATGTGTCTTCATCACTGGTTGGAGGTAACATGAAATTATTTAACCACCAGCAGTAATATTAATGGAGGTACACAGAACTCTAGAATTTAAATATTTGCTCACTTGATAAACTTTCATCATTTCCATTAATATGCTGAACATCCCAGATAGAGAGCCAATGAGGATGTGTGGGAGAACAAGCCCAGGATTAATAAACACAAACTCAAACACTATCAGGTTGGATTACCACATTGATGATCATGGACAAAGCAGTGGATGGAGCCTGGACTACAACACAAACAGTAAGTAGATGAAAGCAAATCACCAAATAAACAGTGACCTAAGGTCAATATGCAACTAATCATACATTGTTGCTGGTCCATTCTGTTTAGGGGTGAAGTGTCCTGTGCCTGGTAAAGTAGCCAAAGTAAGGATCATGCCTTCCTTAACTGAATACTTCTACAGAGATTACATCTCTGTCCGCTGTGATGAAGGATACAAACTAGTGATGGAAAGTTTAAACTTCTTTCCTTTGTCTTTAAATTGAAACACCACACTTTTTCAATGTATGTTGTGTCTCCATTTTTAATTGGTCAGAATGGTGAGGAGTTAACAGGTTACTCAGCCATGTGCCATAACAATGGAGAGTGGAACCTTCCACTGCCTGAATGCCACAGTATATTAGCTTTAAGCTAAGAACAGATTGACACTTCAGCAATTAAAATCCGATTGATCCGCAAAAAATTTTTGCTGACAAAATATATATATATATTTTTTGCAACAGTTATTGATTGTGGTGAACCTGATCCTCTGCTAAATGGAGGAGTAACCTTCTTGTCTGGCTTCCAGAATCAGTACCTTTCAGGTGTTCAGTATCACTGCAATGAACCATTTTATTCTCCATATGGTGGCAATAATGGTAAGATTTCAATATACTGTAGTAACTCATTGATTGATATGCTCCCTACAGACGTTTGTGCTCTATTCCTTGAGATAAAATCACCTCTGTTTATGTTTTGATTGGTAAACTATTTTGAAGAAGCCGCACTATCCTTGCAATGACAATTTCAAGATGGATAGTTTCTCTAACATAAGAAGGAAAAATTTGTAAACATGTTTGTGATTGCTAAATCTCTCGAAACATGTGTTAGCCTACTTTCCTGATTTGAAATGAGACACAGAGAAAGAATAGCTCCTTAAAAGCCTTGCTAATTGTCTCAAAGATAGCATACCTAAATTAACTTAACTTCATCAATCTCAAAGGGAGAGCTACAAATCAAATGCACTTGAGGGACAAATAGTGTTTTCTACGGCTGACCTTATTTGATCATATTCAAAAAATAGATTTTACATACATTTAGTGCAAATCACACCCATAATAATGAATAGTTATGTAAGTCATGGCCAGTAAAATACCATCTGCTGAAGTCAGGTAGTAATTTTTGCATAGAATAAAACAGAAAAGCTGACAGCAAAGTAGCTGGACGTTCTTTTTGAGGAACGGGCGTTTTACAAATGATAAACTTTTTTGCTTTATTCTTCTTAGTTACCCTCACCTGCGAAGCTAATCAACATTGGAGATCCAACCATGACGTTATTTTAAAACTAATTTGCCTACCAGGTATCACTTTTTGTCTGTTAACAAGTTTACAATACACGTTAAAATCTCTTAATGTCTACAAATTTCTGTATTCTGCGCAGTTTGTGGTCTTCCTACAAAACACATTGATAATAATTTTAAAAGGATTATTGGAGGAAATGAGGCACCGAAAGATACCCTCCCATGGCAACCTCTTGTACATGTACCTTCAGGGAAGGGAGGTGGTATGATAATAGCGGAGCACTGGATTTTGACTGCAGCTCACGTGGTTGTGACCAATGGACAAGTACAAAACCTTGAGTCTATAAAGGTCAGTAGTATTCTGTACAGTTCTGTTCTTACCCAAAGCCATGTTTTTTAACGTTTACTCCTTTACTATTTTTTTGTTTTTTGTAGACTTACCTTGGAGATACAGATACTGAAAAGATTTTGGCAACTCCTCCTCTGAAGGCAGCCGCAGTCTTTGTCCACCCTCAGTACAATAACCCAGTCGATTTAAGCTATGACAACGACATTGCACTGATAAAACTGCAAGACCCAGTCACATTCAATGCATCAATAATGCCACTGTGTTTGCCAGCAGATGGTGACACATATGACACAGGAATTATTGGGTAAAGAAACATTATGAGATAACTTAATGAATGTCAGAAATATTTTACATAACTGATCATTTGCTCTCCAAACGTTTACTTTTTTTTTCATGCTGGTATCTGGCTTTGGTTTTACAGGCAATGGCACACGGCGCTTTGATACAACTAAGCTAATGTATGTGCACGTTCCAGTGGTTCAACAGGAAAGATGCAGTAGTTCTCTAAGTAGAAGGTTCAATATTAAGACACCAATATTGACAAACAACATGTTCTGCGCTGGAACACCTGAAGGCGGGAAAGACTCTCTTCAAGATGACAGTGGGAGTGCCTTCACTCTGCAATCTCAAAATGGACGATTCTGGGCTGCTGGGATTGTCAGCTGGGGCATTAATTGTGGAAAGGAAGCAACATATGGATTTTATACCAAAGTAGCAAACTATATAGACTGGATTAACCAGATAATGAATGAGATTTGAAGGTACTACTATACACAATAACAACAAAAGATAATTGTGATAAGCATAAACAAAAACACCTTTGCTGAAATCCGATCCAGTAGTAACTTTTAAATAGAACATATCGCAAAAGCCATTTAAAATCCTAGGTAGAAAGGTATTAGAAATGCTTAAGCTTTTAAATGTTTTTCTAATTATTTTTAAGTTGCACTGTATTGAACGTTGACCAAAATGTTGTTCATTCTATACTAATAAAGTGGCTTAATACAGAATTGTCTGTTCACTTAATTCAAAAATTGTAACAATGTCGGGATTTTCCTCATCCACTTAAACAGTTGAAATTGTGATGCACCTATTATTTTGTGGTTAAACAGTGTCTTAAAAAGTGGATTGCACATTAGATGCTGTCTGTCCATCCATCCATCCAACCGTCCGTCCGTCCGTCCGTCTGCCTGCCTGATTGAAAGATTATAAAACTTACATTATGCCTATAATTATATTTAGGGTCATATTACTCAATAATCCTAATTATTTCATAATTTATGCTTCTTCGTTGTATATTTGTATTTTGTGTGTAATGGATTTATATATTTGTATAGAGTTAGATGAATAATAATAAAAAACCAAAAAAGTAATATTAAGTGCTTGCATAGCTGATGCATCGCAGCGGAATGTCCTATTACTGTTAAACTCACTAAATACACTTCAATACGCTCAGTCATGTGTCCTTATACATCCACCTATGATAAACATACAGTTCTATAAGGTTTGCAACAAAAAACCATTAGAAACACAAATAACTACTTTAACAATATGTTCTCTCACCCTTCAAAGTCAAATGTACTTGATTTTTGCCAAGACAAACATCAGACATTTTCCTGGCATTAACGCAATGGGTTGCTAAACACTTGAAACAGAGCCATTATGACATTATTGTTTCAGTTGTTTCCCGGACTGGTGCTGGTTCACAGCTAGATTATTTCAGGCATGGATCAATTCATCCCCGGGATTGGTTGGACATCTTTTATCATATGGTGAGTTTAAAAGATTTTAAAAAAATAAATAAATTACCATTGAATGATTCCTTTTTAAGATGATTTTGTTATTATAATCTAAGCATCTCTAAATATGAATGTAATACCTGGATGTTTTATTCCACCTTACAACATTAATGACACTTTTTAATGAGTATATTGTATTAAACAGGACGTTGATATATTGTCATTTATATGTTATCAGGTTTAATATGTGTCTCCTACAGTTTAGTTGCTTTCGTGACATTGTTTGCTCTTTTCTGTTTGAATCGACTTTGGACCAAGAGCTCAGATCACAACAGGCTGATAAACTGATTGAAATCTTGTTTATGCGCCTCTTCAGGATTCTTTGTGTGCTGGTCTGTGAGTGTGTCCCGTTGTCAGACTCGGACCCTCCGATGTATGGGGAGATCCATTCCCCGCAGTATCCTCAGCCCTATCCCCCCAACCTGCAAAAGCAATGGGATCTCAGTGTTCCAGAGGGCTTCCAGATCAGCCTAACCTTCACACACTTGGACATCGAAGCATCTGCAGACTGCTACTACGATTCAATTACAGTTAGAGCCAAATAATGTTAGATGTTCAAGAAGGTCTTATCTCAATCTTTTTTTATTATATTGAATATTTTATGCTTGCAGGTTCTATATGACAAAAGGGTGCTTGGAAAGTTTTGTGGCAGCGAAAACTCTGCTGATGGACATCACCCCGGCTACCAGCCCATTTTGTCTCCAGGTGATAGACTCACCCTGATATTCCAGTCGGATGACTACAACCCAGACCGACACCAGAATGTGGGATTTTCTGCTCAATACCAAGCAATAGGTGCCTTTTGGAAAACTATTTTCACATAAAATTGAAAAAGAAACATATAATCTTAAGCATCCCACCGTAATACATATGAATTATTGTCAACAGACATAGATGAATGCTCTGCACCAGAACCTGAAGATGGATCAGGTCCAATTTGCTCTCAGATTTGCCTCAACACACTTGGCTCATACCTCTGTGCATGTCACCATGGCTATGAGATACGTTCAGACCAACATAGCTGCATGTGTAAGTTTGGTGAATGCAGAGAACAAATTATTTACTTTCTTAAAGTTGCAGGACTTTAGACCTAGACCCTTAGATTTGTAAACCTGTGATTTTAACCATTCCATTATTGCACTGAGGGATGTTTTCCTCAATATCCAAACCACATTTTTTATTGGTGGTAAAGAAAAGCATCCAATTTATTATGCTGCCACCCCTGTGTTTTATGAGCTACCTTCAAACCAACACAGCTGCATGTGTAAGTTTAGTGAATGCAGAGAAAATAGTATGTACTTTAGTAATTACATAGATTAAAGCCTTCCTTCCTCTTTTGTTTTAAAATGTGAAATGTGAAAATTAACAAATACTTTAAAGAATATTTTTGTTAAATTGCTTTAAATCATAAAGAAGCTTAATTACAATAGATTATCCATGCCTCCAACTTCAACATTATTTTGTGAAATGTGATGGATTATCACATACATTTTTCAAAATTTTTTAAACCCTTAATAGAGTTTTAATTTAATATTTTATTATTTTTTGCTCCATATTTTCCCTACTCTGACAAACTTTTCTATCGATACTGTTACAGCCCAGTCAGGTGGTTTTCTTAAAGGGTTTTCTGTTTTGGTTTGCTGCAGGTGCTAGTTGGCTTAAAAGCTGCCATGTATGAAGTACAGGGAACTCTCTCTCTCCCTTGTGATTCCAACCCTGTTTGTTTGGTTGGTTTTTTTTGGATTGAATTTTTAATTACAAGGTTGTTTTTAAGTCATTGTTATTAATTCTGTGTTCAGCTTAACCTTATTTTTGGTTCTAATTTGAGGTAGTCTTTTATAAGTTCTTTAAATAAAAAAATCTTTGTCTTAGATGAGAAATTTGTTGTTTGGTCTCCTTCAATGTAACTCCTTAGCATTATGGAAGTAACACGTGGGGGCTTATCCAGGATAATTTGGACTAATTTGTTCTGTTTTTCTTTATTTTGTTGGTTAGGGTGCAGTTACATGGCGCTGACTTTGGTTTACTTGTGTTTTGAGTTAACTGGATAAATTGTGGGTAGCACATGAGCTTGAGGATAGGAAAGTCTTAGAGAAAAATGGCTAGTACGTGAACAAGAGGATAAAAAGCTGATGTCTGATGGAAGGTTGAGCGCTGGACCTTTTAATTTTTCCCAGGGTAGTGATGGGTTATCCAGACATAATTTAGTTAAAATGCTAAAGCTGTTACCTAAGTTAAATGAACAACATCCGGATGTGTTTTTCTCTTTGTTTTAGGACATAGCAGAGGACAATGACTGGAGTGATCTAGATTGTGATCTAGAAGTGTGTTGGTGTGCAAGGCCCAAGAAGCCTATGTTTCATTATTTTCAGCTGAAAAGGAATGTGTATAAATGTGTGCCTGTTATATCACTGGTTATCAGTAAAAGGTGTCAATGATTTTGAGTCCCTTTGTGATTTAATGGAGTTGAAACAGTTCAAGAGTATTTTCTAACCCATAAGGTTGTGTGGGACTGTGATTTCAGGGTGGTCATAACCTAAGGGAACCCCACCAAGAATTTCTCTGATAAAATTGACTCTAGCACTAAAGTAAAGACTTATAGGAATTATTGTTACCAAAAGGGACACTGAAAAAATGAGTGTCCTTTGAATATTAAGACTAAGCCAGGCAGGGATAGATATGACCCTACAAAATCCATGGCTTTAGCCAGTGCTTCACAGGGGCTTTCAGTGAAGTCCACACCTCTAACTAAGGTTGAGAGTATAAGACCAACTTTTTAGCTGCCACTGTTTACTTTAGGTCCTTGTCAGATTAAATAACACAGTTTCAAAGGATTCCAAGAAGTAAATTGGATAAGAATATGCTCCTTGTTTCACACATGAGTGACAGTTCAAATAAAGTATCTGTGAAGATATTGTGTGACACTGGAGCATCTAAGTCTTTCATTTTGGAGTCTGTTCACTTGGAAACATATAAGCACAATTACTCGGGGCACAAGGAATAGTTTATCGTAACATATACGCGTAACACACATAACACTAGGAGCTTGATGTTACAGCAGGCTGGGTTAACGATGAGGCGCTGAAGCACTGGCAGCCAGCTCCTCTTATACATCTCCAGATCCTCATGGATGCCACTGTGGAAAATGAGCCCTCAGCCAGAGAGTAGCCACTGGAAAACACCTCCCAAGGTGGAAACAGTTAAACAAAAACACAACCCCATTTCCCATTCAGGTAATTTCTTTTATTTGTGTCTAACATGAGAAAATTGTTGTGTGGTCTCCTTCAATGTTACTTCACTAAACAAGCCTTTTGGATGTAACTACAGAAAAAACCCCAACTTCAAAATGCTTGGTATGTGTTAAATGGGATGGACAATGTCCGTTTTCCATCATGCAGCGATTTTACTGTGAGCTCAAAAGATTAGTTTATGTCTGAATGGGCATAAGCACTTTCCTCTTCATGTTTCCATGTATCCTTCAGAAGGCTTGTAGCAAATTACAAACAAAATCCCATGGATTTTTTTCCCACTTTAAAATTATTCACAACTTCATTCTAATCAAAAGCCTACCAAAAACTGTAATGTTTACAAAAATGTCTAACATTCCAAGGATAATTGTTTTACTTTTTGTGTGTCCAGTATCCTGTGGCGGTGGTGTATTTGATGAACCAGAAGGGCACTTGAAAAGTCCAGGTTACCCAAACCCTTCGCCCCATGCTTTGTCCTGTCAGTATATTATTTCTGTAGAGTCTGGCTTCTCTGTCTCTCTTAACTTCACTGACAAATTCCACATCGAGAGTGTGGACACCGAAGAAGGCTCAATGTGTCTCCATCACTGGTTGGAGGTAACATCATAACATAATTTAACCACCAGTTGTAACATTAATGGAGGTACACAGAACCCTAAAATATAAATATTTGCTCAATTAATGCACTTTTATAATTTCTTTTGATAAGCTGAACATCCCAGATAGAGAGCCAATGAAGATGTGTGGGAGAAAAAGCCCAGGATTAATAAACACAAATTCAAACACTATCAGGTTGGATTACCACATTGATGATCAGGGACAAAGTTGTGGATGGAGCCTGGATTACAGCACACACAGTAAATGAGTGAACGCCAATTACCAATTAACAGGGCCTATAGGTCGAATGTGCAACCAATCACACATTGTTGCTGGTCCATTCTGTTTAGGAGTGAAGTGTCCTGTGCCTGGTAAAGTAGCTAAAGGAAGGATCATGCCTTCCTTAACTGAATACTTCTACAGAGATTACGTCTATGCCCGCTGTGATGAAGGATACAAACTAATGATGGTAAGTTTAAACTTCTGTACTTTGTCTTTAAATTGAAACACCACACAATTTCGATTTATTTTGTGTCTCCATTTTTAATTGGTCAGAATGGTGAGGAGTTAACAGGTTACTCAGCCATGTGCCATAACAATGGAGAGTGGCACCTCCCACTGCCTGAATGCCACAGTATGTTAGCTTTAAGCTAAGAACAGATTGACACTTTAGCAATAAAATCTAAAAATATTTTGCTGACAAAATATTAAATTGTTTTTTTTTGCAACAGTTATTGATTGTGGCGAACCTGATCCTCTGCTAAATGGAGGAGTAACCTTCCTGTCTGGCTTCCAGAATCAGTACCTTTCAGTTGTTCAGTATCACTGCAATGAACCATTTTATTCTCCATATGGTGGCAATAATGGTAAGATTTCACTATACTGTACTTACTCACTGATTCATATGCTCCCTACAGATGTTTCTGCTCTATTCCTTGAGAAAATAAATTAGCTATGGTTATCAGAATTAGAATTCTTTATTTGTCATTATTCCTCAAGGAAACAACAGAATGTTTAAGCAGCTCTAACAAAACAAAACAGTGGAGACAAATAGTGCTAAAAGAAAGTAAAGATGTTTATGTATATGCATTAAGCAGATGCTTTTATCCAAAGCGACTATTAAAGTAGACACAATGTTACACTGATTATCAATCTGACCATAGGCTATCTAGAGAAAAATCCCTTGTAAGAGTCAGTGGTGACAGCAAAGACATAGAATGAAATAAAAGAGTAGTAGAGGGGGTATAGAGGTATGGGTAGGAATTAGGATGCAAGATGTTCTTTGAAGAGGTGGGCCTTCAGGAGTTTCTTGAAAACAGACAGGGACGTTGCTGTTCTTGTGGCGCTTGGTAGGTCATTCCACCATCTTGGAGCAACACAAGAAAACATTCTGGATTGTCTTAAGCGTGGTGTAGGTACTGCTAGACGACAATCCACTGATGACCGAAGTGACTGAGCTGTCACATATACCTTTGCAGGAGTATACAAATAGATTGGAGCCTTACCCTTAAGCGCTTTGTAGGCTAGCATCACGGTCTTGAATTAGACGTGTTATGGTATATGGTTTGTTTTGCTTGGAAAAACAAGCAGTTAAGTTTTTGAGAAATTTAGTTGGAGTTGATGGGCTTTCATCCAATTTGATAGTTCAGTCTGAAAGACAGTCTGAGATGCGTGCTGAGCTCATGAGGTCATCAAGTGGAAATGACAGATAGAGCTGGGTATCATCAGCATAACAGTGGTATGAGAAACCATGCAATTGAATGATCTGCCCCAGAGTGGAGGTGTATATGGCAAAGACAAGAGGTCCCAGTACTGAACCTTGAGGAATGCCTGCGGCAAGGTGGTCCACTGGAGAAGTGTGGCCAAGCCAAGATACTTTGAATGATCGACCAGTGAGGTACGATTCAAACCAGTAGTGCACTCTCCCTGTGATGCCAATGCTCGAGAGTGTAGACAGAATGATGCTATGATTGACTGTGTCAAATACAGCTAATAACTTGAGAAAGATAATTACTGGGGACTTTGCGGTTGCTTTTGACTCTTTTAAGGCTTCTGTCAGAGACAACAGAGCCGTTTCAGTGGAGTTGCCACGATTAAACCCAGATTGGTTTGTATCAAGGAGATTGTTTTGTGAAAGGTATTCTTTGATCTGCTTGAAGACAGTCTTAGACAGAAACGGGAGGAAAAAGACCGGCAGATAGTTTTCCACCTGAGGCGGTGGGAGATAGGGTTTCTTAAGCAGCGGCGTAACTAGACTTGCTTCTATAAGTTAGGAAATGTGCCTGATGTCAGTGAAGCATTGCTCACATGTGTTACTGTAGGAGCAATGGACTGGAATATATTTGTAGGAACAGTTTCCAGCTGGCATGTAGTAGGACGGCTACATGTGGGAAGTTTAGATACATTTATCTCAGTGAAAGGGGTGAAGGAAGAGAATGAAGCAGTAGGACTTCTGCTTGTATATGTACTCTGAGAAGTATTTAGGGGTGGGCAGTTCAGTAAACTGTTTGCTTACAGCGTCCACCCTGGTGTGACAGAAATACTACAGAAAGTTATAAAAAACTTATAGAAAACAGAATGTACATGTTAGAAATAAAAAAAAAACAAAAAAACATTTACCAAATAGTTTGTCACTTTGTCACAGTGTATGTGAGGCGTTATGGGCTCTCGGAAAGAAGTTGTTTTTCAGTCTGTCGGTTCAGCTCCACACTGAAACGCCTCCCTGAGGCGAGCAGTTGGAAGAGGTGTTGAACGGGGTGTGAGGAGTCCTTGATAATGCAGCTGGCTCTCCTAAGGCAGCAAGTGGAGTAAATCTCCTCCAGGGAAGGCAGATGGGTAGCCAGTCAGTCTCTGGGAAGTGTTGATGATTGTGCAGCATGAGAACCACAAGAAGATGCTACAGCTCATTACCAACTCCACAGAGCAGTGGTAGAAGGACAGCGGCAGCTCTAGTCTCAGGTTATACTTCCTGAGAATCCTCTGGGTGGGCCCTCTCTGCTGCGCCTTCATAAGGATCGCCATCAAGTTAGTAGTACACTCAGATCCTCGCTGATGTGGGTGCCCAGGAACCTGAGGTCCGGCACTGTCTCCACCCTATCCCCATTTATGGTGATGGTCTGTGTGTACATCTCCAAATGTCAACAATGAGCTCCTTTGACTTGGAGGTGTTCAAAGTCAGGTTGCTGTCCATGTACCATGCAGACGGATGCTCCACCTCCACCCTGTAAGTGGTCTCATCACCTCCTGAGAAGGTGTGGTCTGTGAAATTATTGATGGGCTGTACTCTTGAGTGTAGAGGTTTTAGCGCAGGGAGCTCAGCACAGCCCTGTAGAGAGTTATTGCTGCTCCTCAGTGGAAAGGAAAAGGGGTTTCCTACTCTCACCCTCTGGGTGCGGTCTGTTAAGAAGTCCATTATCCAACTGCAGATGCTGTTGGGGAGACCCAGGTCTTCCAGTTCATCACGAGCTGGCTTGGGAAAATGGTATTTAAGGCCAATCTGAAGTCCAGGAAGAGCAGCCTTGCGTAGCTCCCTCACTGCTCCACTTGGGTCAGTGGGGTGTGCTGGGCAGTGACGATGGCATTCTCCGTGGACCGGTTGGCGCTGTAGGCTAACTGGTGGGGTTTAAGTGTGGGGGGCAGATGTGTGGTGATGTGACCCCGTACCCAAAGCACTTCATGATGATGGGCATGAGTGCTACTGCCCGGTAGTAATTGAGGCTGTTGATGTTGGTCTGTTTAGGCAGAGGGACGATGGCGGAGGACTTCAAGCAGGGTGAAATGGAGCACTGGGAGAGGAACTGGTTGAAGATGGGAGTGAAGGTCCCCGCCAGATGGTCTGTGCAGTCCCTCAGTCACCCAGTCAGGCCAGCAGCTTTGTGGGGATACACTGCCCTCAGGATTCTCCTCACTTCCTGTGTCTCCACATTAAAGGTCTAGTTGTCGAGGGATGTAGACTGCAGTGTGGGCCCCGCTGGTGGTTCAACCTCAAACCAGGCAAAGAAGTATTTAAGCTCCTACGCCAGTGAGGTGTCCCCAGAGATCCCAGTGGTTTTGCTGGATCTGTAGTTAGTCAGGTGCTAGAGTCCCTGCCACAACTGTCTGCTGTTGTTGCTGCTGAAATCTCAATCCTGTGTTTGTAGTTGGCCTTCCATCTCTGATGCCTCTCTTCAGCGCACCTCGAACACAGCTGTTAAGCTCTTTGTCTCCCGACCTGAAGGCGCTGTTTCTGTCCCTGAACAGTTCCTTGACATCAATGTTCATCCAGGGTTTCTGGTTAGGAAACACCTGGACTTGTGCACTGTGACAGTGCTTACACAGTGGTGGATGTAGCCAAGTACTGCTGAGGTAAAAACCTCCAGGTCCTGGTGGAAGAAAACTTTCCAGTCTGTGCTTTCAAAGCAGTCCAGCAGCTGCAGTGAAGCACCGTCGGGCCAAGTGGTCATACTCCTGGTTGTGGCAGGTGAACGCTTCCTAATTGGTGCGTAGGCCAGAATCAGCAGCATGTGGTTGGAGGTGTAGCCCTGTAAACATGCTTAATGTTCGAGTAGGCTTTATCCAGAGTCCTGGTTCCCCTGGTGGCACATTTAGCATGCTGATGAAATTTCGGGACCACTGGTTCTGGATGGTTATTCTGCTGCAGACTGAGCACATTGTGGAGGTGGCTAAGGGCCAAGCTAGCGTTATCATCCTATGATACGTACATAGCAGTTACCAAGACGATGGTAAACTCACGGGAAGGTGAAAAGGCCTGAATCTGGCCGTGATGAACTCCAAGTCACCAGAGTAGTGCCTGTTGATGGTCATGTTTGTGCACCAGCTGTTATTCACGTATATACCCAAACCTCCTCTTTTGGTTTTTTTGGAGTCGCGATGCCTGTCATGCCGGTGTGCTGTGCGGCCTGCTAGCTCGATAGCAGTGTTTAAGTTGGAGGAATGAAGCCAGGTCTCCGTGATCAATAGAATACAACAGTCCCAAACAAGCCTGTTTACTTCCAGCTCGAGTTTCATCTCGTCCATCTTGTTTGTGAGGTATCTGGTGTTGTAGAGGAAAAACCTAGGCAGCAATGGTCGGTGTGGTCGCTTCAGCAGCTGGATGAGGACCCCGGGCCGGTATCCACACTTTTGTTACTTCTCCCTGTGCCACCTTCTCGCCACGGGGATGAGTGTCCGGTCTATCTCGGGCGATATGTTGTGTATATTAGAAAAGTCCTTGGATACGGGCTGTTCGAGCCATAATCCGATACAGAAAAGATTATGTCGAATGTAGGTGGTCAGCGCATTTCAGGTCAAGTGGAGAAAAAAGAAATTACAAAGAAACAATAAAAAGTAATGTTTTTCGTGGTAGCTACGAGCCGCTGCGTCCATGCGCGCCACCATCTTGCAGGTGAAACCTGTTATGGTTTGATTGGTAAATTATCCTAAAGATTAAATATTTGTATAGAATTAAAACCAGAAGAGCGAATATGTAAACATGTTTGTGTTTGCTAAATGTCTTAAAACCTGAGTTAATTTACCTTCATGATTTAAAATGAGACAAAGAGAAACAATAGCTCCTTATGAGCCTTGCTTATTGTCTCAAAGTAAGTAGAACAAAATTAGGTTAGCTTCCTGAAACTCAAAGAGAGAGCTACAAATTCAATACATTTGTGGGAAAACTAGCGTCTCCTACTGCTAACTTGAGTTGCGACCATAACTACTATGGATTCGGAAAGACGAGATTACATTTACCATCTGCTAAAGTCAGGTAATAATTTTTGCATAGAAGAAGAAAACAGAAAAGCTGGCAGCAAAGCAGCTGGATGTTCTTATTGAGGAATGGTTGAGGATAATCACGAAAGATAATCTTTTTTGCTTTATTTTTCTTAGTTACCCTTACATGTGAAGCTGATCGACATTGGAGATCCCACCATGACGTTATTTTAAAACCAATATGCCTACCAGGTATCACAACTTTTTATATGTATATATATATATATATATATATATATATAGTAAATGGCTACAAATTTTATATTCCGTGCAGTTTGTGGTAATCCTACAAAACACATGGCCGATAATAATTTCAAAAGGATTATCGGCGGAAATGAGGCACCGAAGGATACCCTACCATGGCAAGCTCTGGTAAATATACATTCAGATAGGGGAGGTGGTATGATAATAGCAGAGCACTGGATTTTGACTGCAGCTCACGTGGTTGTGACCAATGGACAAGTACAAAACCTTGAGTCCATAAAGGTGAGTAGTATTCTGTACAGTTCTGTTCTTATCCAAAGACATGTTTCTAGACGTTTTCGCCTTTCTTGCTATTCTTTTTTGTAGATTTACCTTGGAGACACAGATGTTCACAAAATGTTATTAACACCCCCTTGGAAGGCAGCCGCAATCTTTGTCCACCCTCAGTACAATAACCCAGATGATTTAAACTATGACAGTGACATTGCACTGATAAAACTGCAAGACCCAGTCACATTCAATGCATCAATAATGCCACTGTGTTTGCCAGCAGATGGTGACACATATGACACAGGAATTATTGGGTAAAGAAACATTATGAGATAACTTTAAGAATGTCAGAACTATTTTACATAACTGATCATTTGCTCTCCAAACTTTTACTTTTTTCAGGCTGGTATCTGGCTTTGGTATTACAAGCAATGGCACACGGCGATTTATTACAAATAAGCTGAGGTATGTGCAGGTTCCAGTGGTTCAACAGGAAACATGCAGTATTTCTCTAAGGAAAAGTTCCAAAATCGTGACACCATCATTAACAAACAACATGTTCTGCGCTGGAACACCTGAAGGCGGGAAAGACTCTTGTCAAGGTGACAGTGGGAGTGCCTTCACTCTGCAATCTCAAAATGGACGATTCTGGGCTGCTGGGATTGTCAGCTGGGGCATTAAATGTGGAAAGGCAGGAACATATGGATTTTATACCAAAGTAGCAAACTATGTAGACTGGATTAACCAGATCATGAATGAGAATTGAAAGTACTAGAGATTAAACACAAAAACCACAAAAGATAGCTGTGATCCATGCTCAGTATGAGGGATTGCTGTAAAGTCAACAACAACACAAGTAATTGTTTCGGTCTGCTGATTCCAGAGGAGTGAATGCTGCAAGTCAATGACTCGATGCAATCTGCTGGGGTTCCTTAGATTGGAAACTTTTTCAAACTGATTTGTTTACAGTATGATGTATCTTTGATTTTAATGGATTTTCTTGTAAAGTGCATTGAGATGACATCTGTTGTAAATTGGCGCTATATAAATAAACTGATTCTTGATTCTTTATTCTTGCTAAGTAAAAACAAACACACCTTTGCTGAAATACGATCCAGTAGTAACTTTGTAAGACTTGTCTCAAAAGTCATTTAAAACTGGATGTTAGTGTATCTTAAATCCTTAACAGAAAGGTATTAAAATGCTTTAGCTGTTAAATAATTTTCCAATTGTTTGCAAGTTCAGCTGTATTGAATGTTGATTCAATATAAATAAGGTTGTTAAATACACAATTATGAGTCTTTTCTTTTAATGCAAAAAATATAAAAAGTCGAGAATTTCCTCATCAACCTTAACAGTTAACATTGCGATGCTGCTTTTTTTGGTTAAGTAGTGTCTTAAAAAGAGCTTAGTGTACTCCACGAGGAGGAGCATGTAGTTGATAACCCACCTTACTCCCACTTCCCAGAAACTTTAGAATTAGTGATTGCCTTAATTCAACCTTAGGTATAAAGGTTTGCATGGACGGATGTGGGCTCTGTATGCTTCTCTGTGGCCCTATAATAAATTTGTCAACCCTGCTGCTTTTCCTAGTTGTACCCCGCCTTTTGCCTGTTTGACATAAACATCAGACACCAGTATAAAAATGATTTCAATATTTTTACATTAACAAATACAACTACTGTTATACAAGATACGAATAATACAAGTCAAGGGAGCATACTTGTCTACAGTGTAACCAAAGAGGAATCTACAGTGCCTGAAAAAATAAAATCTATCTATCTATCTATCTTTCTATCTATCTATCTATCTATCTATCTATCTATCTATCTATATAAATGAGCTAGCTTGTTAAAACACAGCTGTTTCTGAAACATTCCAAGGTCAAACTTAAAGGTATAGGAGAGGATCCTTTCAATAGAAAAATTTCAATGGAAAATCCCATTGAAAATGACAGCCAATCAAAAACGACCGGTGGTGAAAAATAACTGGCTGTCAATGCGGAAATAAAATTTACGCATGACGTATATCACTAATGTCCCCACCCACCCGACCCGTACAACGCGCGCTCATGTTTGAATTCGCGCATGCGCACATTGTTGTTTTAGGAAGTAAAACGGGACGGACAAGACGCACCATTCACCATTGAAGAGAGTTTCTCCCCGTACGGCAGCGAAAATTGAAGCTCGCAAGAGAAAAACCGTGTTCGAAGTCGCTGAGAAAAAAAAGACGTGCGCGCTCCCGATATCAGGGGGCGTGACTGGAGATGAGGTGGCGCATGTGCAGTGTTGCGAAATAAGAAAGAGCTGAAGATTACAATAAATTGTGTTAACCTTCTTCTAATTAATTTGGATTTAAACATCTAATTATTACTTTTTAAATTCACAAGATAAAAATTGTTTAATCTTCTTTGGTTTAATTATTTTGAATTTAGAAAGAGCTTTAGGGACTGTTACCATAGTAACCAGTGACCCTGAAAGAACTGCCGTCTGATTGGTTGAAGCTCTGCGCCCGCCTTAATTATTGGTGATCTGTCTTTGCACTCTGCGCATGCTCAAGACCCAAAAAGTGTATTTCCTTATTTTATTACCGGCAATAATGTCTAGGTAATAAATATAGCAGATAGGGTGAAAAGAGGGCTCGAAAGCTCTCTCCTATGTAAAGAAGGCGCAGTCATTATTAGCTCCTTGAAATCAAAAGTGAAAGTAAACTTGAACTTTTTCATTTCATTTTCATTTTAAATAGCACGGATCTTCAGCTCCTTGATAATGATTGAACTAATATTTATTGGATGTTTTTTGACGTTCGTTAATGGTAAGATGACTTTGTTGGCATCTATGCAAACAGTTAACATCAATGAAAAAAAGGAAACTATTCATTCTATTCGCTTCTTTTCTTGAAATGTTTCTCGTTGGCTGCATTTTAATCAAGTACTGCTGACTGAACAAAGCTTTTATTTTATTTATCTGTGTAAAAAGAACTAAAATAAACCATCCTATGTTAATTATTGTAGGGGCTAAATATTTTGCAGCAGCAATGAGAACGATCATAATGTAAGATGATTTATTTTCATTTTCAATTAATATGATTTCATACAAGATTGGTTATTTAATGAAGATGTTACATAGCTAAAAAAGTGTGCTGTACCTTTAAGAGGAGCTGTTATTGATTTACCTCACATCGTAGTGTTACAATAACATAAAGTGCTTATTTGTAGTAATAAATATAGCACAAAAAAAATATTATATTAAAAAGCAATAACATATTTAATTGAAATAAAATATGCACTAAATAAATAGAAAGTAAACAGCAGTTTTCGTTGGATCATTTCCTGCCTACAGTGCTTGAAAGAGTGAATTAATCTATAAATATATACAAAAATAAGATCAAAAGTTAATAATATGTTACGATGTCAACCTTTTGGACAGATATCAGTAATGCCAACATTCGGCAAGAAATCATCTACACACAACTATGAATCTACTGTATAATTACTCCCAGACCCCATTTTCTTTAACATCAGTCTGGACAACATGTCCCAGGAAACGCTTTGACGAGAAAGTGGGCAGTGACATGTTTATTGGGCCATGTGGATGTTTCTTTGACCTGTGCAATTTGCTAAACCATTTTTGCACACCCTGTTTATCCTTTAATTGGCCTCTATAAAGCAACAATTGTGTTTCTAGGAGAAAATGTTTTGAAATGTTCCAAGATTTAGAAATTGGGGCGTTATATTCTTTATGGATTTCACTAAGAAACAAACACATTTATCTCCTATTAGCCTAATTTGGGTAACAATGTTAGAAAACTCCATCAAAGTAAAACATTTATGAGCTCCAGAGATGGTTTTTGACGTTTGTCTTCCAGCTGATGGGGTTGCAGATGTAGTTCTTTCCTGCTCACTGGTGGAGGAGGGGTCTGCAATGGGTGGAATGGGAGGAGGCTCTCTCTTCACCCGAATTCCAGCCACTCTTGTCCTCCGAGATGTCCCAGTGGGGCCTGAGCAATCACTTGACACGCTCACCCCATTTGTCCCGCCCTCAGTTCCTGACCCGGACCTCATCTTGTTTGAGAACAAAGGTGTCGTTATCTTTTTGCAGACATTAGTTTATTGTCAGCATGGTTTGTGTTTAACCTTTCTCGTTCCGTCCCGGCAGTGTCATGGCCCGAGATCCCCAATGCAGGCATGCTGCTCCATGCAGACTGCAATGATCAGGAGGTGATGTGTGAAATAAGTCGTTACACTCCTAGAGGGCTTCAGGAAAGTTCAGATCCAGCGTATTTCATGGTTTCTCTCAGCGTGGAGGGACTTGAAATCAGCACGTCGCTTATTCTCCAAACGCTGCCAGTCGACAAATATCAGCCAACCTTGACACAAAACAAACTGGGCTTACCGCTCAGCCATTCAGGAACTTTGCTGACTAAAGGTAGAATACAAAGTTACTGAAAAAAGTTCTACTTTTTTGTTTTTTTTGGGAGAAAATCCTCCTTCATAGTAATATTTACCTTGTTTTCTTCTCTCTTTTCTATCACAGTGATATTTCTGGTATTTTCCAATGTAAATTCTGTATCTGCTCCTCTGAGAGGAGATGTCCTTCTCCACTGTGGCTTCAAGCAGGAGGAAACACCTTTAGCACCTTATGTGGGAATTGAATGGCGTCTGCAGCACAGAGGGAAAGGCAGGAAAGTGCTTGAAATGAAAGCAAAACTGGACGACACAGAAGGGTCCACCGTAGGTGGGTATATATCAAGAGTGAACAGATTCAATAGCTTTGGTCAAATCACAGCCCACCTGATGGATTTGAATGGGATGTTTAATTTCTATAAAAAGAAAAAGGTTACCAATAACAAAACCAGTGCGAGAAAGATAAGTTAGTTTATTAAACTATAAATAAAAATGTTTTTTTTTTTTTTTTATCAGAAGGATTCTACATGCATCTGATTGAGTTTCTCAATGTGGTTTACCAAAACGTCAGCATAGCTATGTCTTATGCTTAATCTGTTATTTTAAATCGTTGTTTTTTTAGGTTTTAACTTTCACAGATCGTAGTCACCTGATGTGTCACAATTACATATTTTACAGTTATTGCTGAACTGAGTTTGTATGAGGAGGACAGGAAATTCCTTAACCCCAATCCTCGCTGTGATTTTTTTGTAGTTTTTCACTCCCGTGTGTGCATGTGTGGTTTCTCTGGTATTCTTACCGAGGTACTCTGGCTTTCTCTAAAAGTTCAAAAGTATGTGTGCCTTTGAGGGTGTATGCCCTGCATCTCACCCTACATCTGTAGACAGGCACCTGCAACCCTACGAGCTTTAAGCAGCCACAGAACATGCAAAATTGAATTTAGATTAAATTCATTTTGATGAATAATAAGATAATCTTGTACTTAAAAAAACGTCTGAACCAGTTTGTTGTAAACTAATAGTAAAATTGCTTTTCTTCACATTGATATTAGTCCACCTACTATCACATCGGACTTCTAAAATTGAGAAATAAATGTTGGCAATTCTTAAAGCTTTCACATGTTGATGTGAATACCTTCTCAATTCATCTCACACAACCTTTTAAATATGTTCTTTTTTACATTTGCTTCTCGTTCAAATGAAAAATAACAAACTACCGTGTTGATAAATACTGTACAAGGGTGATAACAAATACATCCTAAGTATTTCTGCTTTCTTGCTGTGAATTTCTAATTGATTTTCAATTCAAGTTTTGTAGATAGAGTTAAGATAAAGCAGTCATTTCCACCTAAACCTCCAGATCCAATCTTGGTCTCTTTGGGGTTTCTGTAGTAACTCTGCACAGATGATATCTCTACATATCATTGTCTGTCCTCAGTCTATGGAGAGAGAAATGGCTCCAGTGTGGATGCCCTTCAGGTCCTCAGTGAGGGAAACGTCTCCATGAGTCTGACAGGACTGAAGGTTGTAGATGAGGGAACCTACATCTGTACAGTCAATCTGGGGCATTTCCACTCCCAGCAGGTCATCCAGCTCCATATCGTTCGTAAGTTTCTTCTAATCTTTCTGGATTTTTAAGCATCCATCGAAAACGAATTCTACAAATTTGTACCTTGTTGATCTTTTTTTCCAGAACCACCACAGGTTTCCCTGTCGGAGGAGGAGAAGCTGGTTTTGAGTAAAAGTGCCCCGAAGACATTGAGCTGTCATAGTGCAAAATACTATCCATTAGACACACAGGTCAGTAACTTAGATGAACTTAATAAATCTGTTAAATTAGAACCATTTTGTATAGCCTGCTTAAAATCTTCAGTTTCCTTTTATTAGATATTGGTATATATACATATATATATATATATATATATATATATATATATATATATGTATAAAAACTTAATACATGTACACTGTAAAACCCGACAAGTTAAGTTAACTCAAATGATTTGGGGAGACCGATTGCACAAATTGATTTAAGTTTTGCAACTTAAACTATGCTAATTTATTTAATGATATGGTTAGAGATTAAAGAATCCACATCAATTATAATGTATATGAAATGTATATGTTTATTAACTCATTTTATTTAGTGTGTTGCAACTTCAACCATTAATTAAGTTGGACTAAAAAGCTGTTTGTGCAGCACTATTAGCAGGTGATCAATAGGGCATAGCATTACGGTTATGCATAAATGCATTGTTCTCATGAAGTAACTTATATTATTTACCCTTTTTACCCTAGTTGGACTAAAAAGCTGCTTGGATTCATACTTATTTAAAAGAGTTACATGATCATGTTAAATTGCGTCAAATTGACTTAAATTGTTCTCATTAAAACAAGTTAAAACTCTAGTAGATTTACTCAATTCAATTGGGGAAACCGATTGCACCAAACTGAATGAGTAGTATTAACACAACAACAAAACTTTTATTTTTTCCATTCTGTTTTTATTAATCAAATGAGCTTTAAACAAGTTACAAAAGCAATGGACGATACTCAAGCTGAAGATTAGGTTTTACAAAAACATGAATTTAATGAAACTCTTTACTCATTTATAAGGAGGAGGCTAATAAATGTGGAAGGAATAATAGTAGCTTTAATAATAGTTCTTTAAAAACATTTATGGTCTCTGATAGTAACGCTTTGATGATGCTACTTTACTGACAACAATTAATTATGTTTATCTAGATATTAATTGTGTTCGTGACCATTAATTTACTCTTAAAACTTTAAGGTACATTAATGGACAAGTTAGACAAATTCTCCTACTTTATATGTTTATTCTTTTATTACAGACACAATTACAACTGAAAATGCATAATCCTTATGCATTTAGTAGTTTGTTTCATTCTGAGCTGCAAAAACATTACATGAACCAATGAAAACGATTGATTACTTGATTTACAGGTCATAATTTTCTGCTCTTCCAGATGGATTGGTTTTTCCTCCCTCCAACAGAAACGGAGCCAAAACTCTTTCCGAATCAGGGCTCTATGAGCAGTCACCGGCAGCACGGGGACGGGACGTTTTCCCTGTCCTCTCACATAAGTGTCCCGCCGAGTTTTACTCCAGGAACCAAGATCACCTGCAGGGTGTCCCACTCAGCATTGAGGGATCCACTATATGTCAGTATAGTCGTCGAAAGTCCCCAACCAGGTTTGTTCTGCAAACATTTGTATCTTGTCTCTCATGCCTTTTTATTTATGACAAAATAAAAAAAGGATTTCTGTTTAAACACAGAACCACAAAACATTACGATAAAAACACTGAATAATTACTGATAGGGTTTAGATTATTTTCAGTGCAAGAAAGAAAAAAGCCTCACAGAGGCTTAAAATGACAGAAAACTCTTAGTTTAAGTTCGTTGATATATATATTATATATTATATATATTTATATATATATATATATATATATATATATATATATATATATATATATATATATATATATATATTTATTTTTTCTACTGTAAAGCTTTTGTTGTTTTTCCACATTTGTCTCCAACAATTTAAAGCAATCATTGCTGTTTTGTGTTTTATCTCTCTGCAGTTTCCTACGGGTGGGTTCTGGGCTTCCTCGTTGTCACTGTTCTTTTCTTCTACCAGGTCATGAAATAAGTGGTTAATGGGATCATTTTAACTATAAACTGTGACTTGAATGATTTTTTTTCCCGTACATGTGAACATTTTCATGTCTTACAACTGTTGTTTATGAGTTTGGAACATTTATTGGTGGAAAACAGGGAAGTATAAGGATTTTTACAAACTTGCTGTATGGTTTGTTTTATTTCATGTCATGATGCATCAAGCAAGTTTAGATATTGTATTTCTTTAACCTGTAAAAAAACACATACACTTTCCCACAGATGAGCCTCTGCAGTGTCATTATCTCTGCCTGTAATATTTTTCCAATGCAAAAGACTAATCTAAGTACTAAACACAGTTCTCTAATTGAAATAATAGGACCTTATGTATCGGTGTAAATAGACAATTGAATTTTTAGCATTTAAAATTCTGGATGGCTTCTTTGAAGTTTCTTTTGGTTTTGCTTGAAGCTGCTTTCTCGCATTACTCTTTCAATTATTCACACTTGTTTACAATAGAGATAAAGTAATTTTTATTTAACAAAGACGTTTATTTATCTGTATTCAGCAGTGAAACAATAGCTTTATTCAAATCCTTGCTGTAATATTATTCCTCACAACTTGCCCTAATCAACTGGCAAACATTGAATCATTTTGGTGAAATGAATAAATTATTATGAATACAAAACTTTAGTTTAATCATCATGATTTAATTGTTACTTTAATTGTTACTTTTATTTGCACTGAAACAATAATGGCTATTTTCTTCCATTATGAGGGTACATTTGTAAATGTTGTGGCTGTTTTTTTTTGTTCTATCTTGTTTGTCTTACATTGACTTTCTGTTTCCTAAAAAGTATTCTTTCCAAATAAAGATTTTAACTACTCAACATTTGTAAGAGTTTTCCTCCCTATCAAGTTTTTTATTGAGTTTTTTGTTTGTTTTACAGCTTGAATTTACATTTTTTTTTTAAAACAAAACCCTTCACGTCATCAAACACTGGTTAGAGAAAAATAATCTGTAGTTTTACAGGAAAACATTTGTTTCTTTTTGATAGTTGAATGTAAAATGTTGGTGACATTTCTATAAAATATAATATTAGAACAACAATTCAATTTTTCACAATGGCCAAACGTTCTGGTCTTCACAGCTGATATCAGTGAGCTCCAGCCTTTACTTTTATGCGTAGGTTTATTTCTGAGATTCAAGCATCATAGGTACATTTATTGGATCTAAACCCAATAATACTTCAGACAATATTTTGTTTCTGTCCATTTTTTTTTTCAATACCCAAAGTATATAAAGGAGTTACTGTGGGAGATTTAGCCATACCTCCAAAGAAATGTGTGTTCTCTTCAGTTAATAGAGGAAATAGAGCGGAGGTCTCCAACAGGGGGTTCGCGACCCCTAGGGGGTCCCCAGAGGTACTGCATGGGGGTCACGAAAGTTTTGGTTGAATAAACTTTTTTTTAATATTCCTCCCTGCATTTTTTACACTAATTGAAATGTCTTTAAATACACATTTTAGGCCCACCACAGTAGTGTCCTGTACTTTTCAGTTTATTTTTTATGTTAAAATTCATTTGGTGACACTTTTTCACAGGACTTTAAATCACTTTTTGCATTGTAGAATGGAAACTGGAATCCTGTGTGATTTACGCATTTTTAACAACTATCCAAAAGAATGATAAGAGAGTCAGGGAGCGGTTTTCTCCAGTTCAGTTCATGATTTCTTTATTGGCATCAGCAAAAGTGGTAAACATGCATTTGTTTTTTTTGGTTTTTTTGTTGTTGTTGTTGTTGCAAAACTCTGTTTTATCTCTTATCTTATGTTCAAGTCACAAAACATAATCTCTCCTCTAATCATATGATAATCACCTGCTAATATTGTGCAGCACTATTAGCAGGTGATCAATAGGGAATAGCATTACGGTTATGCATAAATGCATTGTTCTCATGAAGTAACTTATATTATTTACCCTTTTTAAAACCTTCAAAATCAGTCCAGAGACTGTTTTCTAAAACCTAAAGGAATTGATATAAACAAATTTTCAGGAGCATTAACTGCCATTTATGTACAGGAGTTCTCCTTTATTACTTCTATGTTGTTCCTAAATGATTTACTACAGTAGTGGTTGGCTGCAGTCCTTGAGGGTTTTGTTTTTGTTGTTTTTATCCCAAAAGTAAGTAACGAATTTTGGCATACTTGTGAGCTTTGTTACATTGCACATCACAGAAGCAGTTAAGTATCTCATCAGAAAGACATTATACACAAGTCCTTAAAACCACTAAGGAAAGAAAATATACAATCGGCAGTAAGATTAGGAAATGGCAGATACACAGGTCACACGAATAGGGATATCATTTGTCATGCAGGTTAGA
This sequence comes from Orestias chungarensis, assembly GCA_032876305.1. NCBI lineage: Eukaryota > Metazoa > Chordata > Actinopteri > Cyprinodontiformes > Cyprinodontidae > Orestias > Orestias chungarensis. The sequence goes on along the minus strand of JAVLVB010000513.1, from coordinate 156,868 downwards.
AACGAATGGTTCTTTAGTGGCTGTTATCGTACTGCAGGTGACAGATGAGTTTGGTTTTATGCGAGTCAGAAAGGAAGGTAGGTGGGGTAGCTCTGGAGTATCGTTGTCCTGTCTTTTCTTGTTCTCCCGCCGTCTAAAAACAAGAAAAACGCACTGATCTTTTCTAAAAAGAAGGTTGTTCAGAATGCAATGCTACACATTCATCTGTCTATGGCTGTCCATTCAGAGTGAATGGGCCTTCTTCTGGGTCCTTTAGGCGTCCAGATTGTCTGTCAGAAGTTGCTTTACGTGACTTTTATTTTATGTGTGACTATATCACCACCTAAACCGATTCACGTCTTCATACTGGTAGGTTATGACTCAAGTTACAGGTATTTAGGCTGCTGTACTCCTACTTCTCTTTCCTGAACTTTTCACACAGACTTTATCCCTTTTTTTACACTTTTCTCATCTTGTCATCCCTGCAGACGTTTGAGACTTAGAGAAAGTTGAACAGGAATTCGAATAAATCATGGGTAAAATCCTAACAGATAAAAGCTGCAGAACGGCTCATCACAAATTCCTGACATTAAAAAAAAACAATAAAATTGCTCAGACTTCTAATCTAACGCGTTAGTAATAAGCAATGAGTAAAGAGATTAAGATGAAGTGAAAGTATTAGTTGTAAATACCAACGTACAAATGCAGCTTTGGCGTGTCTGGATTTGAAAGGCTGCAAACTGTTACTCAATTTCCCTGTATATTTTCTGAGCTCTGTCTGCTTTCTCCCTTCATTCTTTTTTTATCTTTTTCCCTAATTGTCTCCGTCTGCCTTCTCCAGCCTTCAATAATACATGAGATGCAGAGACCTCACAGAGGACCATTGAGAAAAAAGCAGCGAGAAATAAGGTGGGGAAAGGGGAATATCCAGAGCAGAAAAACATGTGTAGGAACGCCACTGTTTAGTTGCAAAGTGGTTCAATGGAAGAGTGTGTGAAGAGGAGAAAGGTTGATAGGAGGGCGGAGTGGTGCTTGGTATGCTTCATTTTTTCCTCTCCCCTGTAATGTTATCCTTAAGTTTGAGTTCATCTATGATGAGGGGTTGGAGCTCAGTAGAAGAAGTACACTGCAAGTGATGGATAAAGAGATAGCCATTAGCTTAATGGGTCTGGAAGGCAGACAGGTAAACAAAGTTGGTAGAAAGATGCCGGTGGTAGAACCTTTGATCTGAATCATTTCTCTAAGCTAAAATGAGATCAGCTCCAAAAAAGTAGCTTATATTATCTGTTGTAATAAGCTGCAATATTTTTAATTTGGATTATATGTGAGAGGCAAGTACAGAGTAGTGCAAACTGGTGAAGCCGCATCTATCAACCAACTGTGTATACCCGCCTAACTGTACAGTGTTGAAAAGTCTAAAATAAAATCACCGTCTACTTACAGAATATTATTCCAACCACAATAACTCCAATGATGCCCATCATGATCATCATCTGTAAAAAACAATTCAGACAAAATCATTTAGGTTTTTTCTTGGAAACATATCCAAACACAGCAGAGCAACAAAATATTCACACCCTGCACTGTTTGTATTTCTCCTGGTTAACTTATATAACTTGTAGTTTTTTGTTAAACCTCTTCATTGTCTTTCTTGCATTTTCCCTGAGGCATCATTGCAGGCCTCCACAGCAGCTCATTAACGCAATGTAATGTCTTCCTCTTAACAAGCTGCTTGACTTAGACATTCTTAGTTTCTCTGTGAAGACACACTTAAACGCACCCACCTTGCAATTCTTCCACCAGTACTTGTTTTTTAGCTTTGCTGCACAGCTTTCAAACTGGGAGGCTCCAGCCTGTAGAGCGTCTGCTCTGTCATCCAGCTCCGAAAGCTTCTGGTCCCTTTCCAAAACCTTGTCCACGTTCACCCTCATAATATCCACCACCTGGGGACGGCCATGAGATAGCATTTGGCAACAGGGCAAGAGTGCTTTTTCTTCTATTAAAAATTGTATTCAACAACAACAAAAAAACAGCACAGGTTTTTGATCCCTTGTTTATCTCACCTCCTCCACTTGGGCCTGTGTTTGCTGAAGCCTGCGGTTGCTGCTGGTGTTGGGTGGACCTGGAGGCGCTCCACCTGGAGCTCCATCAGCGCCTGGAGCACCTGGTGGTCCAGCAGCTGGAGCAGCAGCAGCATCTGGGGCAGACCTGGAGAAAATCAAAACCCGTCTTTAAAATGAAGACTTTCATCATAGTGTGGGTGCCACATAACAAGTCTAATGGTCACTACTTACTGTCATGCAGTTGAATGGTTTATTCTGTAAACTATTGGCCATATACTTATTTTTTTATATTGCTATTTAATTTGTTAATTCAGGATGAGGATGAGATTACGACAAAATAAAAGTTTGGCCATAAACAAAACAGAAAACTAGTTTATGTGCATTTTTAAAGAACATTGATGTGTGATGATGAGTTCAAAAATTCAATATTAGCTGGAATCACTCTGGTTCAAACTCACTAAAAAAATCAATCAATCATGGTTTCAGGTATTATTAACCTTCTTCAAATAGAACAATGATGTTTTGTTTTTTATATGAGAAAATGTTTTCAAAAAACTGATATATTTAGACAACCAATAAGTACATAAGTGTACGTGTGAGTAGTAAAAATAGGCTCACTCAGTTCATGTAACATTAAACAACAAAAGGTATAAGCTAGGGATCTATCTCTCATTGAATCACAACCACCACAATATCATAGTCTCAAAAGCACTTTTTAGAAGTGGCTGAATGTTACATTTTAAAACCTGGCATGCAAATTTTTGGCCACTTGGAAGGGTTTGAACTATCCGTAAAATTAAATGGCCAAGATGGAAATGTAAGTGGGAAAGGCTGAGAAATCAACTGTAATCAGCATTTCTCTGTCTGAAAGCCCTGGATTTAACAAAATAAAGTGCATCACAAACAGATACAAACAGATGGCCAAAAGTAACATTGGAGCAATAAAAAACAGGAGGTTGAGAATTTTCATTCATGGATTCAAGTATTTGGTGGAAATAAATTATTAAAAAAGAGATAAATTATTGTCATGGAAAAGAAAAGAGAATCTGCTTAGTTGAGGAATAGAATAGGTAAAATTTCCAAAAACGAACTATATGCATATATATACACTTTGATAGAGACAAAAAAGGGTAGACCGAAAACAAGACAACAAAAAACGGCCAAAACAACTAATATATATATATATATATATATATATATATATATATATATATATATATATATATATATATATATATATATATATATATATATATATATATATATATATATATATATATATATATATATATATATATATAACAAACTCCACAAAGTAGGAGCTGCTTGGAATAAATGTAACAGCTCAGCAGGGTCACTACAGAAAGCTTTTATGAGAAGGGCCAGATGGGGGCCACTAATAATCCTGAACGAGAGAAATCAAAACCAAAGAACACACATCCTGACAGACTTTCAGGAGTTTTCAGTTTCTGATGTCATTTACAGGTAATGGGAAGTGGTTAGGAGAGCAGAACCAAAAAAGAACTATATCGGTTTAAATGTGGCATGCTGTAAAGGAGGCAGGAAAATGTAGAAAGAAAGAAAGAAAGAAAGAAAGAAAGAAAGAAAGAAAGAAAGAAAGAAAGAAAGAAAGAAAGAAAGAAAGAAAGAAAGAAAGAAAGAAAGAAAGAAAGAAAGAAAGAAAGAAAGAAAGAAAGAAAGAAAGAAAGAAAGAAAGAAAGAAAGAAAGAAAGAAAGAAAGAATTCGGTTTACTATAATAGTTTTGTCAAGTATTAATTTTGATAAACACTGTTGGGTGCATAGAGTCAGTGGGGATGATGATTAAATAAGGTTGACCATTGTCACCATTTCTGCAGCTCAGGGGAAAAAACTAAAGTATAAAACTTTGAGGATTTTCAAATTATGAAACTATTATTATTAGTTTTATTACTGTTCTTAATTAAATGCTTAGCAGTAACTGAAACAAACAAAAACTAATATTGAAATAAATATTTTCTATTTAGGATGTTTTTTTGGGAGCTAAAACCATAAAAGCACTTCAGTTGTAATCTCCTAAAAGGTTATCGGTGGCAGTAATCCAAGTCTGTATCCATAATTCAGGAGACATGACGACAGTTTTCACATGCGTCAGTAAAATAAATAAATAAATAAATAAAGGAAAGTGATACAGAACATCTCATTTTATGATTGTGTACAGTTAAAAACACATGAAAATGATTAAGAACTGCATATAGATTTATCCCGATCAGCTTCCAGCGTCTTTTACAAGAGAAATAGAGAATCCGCATTAATACTCACATCTTCTATGCAGCTGTTTGAACTGACTCACGAGGAGAAGGAGCCTCGTAAAGTAATAATAATATTAATAATAGATTTTTGGAAAAAGTGATGGTGATCTGAAGGCACTTATCCAGGAGGAATGGGAAAAAATCAGAGATCTTAACCAGTAAAGAGGTTCAAGTAGTTTGAGAGGAGGAGGGGGGGGAGTCTTCTTGGCGCAGTGGAGATCTTCTAGCGATGCATTTGTTCTGCACGTCGTTTGCAAAGTGCCGCAATACCGAGCCACGTAAACAGGTCACAGTGTGGCTGCAGGGGTGGAACAACGTGGAGCAAAGCAAAGGAGAAGAGAGTTATAATCCGGCCAAGAGACGAACCCGCCGCCGCCGCTGCTGCGTCCACCTCCTCCAAGTGATGCTGAGGGTTTGGATGCTGATGCAGCTGGATTCTGAACCGAAGGACGCGGCGCTGATTGGCTGGCAGGTTGGGGTAGTTTCCTCCTCCTAAAGCTGCGAACAAAATACTTTCCCGATCAGGAGAAAGAAAGTGTAGTCATGAGAAACTAAGTGGGTTTTTTCCTTCCCTTTGACTCCTGTCTCCTCCTCCTCTAGCTGGTGCGGTACTTTAGTTCGTGCAAGTGTTTCAGCTGCAATAATGCGTCTCCTCCCAGCTACAGTGCGGCACCCCTCCTCCTCCTCCTCCTCCTCCTCCCTACCCCTCCTCCCATCCCATCCTCTCAGGCTTTGCAGTGCTGCAGCTCTCTGTGTTGGATGGGGCGGCTTGTCCTGACTGCGGTGCATTGGAGGACCAGAGGAGTGTTGACTCGACTGTTCTCCCTCTCCTTGGCCCGGGATTCTCCCTGTTACATCCCCTCAGCTACTGTGTCACTGCCGCTGCCTCTTTCTTTGACTCGACTCCAGCCTGTTTAAAGCTGCACTGTGTGACAGACTCACTTATTCAACAGAAGTATCTGCTAAATCAGCCGTGGAGAACTGAGGTCCTATAAAGCAGGCGCTGAGTCGAAAGAATGGAGAGCACAACTAAAGGAAGTTTATATGAAACGTATGCTTCAATTGATTTCAGATAATTAATATCGTTTCTGATATATTCCTATGAATTGCATGTTAGGAATTAAGATTATTTAAACATTGATTTTCAATTATCTAACCAGGGTTTCTCAATTAAGGTCAGATATTTGCTTTGCAAGGGAGAACTTGCATCAATTGCAATGGTCAGAAAACAGATCAGCCTTGTCTTTTTTTTTTTTTTTTTTGCAATACTAACTGATACGTATGCATGCAAGAGAATATATCTTCTATATTTAATGTCTGCACACTGAATCCAAAGAACCAAACTGAGCCATTCTTGCGCTTGGGCTTTCAGTTCATTTACACTTTCTTCACGATTCTCAGATTGACGGTTCATAATCTTTGAGCTTCTACTTTTAACACAGTCGTTAGATAAATATTTTATATTTTCTTTTCATCAGTGTCTTTACCAGTTTTAGGGCAGAAAATGCTTAAGATGGTTGGCATAGTTCACATGTAAAGGTTGTTATATTTGTTGAACAGAACTGTTCACGAGCTCTGCTATGGGAATCAAAACTAACTTAGCAGAAGCCATTTCAACTGCTGTCGATCGGTTCAGCAACATCAAAAACCAAACTAGAGAATGTTCATCTGTTTGATTACTCCGAGGACTTAACTTTGAAATTCCAGCTCATTTTCCCTTTCTTCTGGGGCGACCCAACCTTAATTACATTATTTTATTTAAGAGTTCAATTGCTGGTAAATATTTTGTTATTGTTGTTTTTCTCCTGTTTAGACGCTAAAAGTTGATTCTGGGGAGGGGAAAAACTGTAAAGAAGTGCAAAAATCTCAAAAGCTTTCAAAGGGAAACCTAAAACCAGAAATATTTGAAAAACAAAAAATGAAAGAGGACCTTTGATTAATTTATGAGTGCCAGAGAACCTGCCCAAAATTCAACTGATCGTACAAATCTAAGCATGGCAGCGGATGAGTCATGCTATGGGGTTGTTTCTCTTATTACTGATTTATACATTTATCTCATATCAGATATTAAAGTTCAGTTTAAGGACAAGTTGTCTCATGTCAGAGGAAATGTTTGTTTTAAACCAGTAAGCAAGCTGCATCTTGGTTTTTAGACCAACCATTTTGCAGCAGCCCAGTTAATTTAGTTATTTGTCTTTCTATACCATAAATTGAATTTGCTGACACTAAAAGGTTTTCAGCAGCCTAATGTAGCGTGAGACCAACTGTGACTATTGTTGTTTTCCTTTACCTTTTTCATATCTAATTTATTATCTAACCAGCCTTGTCGATTTTATGCAGCTATATTATATTGATTTAGTGAAGTATAAATCCTTCTTAGCCACTGTGGAGTTGAACTCGATTTCCTCTTACGTTCCCAAACAGGAAAAAACAAACAACGGAAACAATTTGGTGTAAAGTAAACGTTAAAAAAGTACGTTTTAATGATTATATCATGATGTATTATCTGAATGTTTCCAGACTTTCAACAATCTTCAGTAAGTCCAAAAACATTATTTACACAATGGCTGCAACTTAATTTCCGACAGAACGCAGTGCTTTGATGAATTCACACTGAGAAACTCTGACAGTCCTTGTGGAGTGAGGTTTGTCGCAGTGTTAGCGGTGCTTTCCGGTGCGGTTGAAGCGTCTGTAGAGGAATTTGATCCTCTTCTCCAAGTTGTGCCTGTCCAGGGTCATCATCCTGTCTCCCACCATCTTCTTTTTCCTAGTTAAACGCTGCAGCTCATTACCTCTAAAACCTTTCAGCCAGCAGGGGGCTATAATGACGTCTTTAGGATGAGCTTTAAAGTCCCCTAGACACAAAAAAGTAGAATAAGATTATTGTACAGATTACGTTTAAGAGGAATAGTAAAAAAAACAAAAAAACAATATATATCTTTCTAAAACCAGAAATAAAATTTGCTAGACTCTTATTTTATTTAAAAATACACAACCTAATTAAAATAATCAAAATACTTATTGAGAAAGAAAAGCTATATTTAGAACATACTTCATTTAACAATTTACCTAAGATGCCGATGTTGTCATAAACTCCAAACATGCTCCTCTTCTCGGTCCATCTGTCAACTTCTTTTGGTTTAGGAATAGCATGCATCCTGATCTGGCGGCAGGTCCCTAAAACACAGGGAAAAAAATGCATTCAGCATCACATATTCAAAATCATTTCCACGGGTATTATCATTATGCCTGCAAAAACTGAATATCACAGATGATCAACCCACTTATAAGCTTCGAGCCTTCAAGAGGAAGCATGTAAACTTAAAATGTGATCGTAAAAAGCCTACCCTAATGAAAGACTTCAGCCTTTTTTTAAGATATAACCTGTTTTCAAATAATTATATAAGAAAATATTAAATGCATAAAAGAATCAAGGATTGTGGTATAACAAAAAGCCAAGTATGAAACTAAGTAAATAAGTAATTAAAACGTAGTTAATTATAGACATTTTACACAAAAACCCAACTAACAACTGACTTACTACAATAAGTGTAGCAACAGGGACAAATTAATTGCTTGATAATAACACCATAAGTATTATCTACTGTCTGAATAACAACTTAAATTCCTTTGAAATTTTATTAAACACAGATTCATTATTATGAAGAATTAAAAGGACTTTTTTCTTGTTTCTAACTTTTGCCACCTGACTTTATACATAAACATCTAAACATTGTTTGCAAAATTTTAAGTTCCTAATGAGGTTAAGATGGGAAAGGTTTTCTGGGTACCTATTGTGGTTTAGCTCCATACTTTTACTCCATTTGTCTTGTAAAATGTTACTTTATCAAGCTGGAAAACTCACATCATTACCTAATCTTGCCTGGATTGTTGGGAGAAGAAAGGCATTAATCTCATGGTTAACTCATTCAAGGCAGGGCACTGTGGCTAAGCAAGCTAAGGTAAAATGAGAACTAATCACTCATGGATTGTATTATGGTGAGTCACTCAAAAATTTTACATTTCACATGTCCAAAATAGTCAGAAGTAGCTTTAATATTAGAAATAACTTTGTACAACTTTTATGCTGTCAGTTCCTTTGTTTTCTGCAGGGATTCTGTGTTGCTTTGATATTTCTCTTACACTGAAGTCATTGTTTTGCCTTCCTCTGTCATCTTGCTGGCCTTTTTTGTTAAACTCTGCAGGAATATCTGGTTTATGATTGGATGCTCCTAAAAGATGCTACTAACTTCAAAAGAGTGAAGCTTTCTGCTACTCAATCGCTGCTATAGTGAAATAGAACTGGAGATGGAAACAAGAGGTTTACTGGAAACATCCTGACCTATAGAGATGGTTCTGCAGGGGAGCAGCAGCGCTGCAGCAGACTGAAGGACAGTCGACCCGCATCTAAACAAACCTCCGAGCGCAGACATCTCCAGTATTCTGTCAAAAATAAATCACAAAAACTGAAGTTAGAGAGAATGAAAACGTAGAGACGCGCTTCACAGAGTTGGCTTCACATCGTTAGCTTCGTCGGTTGCAGCTTCATTGACCCTTAGCGTTAGCATTAGCATCAGCTAGCCCGCTGCCTTAAAAGTCGACGGTAAGACGTTGTACCTGTTTGGTTGCACGGTAACAGTCCTATATTAGACGAAGCTTGCTCTATAGCAACACGACAAATGCTGACTGTTGTAGATATAATCAAAAAATACTATTACTGCCCCTTCGACACGCTAGATACGTCCGCAACCATCTTTAAACCGTGTCCCACAATGCACCGCGGTACTACCGTACTGTCGATAAAGGGGCGCAAGACCACAAAAAAAACACGGTAGTAATTTAATGGTCTTTCCAATTTTTTTATTTTTTTTTTTGATTTGCTCTCGGTAGGGGGAGCCATTATAATGAGAGAAACATTTAACCCAGAAGGAAGGACAGTTTAAATTGCCTTACAGAAACGATTGAACATGCCTTTTTATTAATTGTAGAAAGTATGTGAGTCAAAGAAGAATATTAAGTATTGAAGTTTGTATAAGTCAGGAAATGAAGTCTAAAAATAATCACAAATAATCATCAAAAATATTGTACCCATCAAGATAATTTTATAGGATAAAATAAGAACAAGGAAGGCAATAATGCAACATTATTTGATGGAAGCTGGCATTAATAAGAAAAAGAAGACAAAAGGATCAAAAGTTTTTATTCGTGAAAAATAAAAAAATTGCAAATTGCAAGTTTAACTCTGGCAGCTTTTATTATTTATGTTTTATTTAATTTTCTTTTGTATAAATAAAGTATTTTTTGATTGATCTGATCTGGTATCATTGACAAAAAGTTGTTTTTTCCCCCCTAAACCTAAATTTGCTCCCATTTGTGCATTGAGAACAAGTTGTGACATAATTACTCATAATCATTACTTCATCATACAGGCGTACAGAGACCTTCAAAACTCAAAAAGGCGCTGCATGGAACAAATTATTCAAAAACACGACAGTGTTTACCAAGGTCTGTTCAATTAAAACCCCCTACATTAAAATAATATGTAAACATGGGGTCTGTAGCGGGAGCCGCATCACCCCACAATCTCTCAGCTAGTGAGAAAAAGGATGCTGAAATTTCCACTTGTGGGTCTGTTTTACATTAGTGATGAAAAAAATGGTATTCGAGTTGATTCTCACAGTTTTTGTCATCTACTGCAACCTCTGCCTCTGTTCCTTGTTTTGCTTTTTTTCCTGTAGATAACAAAGAAGACAAACACATATTAAAGCTAAAACAATGTTAAGTATTATAGACTTAATTAGATTTATGTGATTTGGAACTACAAACGTGTTCACTTGACTTTTGTTACCATCTCCATCTTGTATTTCCTCCAAATGGTCAGGGATTATTTATTACAATCTGCCAAGATAAGCTTTTCTCTTTTGTTAGAGGGGAAATTTCTACTAAAAACAACAAATATTTCTAGGGATCTGTCATCTTACAAAAACAATCCCTGTTTGGTTAAAAAGTGTATGTAATAAAAAGAAAGAACACCACAAATTACAACTATCATGTATTCAATATCCAGATCCAGTTTGTTTTTTGTGATGCTTTACAGTATATGCATTTAGTCTACATTAGATAAAGGCCTGCTGACATCTTCATTGTAAAATTAATAAACAAACACCAAATATTTTGAAGGATTTCAAATATTAAACTGATGAATCAAACAGCCTTTCAAATAGTTTTTGATCTAAAGCAGGTTAAACCAAATACATTTGTTTCTATGATTTCTTTATCTATTTTGCTTGAAATTTATATCATCATGACGTTGATTTTTATAATATATTGAGACTATTGTCAATGTTGTCACTTCATGCTGTTCAGGTTTGCATGTATCTTTGACTTGCTTCTTGCTTGAACTGAGTAGTAGATGTACGGAGCTTAGCTAAGACGCATTTTAAAATTTCAAGGTCAAGGAACATGATCAATATCCAAAAAGGCCACCTGGAAAACCCCAGGGCAAGAAAACAAGAAGTTATTTGAAATTTGGTTCTCTGTTCTCCAAAGTCACAAACAAAATATCATGCAGACAAGTTCCTTTTATGATAAATGCTTTAAATTCAAGAAGAACAATTGTAACTTAATGAGAAAATGCAATTCATCAACATATTACCAAGAAGAAAGACTGAAAGAAAAGAAAGATATTGTAATCACACCCTGTATTCTTTAATTCGTTGGTATTACAATTTATGGTTTTATATATATATGTGTGTGTGTGTATTTTATTTTATTTATTTCTTTACTATTGTTGATCATTTGATCCCAAAGACTAAGGTATTTACACACACCCAACAAATGTAAAATGGAAACATTGTTGTAGTTTTGACATTTTCTAAATATTTCCAAACAGCTACCACAGTCAAGCAGCAATTTTGTTCATTTTGTTCCCTTTATTTGTTTTAGTCATTAGAGAAGAAAGAAAAATTAATAAGACCTTAAAAAAGAGGAAACAGATCAATATGTGTTTTAAATTGCATACAAAGTATTACTTCTGTTCCGCCTATGATTGTTTCATGAATGTGTTTCCTGCTCTATTACGTAAAAAACAAAAACAACTGCTTCTGCTATACAGGGTGCACTCCACAGTTATGATATACCAAGTTAAGTGGTGATAGGGTTTTTATAATCAATGCAAGGGGCAAGAAAAACAGAAAAGAAGGTTATTTGGTCAGGCCTTTTTTTTCCTACAGAAAAAACACTAACTCTGCACATCGCCCTGAACCAAACATCTTTATGAGTTTGAGCAACTTTACATAAAAGAAAGAGCAAATTCAGAATTAAGACTTGTGAAGCTGGTGGAGACATACCCCAAAAGATTGGAAAAAAGGATCCCAAAACAAGATATATCTTTCAGCACTTACGATTTTTTTTGATGCAGCGATGTTTATTCTGAGGCTGCTCTTCTGGAGACTCTGAGTGCAGAGCAGGAGCCGTCGATTTGATATACAAAGGCCAAGAGTCTAACTATTATCTTGTAACTGCAGCAGCAGCAGCAGAGTCCAGAGGAGTTTCACTTGAAAATATCTGCTTTGTGTCTGTTATCAGATGTTAATTGCATGACATTCAGTCGCAAGTGCAGATGTTTCCTTACAGATGCTCACATTTAATTTCAATCTTGCATTTTATGTAATAGATTAGCAAAGCTTGATTTATAGGTTTAATGCATTCTTTGCCTGTATTTTTTATTCATGCTTTTATTTATAAGAAGATTTAGCATCTTGTTCACAGTGGGTAAAAGTTACCACCCTTTTCTTTCTGTAACTGGGACCCTGACAAAGATTTTTATTTTATTTTTTGCAGCTGATGTGAGCTTTGCTTGCATTTTCTCATGCATGTTTTTACTTATTCCTCTATTTATAATTTTGTCTTCTTGCAGACAGGATTGTTTAGCTAATATCCTTTGAGAAATAAAAAATACAATGCCTTGCAAAATAATTCATAGTTCTTTAAAAGGTTTTAAATCAAGGAATCAAGGAATTCAGGAATTTTATTTGTCATCACATCACATGTGGTACATGAGGTGGGACGAAATTCTAATCCCCCGGTCCAGTTTACACCCTGATAGCAATTTTAAATAATATAATAAAATATAAGACCTATGCTAGAATAAGATTTGAACACAGAATCTACAATATGGGACTTCGGACATAGCAGCATTGAAAATTCGGAGTGCAAATAGTATAATAAAATATAAAGAACTATACGAGAAATAGGATTTGACTACACAGAATCTACAATATGGGACTTTGGACATAGGAGCAATGAAAAATCGGAGTGCAAGTGACATATTAATTGACATTTTAAAGTGACATTTTAAAGTTTGATATTAAAGTGAACAGTGCCGGTTAAATGTGAAAGTGTTTTTCATTTGTAATTGTCCTTGCGTGTGTTTGAGAGTCTCACAGCTTCAGGAATGAACTTGATGCTCCGCAGCCTCCTGCCTGAGGGGAGCGGGACAAAAAGTGAGTGTGCTGGGTGTGTGGGGTCCTTTATGATGCCGGAGGCCCTCTTCCTGCATCTGGAGGTGTAAATGTCTGTGGTGCTGGGGAGGCTGACTCCAACAGTTCTCTGTGCAGCCTTCACCACTCTCTGCAGAGCTTTCCTGTCTGCAGCAGA
>JAVLVB010000513.1:109415-143779 GCA_032876305.1 Orestias chungarensis | reverse complement strand
GACTGAGCTACCGAGTCCAGCTCTTCTCAACCTCCTGAGGAAGTAGAGCCGCTGGTGCGCCTTCCGGACCAGAGTGGAAGTGTTGTTGCTCCAGGTGAGGTTGTTGCTCAGGTGTACACCCAAGTACCTGTAGCTGCTGACCACTTCCACCGCAGATCCTCCCATGTGCAGGGGGAGATGGGCATGCTTGCCCCTTCTGAAGTCCACAATCATCTCCTTGGTTTTCTTTACATTAATGCAGAGGTTGTTTTCTCGGCACCAACCCTCCAGGTGTTCCACCTCCTGCCTGTAGCTGGATTCATCCCTGTTTGTGATGCATCCAACCACTGGTGTGTCTTCCGCAAACTTCACAAGATATCAATAAACACTCTTTATTATCCATTTAAACATGACAGAGCCTGCAAGGGAACATGGGAGGAAAATAAATAATAAAAAAGGTCCCTCGACTTAGTTTTGAGAGATCCTGTAAAAGTTTTGCAAAATCCAGTAGATGCAGTGTGTTATTGATGAATCCAACAAAAATGGCCAATTCAGAATAGGATTTGATCCAACTCAGTCCCCTTGTGATAAGAACTTTTTTCAGATTTCTGAGACTGATATCAAAACCATTTTTTCTGCCAAGCCCAGACTTTATGTCTTCATACTTAGTCGATGATTTTGTCTTTCAATCACAAAAACATCCCCTCTGATTGTAATACGAAGACGTTACTCCTTCCTCTGCTCCAGAGTCAAGTACTGGTAATGACTCTGGCACCTTAGCTCCGTCTCTCAAGGCTGGGAATGAATGGCAAAAGGTTTTGAGGCGACCTTGGGGATCGCTTCACGGAAGGCCAAGCCCAATTCTTCTCTCAGCACAGTTTGTTTCTATCATTGGAAAACAAAAAAAAAAAAAACATCTGGTTAAGACGCTAGGAATGGAAAGCAAACACCAAATTTCCAAACGATCTTGGATTTTCAGAATGACCAGAAAGTTTGTGTGTGAGAACTCGCTGGCGGCGGTTTCCCGGAACTGCTAATTCCTTTTATAGTCTTTGAATCATACAAAGAGGGTTCTTATGAGCAAGGACAACCGTGTCGGAGTTGATGAGATGATGCATCGAGCTTACAGTGCAATCCTGGGAGGAATCTGCAAAATACCTAAAACTGAGAACAACAGAGTGGTTTAGATCACAGCAGATTCATATGTGGGAGTGGCCTTGTCAAAGTCCACGTTCAAATCCACTTCACAGTTTGTGGCAAAACCTGCAAACTGATGTTCAAAGATGTTTTACTTTTACAAAGTGCAAGCTATTTTGCAAAAAAAAAAAAAAGGAAGAAAAAAATGAAAAATATTAGCATTAATATTGAAATGCCCTTTGGGTTTCTTGTCTTTGACCGAAACCATAAGAACCTCCTTTCATTTAAACTGTTTCTTTTCTAATCTCGCCGCACACACAACGCAGACGTGTTGACAGATGTAGGCACTTTCAGTCTTACTGTTGCAGGGAGACAAGTGGAATATTTTTTCACAAAAACAAGCCCAGCAAAGTTGATCTTTGTCAGTATTTCATTTTTGCTGACACATCTGCCGGTGCTTGGAAAATAAGCTTAAACCGAGCGTAATTAGAAATTTTACATTTCCTTTCACCCTTTACAGGCCGTAGTCAGTGCAGAGAAGGCTTGGCTTTTTACTGTAAATGTGCAGGATGTGCGCACATTCACCCCATATTGACTTTTTTTAATTTTTGTTTTCCATTTTTTTATAAGGGCAAAAGTCTTTTTGAATGTAAAATAAATGCAGAATATGAGAAAAAGACAAAAAGTGAAAGATGCACCTTCTTGTGAGATGAAGGTTTATGTCTCAATAAGTAGCATGAGGATCGAATGCTTATTTTTGCATTACTTTACCGCTAAGTAAAGCGCTGACACAACAAGATTTTCACTCCCTCACCTAAGCAGAAACATTATCAGCCTTGGCTGCCAGTAAACTGAGTGGAACATCATGGAGGATAACCTACATATGCATTTATTCAAATCAGTTATTTAAACCCCACTCAGGATCGCAAAGTTTCAAGAGGAGTCTACTCTCCATAGATGATTAAAACTGAGGTGACTGTAGAAGATAAAGCTGGTGTAGGATAAAAATAGTCAGAATATGTTGAGAACGTGACAAAGGAGCAAACTACTCATCCTCTGATCTTCTAAAGACCTTGATTATTTTCCAAGCTTGCACAAATTAACATAAACATCACCCTCTAAAAAATGTGAGTACCTTCAAGCTTGTATTCAGATACGGTGGAAGTGATAAAACATCAGCTGTGCAGTAGGAAAGACCACTTCAGAGAAGGTGACGCACAGAGGCCCCCAACGCAGAGAGCGATTCTAACAGACTGAGATCTCACGCAGATTTTTTATGCGAAGCCTAAAGACAAAGTTCATACGCTTTTTTTTTTAGATGAAAAGATGTTAAAAGTTTCATTTACACAATCTGTCACATGTGTTTCACCAAGGAAACTGTTCCAACTAGAGGAAGTAAACAGCTTTGAGGTTTCACCCACACACACTCAGGTGTTACGGTTCATCTATGTTACTTTAACTTATCTGTACATTCGTTGGTGCAGCTACAGTATTTATCTATCTGTCGATCTACCAGGCTTTTTAGAAAAGCTCGATGTGAGCTGTTCCTTAAACTTTGAGTTAAAACATGAGGAAGTCCTCTTTTAAAAAAAAAGTTTAATAACAGTTCTCCTGTCTGAGTCTTTTTTTATGTTTAAATGTTAATATATTAATACCACCTTTGGATTAAATATGGAAATCAAAGGATATACAAAAGCATGTCAAACTATGGAGGATTTCCCCTCAATTAGAGAAAAACCCTTCAATCTTAACCACTAGAGTTATTGACACTCTGAAAGGAAAAACTGAAGATGCAACAGACTTGAGGAAGAGCTGCTTTGCATCTAACTGCACGCACTACATAAAATTACAAACAGAAGAAAAAGCCTATTAAAACCAACAGAGTGAAAACAAAGAAGCCTGTGATGATCATCAACAAATCAGAATTTGTCAATGGTGACTTCACTTTAAAATAATATGATTTAAATCAGAAAACCTTCATCTATATTGTACTAAACAGCATCCTACAGATTGTAAACCTTGGCTTTCTATTCTGCCCACCACTTACTCTACACCAACAGTGCTTATACTGATCTGTTGAACCCACTAACAATGGTAATTGCAAAACAGTTTATGGGTCGTCAACCATTTTCGTGTTCTGGTTATTGGACATTTTTTTGCCTTATATGGGTTGAAATGCTTCAGGTAGGATGTTCCTCCATTGATTTCATATTAGCAACCTATTTATTTGTGGATTAGATGGCAACAGAAGTTGGAAAAAAAAATGTTTTACCCGTTTTTCTAGCGCGTCAATATCCAAAGGATGTATTGATAGAGGATGTGATGCATGGATGGATGGATGGATGGATGGATGGATGGATGGATGGATGGACATATTATGACTTGTTTGACTTCACAAACATCTACCACAGGGGCCAAGATGCTGATATAGATCTCTGACCACTCTAACCCATTTAATGGGGCTTTGTGATGGCCATCCTCAATGTTTGTGGAGTTCTTTAGAAAACCTCTTCATCCGCTCATCGGATCTCAATGCAACACAAATGAAGCAAAGAAAAAGGTAACAACAGCAATGAAACTTGTATTAATCATCTGGCCACACGTATGTCACCTTGCTGTTGTGCAAAAACATTTGCTGGCAGAGCTTAGTCGAGTTAAAGCATTTTCCCCCCCTTAACAAATAACCACAAAGACCGCTACAGCCCCAGAGATTACTCACCTCTAGAAAAGTGGGGTTTGCTTTGAATGCTTGAGTTGTGCAAGAGGTTATTTAAAGGTTAGGAAAAAGATAAGCCTCATTCTCATTACTTGAGGTCACGTTTTTAAAATAATACATACAGTGGATCCCCCTGTTGCCTCCACCTTCCTGTTGTGTAAAGGAATTAAACCTAAATACAGGTGTGAAGATGCATGTTTATTTAGTTGGAGGACCTACAAAAAAGAGGAACTGGCACAGAAAGAATTGCAGATCAGTCAGAAACTATCGAAAACAGAGGTGACCTGAGCACTGGAAGGCCAACATTGATGGTAGAGCAAAGGATAGGATCTGATGAGGTGGGACGTAAGCTTTAACTGCTAAGGCGGAAGAATAACACCAAACCAAAGAATACATAAACCCAATAAAAAATATAAACCTAAACTAAAGGCAGTCCTAAAACACTGAGATATAGCAGTAACAAGGAAAGTTACAATATTATGGTTTCATAGGCGTGCAGAACTTCAGACCTACGTTTTGTTGAAGCATCTTCCTATTAATTTTCAGCCCTTACTCTTATTGAGTTTACACAGGCCATTAGTATTAATATTGAATTAATTGCATGCGAAATAACATTCAAAATACTCAAGTTGTATTCTCCTGATTTTTCCGCTAAAGTCAGAGTTTGCAGAGAGGTTTTGAGATTTAACATTGTTTATTTGTCATATGCACGTAACACAAGACAACAATGCAATTAAATGCTTTGGATGAGAAGAAACCGTTTTTCTTGCAAGAAGTACTAGTAGCATGCAATAAAAATACACACAAAAAAAATTGGGGGAAATGTATAAGGAACACAATAAAAACTATAAAAATGTGTATATATGCAAAAAGATTATATACACATATAATGGTGTAGGTAGGATAAATAAAATATAAATAGTCTTTCACAGGTTGTAATATTGTTCGTACTGCACATGGTATTATTGCACTTTTGTATGGGAAGTTATTGCAGAGATAAAACAGGTTATAAAATGTCTTGTCGTACGAAGGTATCAGTCAAGGGAAGGATACTAAATGTTCCACTGTATTGTTTGTGTACAAAAACAAGTATTTATCCAATAAAAAAGCAAAATGCAAGAAGGAACGTGCTGAATGAATTTCAACAAGTACTTTTTGTTTTACATGTAACAGCAACCTCCTTTATTTAAACAATTTTAAGTCTAATCAATAGCGTCACAAGACATCCTGCTCCAATGAAACTACACTTTTGTCCACTATTTTGAAATGTACATTAATTAAAAATGAAACGCTCAGCATTACCAACAGAAAACCAAAACTAAAATGAAGCGCAATGGTGGCAGCTTTAGGATCTTTTTACACTGAACTTAAGTTTTTTTTTTTTTTTCAAGATTAACAAAATAAATGAAAGTTCTGAATATCAGTCAGTGATCAGATGTGGGAATAAAAAAATTCATTCCGGATATCCTGGTTAGATCTGTGAACAACACATATCCACACAATCTGACAGATTGATAGAGAACCTTTGCAAGGCAGATTGAGTGGAATAATGTTGCGTTAATAGATAAAAAGTTTCACTAAATGCTAAAATTATTATATGGTCATTTTGTCCATTTTTTCTGTCAAACTGATTTATTTATTTAAATTGAGCTGGATCGTTGTTACAAAACCTTAGAGGTTATTTATCACACAATAATAATCCTGCCTTTTTAACGAGGGTGTGTCCACATCTAATGGCCTGCAGAATCTAAGGCTTTGTATTTACCATAGGAGAGATAGTATGTCAGGTTTTGAGAAACAATACTGTAGTAGTTCAAAGGAAAACTACGCAGTACAATCCACTTTAGTATGAACTTTAAAGCCACATAGCGCAAGAATAATAGTTTTCCTTGTAAAATATCCTAAGGAGGGTTTGCACCACATATAAATGATCTTCTTAAGCCGACATGGACAAATATATTGCTTCCTAAATGAAAAACAAAAATGGTTTTAATAACTGCAGAAGTGACAAATTCTGAGTACCTAAAGGAAAGTCTAAACTGCGTCACATACATGATCTTTGCAACTTGGTTTACGTCCTAAAAATTAAAAAAACTCTATGTGTTTACAGTTAATCCCAATTTTCCTGGCTGAGGCTGAATTAAATATGGTTAAAAAAAAAATGTGAAACCGTTTTTTGCCTCACAGTGTGGGCTTGTGTCTTCTTCTGCATATCAGTCGTCTAAGAACTGACGGAAAGGAAAGTAAAGAAATGAGAATGGAGCGGATGATTCACCTTCATGAGCATCCATCAGAGCCAGATTGTCATTCTTTAAGACCTGATTCTCATGTTCAGGCGGCTGCCAACAGATCTGATTTGGTAACGTTAACCATTGGGTGTGAACGCAAATGACTGGCAGTGACGTCGAGGTGACGGAGTTGTGTTGTGGAGTGTTTGGTGTTGCAGTTTCAACAAAAACAACCTGGGCTCCCATGAATGAAACCGGCAATATTTGTAAACAAGAAGCATTCCCTGTTGTTTACTGACAAAACTACAACAAGTCGAACAAAAGTTTCATTCGGTGTTAAAGTGGATGATATTCAAACTGGATTTTGAGGTACAATAGATAGTTTGGTTTTTGTCTGGCCTGATTTTCTTCTTTTTCCCCCCTTCTTTATTTGTTTATCTTGCAAACAGAACATTTTCAGAAATTGTTGGAGAGGATTTCTGACTCAAAAGAAAGAGACACCAGATAAGGACAGAGAGAATCCGTGGGAGGAAGTGGGGCTCCCTGTTTACTTCTCTGTCTTACAGTTTCCAGACAAAAGCCAAACCGCATCAAAGAGTCCCTTGCATCTGAAGTCACGTGATCTACAGAGGAGCTACCCAGCTCTTCACCTCCTCCGCTTGCACCCACTGCTTCATATATAAAGCTCCACGGTCTGAAGGAGAATGAGCACATTTGAGAGAGCGCGTCAGTGAAGCGTTTAGTTTAGTTTAATAGACAGTGAGAGTTTGAACTGGGAATAATGGTGCTGGTGGAGAATCTCATCTTTGGGGTGATTTACCTTCTCACAACAGGTAATCTGTGATCCTTTGTTTTAAAGAAATTCGCAGAACATGAATGGTTCCTGTTCTTTTTTTATTTATAATATTATTAAAGTTTTTATTTTAAAGTTTGTTCTGTTGCTTTCCTAGGAGTGAGATGTGAGATGACAGAGGTGATTGCTGAGCCAGGTTCTCAGGTTGTGTTGCCCTGCAAATCTGAAGGTCTACAGGCGAATTATGCTGCAATTACCTGGAGCAAAAGCAACGTTGGGTGAGACACAAATCTCTGCTTTCCCCACTTCTACCTGCTGGTTTTTATATCTGCTTAAGAAAATAAGATAAAACATAATATGATTTACGTATTTGATCAGGTAAATAAAACTGGATTGATTAAAATATTAACTATTATAAAATATTTATTTTATGTATTATTATATAGCTGCAGCGAGGTCCAGAAAATGTGTTTAAAAAAACATTTATATATCAAACCTATCAATTAAATGCCAATTAATTGATAAATACACAAAATAATCTAACTCCTGAAGGTTATATATTAAAACTATGATAAAATGTAATACAATGATACATGATAGGTTCTGCATTTATTAGTTGTCTTTCATACTAGCTGTCTTGAAGTTAATTGTGAAATAATAAAAAAGTTTCTTTCTGGCTAATTACACAAATCCTAAAATCTGACCAATCACCTCGCCTGCAGCAATGGAGGAGTTCAAGGTTAAATAACTTTGATGGATAAAGATCAAAGATCATATAAATTGATAGAATAATAAAATAAATAATAATAAGTACGTGCCTGTCATATATTTATTTCCTAATTTCTTAATTTATTAAATAAACATTTACATTATAATCAGTTAATGCACTTATTTTATAATTGTATTTTGTTGTTTAAATAATCATACAAATATTATCCATATGTCAAAGTATTCATGAGTAAAATTGAGTAGTTTAGCCGCTTGGTGCCTGACTCTGGATGTTTCTTTCCCGACACAGCACAGTTTGGAGAAAACAAAGAAGCGGTCTGCAGTACTGGGGTTCAAATTGGTTCGGGAAGGGAGAGTCACGGGTGCAATGCCCACACCCAAACCTTGTCAATGGGGACTACAGCCTACGGATAAGTGGTGTGAAGGAGGAGGATGCAGGACTTTACGAATGCAAGCTGGAACTCAGAGGCCACATTACTCAAAAACAAGTCATGCTCCGAATCCTGCAAGGTATTAAACACAAGATTTTAGTTTGGGTTGTGCATTTCTGACACTTTTTAAAGTACCGAGAAAATCCAAATATAAGATCTGCTGATTGTTGTCGTATAATTCGTTGTAGAAGGTCAAATGTAGTTTAGAAGGGTAGAGATGGTACTTGAGGTAGGCTTTCTTTGCAGAACCAAGCTCCTGAAATGCAGAAATTCTTCCAATATAATCAGTTCTTTTGCTTTCATCTCTCACAGTGTCCGTCAGTCCGTCGGCTCCAACGTGGGGGGACCAGGTGTCTATCGAGTGTACCGTGACGCCTTGGCTTGAAGGCGCTGCTGTTCAGTGGAGGTTGAACAGTTATCCATTTGT
Source organism: Orestias chungarensis (assembly GCA_032876305.1). NCBI lineage: Eukaryota > Metazoa > Chordata > Actinopteri > Cyprinodontiformes > Cyprinodontidae > Orestias > Orestias chungarensis. Next base: position 135,339 of record JAVLVB010000513.1, on the reverse strand, counting down.
GCCAGAGACCCCATTGGTCTCAAAACCAAATGGAATTGCTGTAAACACACGGGCTACGGATAAACTGGAAGGAACCTGGACTTGTTCTGTCCAAAAGTCCATCAATGTATGGCAAGCCTCAGTTGAGCTGTCTGTGAGAGGTGAGAAGGTGACAACTGAAATAGTTCAATAGCCAGTACTGATTTAGATTATGCCTATAACATTTTATGCTTTTGCTTTTATAGGGATAGTCCAGCCACCCAAAGACGACATCAAGTTGTACGCCACGTTGGGGTCTCCGTTAGTGATATCCTGCGTGTTCTCCACTGGGTCTCACCCCACAGGGGTTATAGTGGGAAAATTGAACAGCGGGATTTCTCAGATTTTCAACAACCGTTCTGTTTCTCTGTCCCCCTGGGACAAGTCCATCATAATCCCGGAGGTCGTGCCTGAGAATGAGGGAAAGTACTTATGCGCGGGGACAATAAAAGAAAACAAGCTTGCCCGGACGATGGAGCTGGTCATTGCTAAAAGTATGTTTCTAGAATAAATCCAGCAGGAAATAAATGTTTTCTCCATCATTATGTTTTTATTTTATCCTGTTTAATTAATGTTTTTTCCTCAGTTGTCAAGTCAAAGAGTAGAGGCTCCACAATGTTGAGCTGCCAACTGTCCGACAATAGCGAAGTCACCAGCTACGAGTGGGTCCATGGCTTTAACGGCACCCAGTCTGGCAGAATAACGCTGCGCAAACAGACGGTTGCTGTGAACGAGAACTTGGGCGAATGGACGTGTCGTTTCTTCGGCAAAAATGGCCTTCTGGGGAACGTGACAACCGAGGTTTATCTTCCTGGTGAGATTTAGGCCCATCATGAATATTAAATCTCACGTGAAGACTGGATTCATCTCTGATGTAAAAACTTACAAATTGGTTTTTCTCTTTTTCTTCTTCTTCAGCCGGTCTGAGTGGCGAAAATTCATCACGTGCCACAAGTGACACAGGCACCGTGGTTGGGCTCAGCTTTCTCCTCGTAATTCTGCTGTTGATTCTTGCTCAGATGTACAAGAATCACCGAAGGGTAAACAATTTCACTTCATTTAGAAACTGTGATCACATTTTCAGGGAATTTGAGACTTGTTCCTCAGAAATGCTACAGTAGTATGTCAAATCTGAAATTTCAACCTTAAATCAGTTCCTATTTTTTCTTATCAGATTTATTGATTCTTTAAACGTATATCAAGACGTAAAATTCATTTATAACTATTTTTTCAGATTTTTCCCCCTCTAATAACCGTGTTTTCTTTTCTCAACAGAGGAAAAGGATCTTGCAGTACCCTGCGCTGGAGACCATCGTTCACACAGTCTCCAACGAGCGCGAGGAGAGAGAAAGGAGTCAAGCAAATGAAACGTCCAAGTAGAGCTTTTTCCTGGACAATACTTCCAGTAATACCCAATTGTAAAAATAAAATAAAAATTTGCACATTTTGTAAATAATATCACAGCAGACTTTGTAGCAGGCATTGTAAAATAATTCAGACTGTAATTATACTTGATTTCAGCTGTAAATAATATTGATTTTTGTGGTGTTTTAAAAAATAAAGTGCACTTCAAAGAAATAAAGTTGTTTTTATTTCTTATGTACAGAATTCTCCTGCAGAATAAGAAGAATCTGATAAATAACATATACAGTTCATCAGAATAAAAAATAAAAAAAGACAACATATACAGCACATTTTTGATTCTAACTATATTACACTATTTTACACATCAACTGTTGTGCATAAATTGTGATTTATGTCAATTCAATTCAGTTTATTATAACGTACACTTAAAAAACGTCATCAGCGTCAATGTGTGCCACAATTTTATTCTGCATGCCCCCCATTTTTATTTATTTTTTTGGCTTTAGCTTTCCCTAAATATGTTGCAGTGATAGTCAGTTCATGAGCTCACTAAATTAACAGGACTGACTTAAGATTGCTAACCTAAGGTCATGTTATGGATCTAAACTTGACTGCATTCTCCATAGTCCTGCTCTGGACCTTCGTTGAGACCGAAGTCGGCGAGAGACCGGCTGATTCCTTCCAGAAGTCCTTCCGCTCTGGGGCTTAGGTAATCCATGACTTCGTTGTCATCGAAGCACCAGCCGGTCCAGTCCACATTTACGCCATCAGCAGTGACGTTGCTAAAAAAAGAAAAAGAAAGAAGAGATGAGAGATTATTTACACAGATTATTGGACAGAGCATTTCTGCTTCACTCAGAATTTCAATGAATGCATCGTCAAACCCGTTATACTTTTTTTGAAGCCACAAAAGGTAACATCATTGTATTATTTTTAGGTTGAGACAGACATAAATATAAACACATTCCTTTTAAATAAAACCCCGTGCAACCTTTTTGATTTTAGAAGCTACTGTATCTATCAAGAGTCTCAAAAAAGTAATTAATCAACAGCATCAGGAGGAATCCGCTGTTGTAATTGCAGCCGTGAAGCTGAATACTAAAGCATGCCACACTTTTCAGATTGTTAGAAGGACCTGGAGTGATCTTGCACACTTTGTTTTGAATAACACATTCAAAGTCAATAGTTGCAACATGACAACATGTGGAAAAATTCAACAGGTACCAATACTTCTACAAGGCATTTGGTTTTTTAGATAATTGTACGTCCAAAATATGTTGGAGCACAAGTCCTTTATGAACTTAAATAAAAGTATATTTAAGCATGATTTAGGTTATCTAACTGATTGTTAGTGGGGCAGAGTAAGTATTAGACCTAAATACAGCTTTAAATATTAATAATAAATTTGGTTTAATTATTTTGACTCTAACTCTAATATTTTTAAACAAAATGATGCAGAGCTGGATGCAAAAAATACCAAAAGTATAATTCTTGATAATATTTCCCTTAAACCTCTGCTAAAACATACTTTTAAGTATGCTTTATAAAAGTCAAAATGCATGATAAAAGCATAAAGTGACATCCTTCTTTGACCAGATGTGTAAGAATAATAAAAGTATAACTACAAAAAACCTAAGCATGCTTTATGATGCAAAAATACTGAGAAAAAAAGGCATCAGATAAGAGCTTTAGTTTTTTATTAATAGGACGTTTCGGATGTGTATTTTATGAATTGAGTGTTTAAGGGGTTAAATAAAAGTTAAATCAATATATTCAAACTGGGCTTAGCGCCGGGGCGAGCACAGCTAATACATCATTCAAGTTATTGAATGATGAAAATCTGTAGAAATTTTTAGAAAAATGTTCACCATCGGCAACTAATCTTGGTAATCAGTCGACAAAATGCATCGGCCAGACAAGTAAACAGTTGGATTAAAATTATTTTACTTGTAAGGGGACTTGAGACAACATGTGGGTTGAATTGAATAAAATGACTTGAACCAAATTTAAACTATAAAAAACACTGACCATTTTATAAACTAGACTGAATTATAACATGAATGTGACTGGGGGAAAAAAAACACCCAGACCTATTCTGCTCATTAAGAAGGACTTCAGCATGAACACCAAGCTGTGTGGTTAAAAACAGGTGCAAGGCAGCTATTTTAAATTTTCCATTCACACATATCACTCTGCAGATTACCGGCCTACTCCTCCCTGAAAACTCATCTCAGTACAAGACAGACAAATTGTGCAGAAATAAACCAAGATGTTTCCAAAAGAACAGCAGCACTAAGCAAATCGGTGTATGTGTTCTGACAGACCTCTGTTAGTAATCCAAATAACCATGAAATCTGCTAAAAGTAGTTTTTAAGAGGGTATGTGTCGTGGAAAACTGTAGTTTGATGAAATGTTTTAATCCTAAGGCTGTTAATTGCATCATTGGCAAATTTATTGGGAAAAAGAACTGCAGCAGTGGGGTAAAATTGGAAGATATCTTCAGATAATCACAATTTGTATTACTAATTATTAATACAAATAAAAAAGAGAAAGTTCATTAATGCAATCACTCAAGAAAAAAAAGACATATTTGTTCACATGTTATCTTTATGTTACGTTACCTTGATTGCAGAACTTTACTGTCTCTGTGTTCATACCATTTTGCTACAAGGCTCAATAAAACCAAGCACTGCGGCGAAGTGGCAAATGTAAACTCTGGAACTTTTTGTTTCTGATTACCCAAGCCTGCATTTTTGAGATATCTTGATGATGTGACAAAATGCCCGAATCTTTTGCAACAATTCTGCAGAAATCGGATATTTGAACTTTAATTGAGTATTTTAAAGCAGGATGACATCTAAAACACGGAAAACAACTGGAGAGTTGGTCTTGATTGCTAGGTTTACCACCACTGTGAGAATATTACATCAAAACGATCAGCTGCCCTTTAAGTACAGAGCATATAATTTAAACGTAATGTACAGAATTGACCAAACCCATATTTTTGTGGGTTTCAAAACAGGCTTACTATTTTTAATGATTAGATGTTTTACAAACATAAAAGCTTAGAGGTTTTAACATACAGGCCCAAATCACTGTAATGTGTTGGAATTTCTTTGATATATGCTCAAATAATAAATACACAGATTGTAAAATAATAATGCCATAGGCCTACGTCTAACACAGAAACTCCATGCACATCAGATTTTAAATTGTTTGCTTCACATCATTTTCATTTGTTTAGGATTTTTTTTTTAAAAGTACTGCTTAATGCCACCACATGCAGTCTATATGCAGTTGCCCAGGTCAACATAATTAAGAGAGGTGCATGTGAGTTATTGGATACATTTATACACTATTTTTCTACTCTGGAATCCTTGCTAGTTTTTTTCTTGCTTTGATGCATGTGGAGTGAGCAGGCAGTCGACACCCCCATGCTTTGAGTAGGCTGTCAGTTTCACCGTGGACATGTTGGTATCGGCAGATTATCCCTGACCTATTTTGACTGTTTGGCAATTTGCACCACAGCGTTTAAATTTACGCTGATTCTAACTTCAAGACAGAAAGCGCCAAGCAAATGTCATAAGTGCGATTCAGTCTGCTGTGCATGCATTAGTGCACTGTGCATCTGATAGTCAACAGTTATGCAAATAATTCAGGCCACAAAGTTTTAACATCCGTAGAGAGTCTGTGAAGACTGAGGCCAATGGAAATGATGATGCTCTAGATTATTTCTAAGCTGTGGTGTTCAGTATTTCATTGTTTTTTTTTGTTTTTTTTTTGTTTGTTGATGCTGTAGATGAAGGATAAATATATATAAAGTATTTCTATAAAACTGCTAATATTGCGACGTATGATTAGCAACGTGGCTCTGGTATGAGTCAATAAAATGCTTTAGTCTTTTGGCAGAAATTATTTGGATTATATTAAGATATTTTATATGTTGTTTAATTTACACTTGAGCTTCTAGCAATATTGCCATTCCTTCTAACAAAAAAAAAAAGCATCGTAGCTTAATAATAAAAAAAAAAACTTTAAATACTCTTTTAATGCTTTTTTTGTCCCAAGTTGTCTGTTCTAGTAAAAAGTTTTGGGTTAGTATTTAGTTAGGCCAACAAGTTCTTCAGTATTGCATTCACATCTTATGACTTTGTTTTGTGGACAGGATAGGATTTTTCCACTTTTAAACAATTTAAAATGTTAAAGTCTACAGAAAAATGAATGAAGTCCTAAAAATGAACGTTTGTTGGTGGGATAAAGGCAATAATATCTCAACAAAAGACAATAGAAATAGCTGAAGATAATGTCATTATCCACTGCAAAATGACTCTTGCCATGTAGGACTATAGGCAAATCAGAGAAGAATAAGCCATCGCTCTAAAAGCAACATAATTAGCCACTTTATAAATGCAAATAAGAAACAAACTAAAAGTAAATTTGGAGGTGGAATTATGTTGTGAGGGTGTTTGGCGCCGAAGGGGGCAGCACACTAACATTGACCCAAAACAGATAGAGGAAAGAGAATAATGTACACATTTTGAAGCTACACATTTGACATCCATCAGAAAGTTGAAGCCAGGAAAGATTTTGAAAATGAAAAGAAAACAAAACATGGTCAAAAAAATGGATAAAAACCTTTTAAAAACGTCGAAACGCTACAGTAGCATCTTTTTTTTAACAGTCTCCCTGAATTGATAGTTTGAATAACCACCTTTTATTTCATTACAAATTTGCAGCAATTAATAAAAAGTCTTTTGAAGTCTGACTTTTATTAAATTTGTTATCAGTTTGTTTCATTGTGTTGTTGAGTTGGTCAGAAATGCAGGTATAAGCCCTTTTGGATTACCCCTCTAAGCATGTGCGCATAAAATTCCTCTTGCAATAACAATATATTTTAATATATATATCTGGAAAAAGTAAAGGTGCCTCCTACTAACCCGCTGCTCTTGTCGTCCTCGTCGCCGTCCACCAGCTGCTCCTTCCATCCTGCGCTCACTGTGAGGACTCTGGGCCTAATCAGCGCCACTTCCTCCAAATCTGTCTCATTGCCTCCCTCACTGGGAGTGGGCGACGGAGCATTGTTAAATGGGGAGGAAGGACGCAGGTACTTTGGCTTCATAGGGGGCGTTTTTATCGGTTTGTCTTTTTTTATTCCACCTTTGTCTTTCGTTCTCTCTTTGGCCCGTTCCAAAAGTCCCTCCACACGTGATGTGTGTTCATTTGGGTTAAATCCGGAGCTGGGAGCCTCCTCCTTTTTGCGTGATGTGTATGAGTTATCCAAGGGTCTAAGACGGCCCTGCCCTTTGTTGAGCATGTTGGGACTGGAGGAACTCCTTAAGTCTTTAAATTTGTACTTTCTGTTGGGAAATTTGGTGCTTGGCAACTCGGACTCAGAAAAGGCTTCGACATCCGAATAGTACTTTGGGTACGTTTTGGGAGTCTTGGTCTTGGCTGAACTCTGGTTGAGCTGGGCATCCAAGTCAAACCTAGTGGGAAGGAAGTTTCTCTTTGGGTGTAAGCTGTTCTCGGAGTTTGAACTAAAAGAACTGTTGGGAGCAGTCAGAGACGTAGGAGTAGGCGGGCCTTGACCGGTGCTGTTTGGTCTTTTCTTTCGTAACACAGGGGACTTTAAGTTTGAGGGAAAGCCTCCAGCATCGTATGATGTTTCAGTGTCTCCAAACTGACTGGAGAAAGAGTTTTTTCTATCGTCTGTTGTCACAAGCTGAATATCTGAGTTGCACCTTGTTAAAATTCGTTTTTCGACGAATGGCTTCGGGGACTGTTGCTTTGACTTGATTATTGGCTCGTGAGGAACTTGTAACGTAACGTCCTCATCCATCGGGTAGTCGACATCTGGGAGTTCTTCTATCAGACGACTATTCTTTTTATGTGGGTCGTTTCTAGACTCAAAATTATTGAGTCTAGAAACATTTGGCCCACCTTTCCACATTGTACTTTGTGTGTTTGTCATCTGTGTCTCAGCAACTTTGTCGTCTTCCTCCAGCTGTTTTGGACCCCATTCTCTCCTCGTCCTTATTTCTATCGATTCGTTTCCTGTAAAAGCTGGTGATCGATTTGGGATGTTTTTAGGCCCTACGTTCCTGCTCCTCTGGGGGATCTTAGGTGGCAATCCAGAGTTTTTAGGGGACATCTGATCCCGATCTGCTCCTTCAGATCCGTTTGTGGTCTGACTTTTATTTAATAAACCAGTTAATTCATATATTAAACCTTTTTGGTTTGATTGCGTAAGAGGCTGCTCTTCTGTCTCCATGTCATCATCAGTGACATCTTCGGCAGGCTGGGGCTCCAACTGACCAACCCTCTTGTTATCCAGTCTGTTGTCCTCTAGCTTTCTCAGGGTTAACAAAGTTTCCTGACAAAGTAACAGCAAACAAGTTAGCATTTAGCTTTGATTTTTCACTACATTTAACAATCTCTTAGAATTTGAATCTTCATAACAAAAGCCCACCTGATGCAACCAACCAGTGGATTTACCGGTTGCATCAGCTGTTCATGAGTTTAAACGTCATAGATTTTTAATGTTAAAACTAATTTTCTTATCTACAATGATCACTGTGCGGTTGATATATTTTTCTGGCATGGTATAAATATCTCTGTCCGCTAGAAAAGTAAACACACGGCTAAGAAAAATGTATATTTTATTCTTTATTTCAGAATAGTTTTCTAATGTGTTCAATTGTGAAAATATGACATGGATAACCACAAGATTGAAGCAGTGAAGCACTTCCTAACATCTTAACACAGACACAACCAAACATATTTGGTCAACCTTGTTAAAATTTGGTTGCATCCTTTTCAGTCCAGTCTAAGAACAGAAGCATTCAACAGCCTTCAAGCCTCAGAGCAAACTCCTTGGGACCATTCCCTAAGATGAAGTATTCCAGAAACCAAAGAAAATGTGAACATTTATTCTTTGATTATTTAGAAATGTCCTTTAGCGAAGGTAGAGTTCACGTCTGTTTGTTTAAGTCTTTTAATTATTTATAGAATATTTATTTATTCAGTTACTTGATGAAATAAAGATCTAGATCCATGCGCAAGATTTTATCTGTTGATATAGAGATTTACTCCTGTTTCTTTATGATGAGTTAGTTTGCTTATAAAAAAAGAAACAATCCTTCAGATGGACCGATACATATTTAAAACTGATAAAAAATAATGATTAATGTGATTTAATGAATTTCATTTGAGGCTAGTATGGCACATTAATTCTACCAACACATTGCATATAGAACAGTGCAAGCTGTTATTTTTCCTCAATGTGACGAGAACAAGAAGAAACTTCTCTCTAGCGATCCTTCATCTGGGGTAAGATCGCTGTCAAATAGGTGTACGCACAACTCTGACATTCGTATTGGTATTTATATGTCAATAACGTTGTTGTACCCAAAATTCGGCTGACCCTGTGACGTCATAGTATCTGTTTCTGACTCGTACCCATAAAGTTGAATTCGTGTCCATAGAGAAAGGAAGAGTTCGTAGTCGTAAAGATTAGAGTTGTATTCATAAGACTTTGGACTCACAGCTTTTAGATTCATACTCTCAGACTCACAAATATTTCTGCTGAATTTTGGGTACAACAACCACATTGACATATAAATACGAATAATAATGCCAGAGTTGTGCGTACACCTTTTTGACAGCGATCTTACTCCATGCTTTCATATGTCACAAGAACTCGAGCTGGTACATCCTTCTAGGTCTTACCTGGCGGAGTATTTAACTTTCTAATAACTGCAGCCGTTTCAAATGTCAATGTCAATTTTTATCACTTACCATGAAAAAACAAGTTTCAAGAACAAGTTGCATGAACTCCCAAACTAAGAATCCAAAAACTGAAAGCTGCCATTTTTGCCATCACAGCTTCAGGAGAGAGAACAACTTCTTCTACTTGCAAAGACTGCGTCAACCTCAGGACACATAAACTAAAGCCCTGCAGGGTCCATAGTTGAATTCAAAGATATTTACCACTAGTAAACCAGAACTACAAGAAAGTCAACTTGACTTTGCTAACACGCACTGTTTATAAATGAGGCACAAGAAGTTTGAGCATTCTGTTCTACGGAGCAAACGTTTTTTAGGTTTTGGGGTGGGAAACTAATATCTGGAGGAGGAAGAATCAAGCATACGATAACATGATTGCAGTAAAGCGTGGAGGTGACTCAGAGATGCTCTGGGGACTTGCGACCATTTGAACTGGGAAACTAATTTCAGTCAAGCATCAGGAGATTCAGGGAGAAAATGTTACACAGTATGTGAGAAAACTGAAGCTAGTGCCTCACTGGATTTTCAATCATGAAAATGGTCCTAATAATTTTGCCAAGGTTTGGTTTCAGAAAATGTCCTTGAAAATACTACACAGGCTTTTTGGTCTGGATTGAACTTCATTGAAAATTTTTGTGAAATTGGAAAAGGATCGTTGCAAAACATAAGAGAAAGATTATTATTAAACTGGAAGCACTGGTGCTTGTAACACGAAGGTCATAGGTCTTAATCCTGACTGGGGGTCTTCCTGAATGGAGTTTGCATGAACTCCTTGTGCAAAGCCTAGGTCTTCTCTGGATATTGGCCTCATCCCAACATTCAAAAACATTATTAATCTTTCCAAAATTGCCCTTCGGTGTGAAAGTGTGTGAAAGGGTGTTTTTCTCTGTGTAAACCTTTTTCCGTGAGGAGTGAGAGAAGGTTCTACTTCTATTTCCTTCTGTTTTTTGATCAGTCATTTTCTAATTTCAATATGTAATTGTAAACAAAATGTTTTTTCTCCTTCACAAATCAGACAATAATCTTCTCACAGTTGTGTTTGTTTGGTAATTTCGAATTTCTAAAGTAACAATTAGGGATGCCCTAATCAATTGCACAAACATCGGCATTGACTAATGTTTGTGCTCGTTAACTGCCATCGGCAAAAATAATAACATTCACCGATGGCAGTTGCAGATCTTTATGTTGATTAAAATGTTGCATGTGCTCAGGCAGAATGGAAAGGTTCTTTTTGTTTTATAAAACTGTCTAATAGAATTTGTACTCATTAAATAATAGTATGATGACACCTGAAAGAATTTTACAATTGTCCAGTTACTTTTCTGTGGCATCAAATACAGAATAAATAAAATACATTTAAAAAACATCAGCCAGGTTGTTCTTTTAAACGTCAACATCGACCTAAAACTTCCCAATCAGTGCATCCTTAGTAACAAAGATCATTTTAGAGGAGACCCATTTTAAAGGTCTCATGAAGGAGATGGAGTTTACCTTTGCTGTTTGGATGGTGTTCACCCATGCCGAGCATTTTTCTGCAGTGCTGCTCACAAGGAGGATGACATTCATCGTGCACTGAAGCTCACCAACCTCCACCAGAACAAAGGAATCTAAGAGAAATGGAAATAAAAAGCTTTGTGGTTTAAGGTCCAATTTAAGCAGAACTTTTGTGTATAATAATGGCATTGATAGTGTTACCCACTGCCATCTTTCAGTGAAATGCAGTTTATTCTGTCGAGCGCCAGAGGAGGTCGAACCACCTTTAGTCGCTCTGCTTTTTTCTGCACTTTAGTCAGAAGGAGAACGTCTGAAAACAGAAGAGCCACCACCTCCATCTGCAGCACATCATCAGCAAGGAAACAAATATTTCCTTCAGGTATTTACAGATATTTTGGGAAACTGAAACTCAAAATAGCAAAAGCAACCAGAAAAAAAAACTGTACTGACCTTGCTGTCTTTTCTACCTCGTAACTTTAAGTTCCCTTCCAGCAGGAGCTTACGTACAAAGTTGTCACTCACTCCTCTGATCGGGCAAGTGAGGTTAAATTTGCTGACGTCTCGGACAAACTGTCAAACAAAACTACAGATTTAGTTTTAGTCTGTTATTTAAATTAGTTCAAATAAAGTTCTTTGCTGTGTTTGTCGGTCTACACAGACATGAGCAGTGTTTTTTGAATGTATATTATTGCATCAAAAAGATTTGTAGCTTCAGTTTTTTGGGTGTTAAATGTTTTTGTCTGGAAAGTTATTGAAAGTGCAACTGCAAGTTATAAAAGCTATAAAACATACAAACACAGACACTAAGCAGAGACTAAGATACAAATACAATTACCAGAAAAGCAACACAATCATGGAAGAAAAAAAAGCCAGTCTAGTTTTTATTTCAATGACACATTTAAGTATTATTTTAAAGGTCTTACATTTTTACTAGAAACCTTTTAACTGTTTTTAGTTTTATAAAAAAGCTCCTTTAGAAGCATAAAAGCATTGTTTTGGATTCTGATGTAGAGAAACGTCTAATATAACTTTTAATAACGTCTTGTAATGTACAGCATTAGAACATTTATATTGTATTATTTGTACAACATTGAGATTATTTTTGTTTGCAATTGTTATGGCTCCTTGCCTTAAGAAGCTTTATAGTTTGATTGTACAGCTGACCTTCACTATGCCTTGTGTGAAATATTTTGAAGATTGAGCAGCTTTTAAGTAGATTTACTGCTAACAAATTTATTTTGTTTAACAATTTGGCTCTGCTTAGCAGGTCGAATTTGATATAGGTAAACTTGGTTGTTTTGAGTTTGGTTTTGGCTAAGCTGTTTGTTTTGTAAGCACAAGTAAGATTAACTGCCTTTTATTTTGTTTGATTTTCGCATGGAACATTTAATTTTTAAATGAACCCTTTTAAACGTCTCTCTTTTTATTTGTTTTTCCTCTGGGCACATTTTTTATGTTACCACCCCCTGAGACCCTGGACGTTGGGATCAACACAAGTGGGGGCTCTCCCGGGATTTGAACCCAAGACTTCTCATTGCATTTTGTTGTGTACAAAGGTATAAACGGGTCTCTCTGAAAAATAAGACCTTGCATCTCAATGGGATTTAGCTATACATGAAAAAATGAATGACAACAAAAAAAGAATATTAAAGCTTTTTTTATGTAAACACATTGAGTACTATCAATCCATCTGAGCTAATTTACTTCTTTACCCTAACCCTACATATATTCATACGTTTATTTCATACCTGTACTTGAAATAAGGTTTTATTTTGCACTCAGATGCAGTCACAAGGTTGTGGTTTCAATATCAGCTTAATTACCGGTCATTGTGCCCTTCTGCAAAACACTTTCCCTTGAGCTACATGTGTTTCAGAGAATGAATGTATTTGATTGCTGCTAGCTGGATGTGGGAGCAGTTTATAAGTTTAGTACATTCACTATTTGATCAGTTATGGATCAGTTCTAATCCCTTGATCAAACTAATATATTTACTGGGGATCCAAAGTCACATTTCATTTTAGGAACATTTAGTATATTATAGATAATAAACTTTAAATAACCAGTTATTATTGTTAAACATCCCCAAGCAGGATATGAATGAAAAGATGGCCGAAAAAGTCATGTATGAAGCCGCAAAATGGGCATAAGGTCAAAATCCCCCTTTTACAGACACACCAAACACAAAGGGACACAAAGCACATACTCAATAAACACAAAATAAATACAGGCACAGAAAGACACACAATATGAAACCTCACTACAAATACAAAAGGATGTTAAAAATATACTTTTTAGAGCAATTAACTAATTCCAAATGGGAGTTAGGTTTGGCTGTTCTTCTTTTTTATAACTAATAAATCAAAACCATATTCTCTTTTCAGAAGAAGTTGCTATACCTTCCAGCAACCACAAGGGGGCTGAATAAAAAAAAATCACAAGCACCAAAAAGTGAGATATTTACAGAAGAGGATTAGGGCCACTGGGGAAAAATAATAATAATTCTGACTTTTTTCTCAAAATTCTGACTTTTTTCTCAGAAGGGGGGGGTTGCAGTTGCAGTAGTGCTGCAGTGAGTGCTGGAGGAAAGCTACATTTTGACTTAAAAGTCATAGCCTCACCTTTAGCTTCTACTATGTATTTTGCTATAAATTAAATATTTACATGTAGCTTGGGTTTCATTAACCCAATTAAAGACTGGTCAGGTAATGTAATCGAGAGACATGTTTAACTTAACATAATGATATTTAAACACAAGGTAAAGATTGGACTCCAAATATGAAATAGAATTGGAATTCAAGACAGCTACATATCTGCTCAGTATTATAGCAGAACATTATTTATTTGCTTTTTTAACATTTCAATTGAACAGTTTTAGGTTATACATTTCATATATGCAAATGATCTCTTACACTTGATGGGATGCAAACTGGGTACATGTGGGCACTGTTCTGTCTCAGAGGTGAAAGGATGCTAGAAATACAAGTAAAATGTTGAATCCGGGTTATAACTGCATGAGGGATGTCAGATTAAGGGTTATGTATCAAACTGCTCACAGAATTCTGACTTTAATCCCAGAATTCTGAGATTAAAGTCAGAATTCTGAGAAAAAATTCAGAATTCTGAGATTAAAGTCAGATTTCTGAGATTAAAATCAGAATTCTGAGATTAAAGTCAGAATTCTGAGAAAAAATTCAGAATTCTGAGAAAAAAGTCAGAATTCTGAGATTAAAGTCAGAATTATTGTTATTTTTTCCACAGTGGCCCTAATCCGCTTCCGTAGATAAATTGGAAAATCCTGAAATAAAAAAATGTGAAAAACTAAAACTAAAGAAATCACAGAAAACCTCAAAAAAACTGAGACAATGCTGTAAAGGATGGAAAATACCATCAAATCAAATACAAAAAAAGCAGAGTGATGACAAAGGCTTATAAAACAACAGCAATGTCACACAAGCAAAAGCGCGCACAAAAAACAATATCACACACGAAAACATAAATTGCATTAAAATGTTTACACACAAAGTCGCCTTTTTACCTTGTCAACCTCTTCATTTATTCCCTCCACCTCATATCCTTCCAACCTCTGAGCAGAGATGGAGAGAGCGAGCTGCTCATCTTTCAGCTGCATGGAGCCGTTGATGCTTTCTAGAAACCCGTTTACACTGGTTAACTGGGAAGACGCAGGAGGAAGTAAGTGGGGTGTGGATTAAAAACTGCACTTAGCAGGGAGATAAGTACTTGTGCTGAATCTAATCCTCACCATCCCTCTGAGGGCCTGCTGGATGTGAGGCTCCTGGGTTTTTTTGAGCACAGCTTTGAGCAGCAGGGGATACTTTGTGATCCTCTGATGTGGTTTGGCCTGCATGTCTCCAAGACGCATCCGTTCACACTGAGGGTGTTTTTCAACCCACTGGAAAAATAGAAATATACTAGAATATTACCTTAGGTAGTGTTAAATGGCTGCGCTTTTTTTGCATCTAACCTTGCAGATAGTTTCTGTATATCAGGTGTTTTTAAGCTTTAAAAAGCTTAAGAGTGAGTTAAAATATCACCATAAAAAGACCATTTATCTAAGTAATTCATTCTGAAAAGTGACATTTTTGTATTTAATAAGTTATTTCCAAAAGAGTTAATAAATGTGGGGGGTTTATTTCTGTGCAAATTGAAGATTATAATTATAAATTGCACTCTCCATAGTAGCAACATGGAAATAAATGATAAAGTTAACAAAATAGTAGAGGACTCAGAAGTACTTTATTCAACCATTCAACCCTTCAGACATTGAATTGTCACATTTATTCAGTTAAGCTATAACGTCTTACCAGCATAAACATATTCTGTTTGTTCTTTCTGTTCCTTTTTGTTCACAATTTCTGTGAATATACTGAAAACTACAAATTCCCTTTTCCAGGAACTTTGATGTTCTACTTAAGGGTTTGTTTTAAATAAAACAATCTTTTTGGTAAAGCTGCATGTCGACAAAGAGCTCTAATTGTGAATATTAATACAAAATTGTGTGTAAGAAAAAAGTGGGGAACAAAGCTGCCTTGTAAGTTTAAACCATTTCAAGGTTTCTTCTGACAAAAGGCTTCATGGAAACTATGGTTTCACTTTTCTAGCAGGACTCGGTACCTGACCACGTCGTCAAAAAGTAGAAATACCTGCTTTAATGACTGGGGTATGACAGGGGTTTATTGGCCAGCGGACTGGTCGGACCTGAATCCTTCAAAGAATCCCTGGAGTATTATAAGCATGACGAGAAACCCAACAATACAGATGGGCTGAAGGCCACGAGCATCTTTAATATTGCTTTTTTAACACCTCAGCAGAGCTGACTGACCTGCATTCATGCCACACCACAGGGATTCAGTAGTTCATGCAAAAATGACAATGGATACCGACTATTGTGTACGTATATGTTAAAGTAATAGGACATACTTTTCAGAAGACTTTAAAAATCAGTTTGGCCTTTTTTAACAGAAAAAAAAAAACTTTAAGTATATTTCTCTGTATTAAATTAGACTGTGAGAAATTAACTTAAATATCTTGATGATCTCAATGATATAAATGCTGAAATGTAAATATTTGTATCATGTAAAGCCATTTGAACTGCCTTACTTGACTTTTAAAATCGAATTACCTCAAACAAATCAACTTTCTCAATTATATCGTTGCTCACTAACGTTGCTATAAAAGAATCCAACCTCCAACACAAACAACCAAAACAAAACTTTAAAAACGGCCAAGTAAGCAGTTCTTGCTTTGTGTCAGCTGGATCTTCTTTTAAAGTGAGAGTTGTACTAGAAACATAAGGTGTCAAAGTAAAGCCGGAGTTAGTGCATGCCACCACTGGTGTTGTTTTCCATCATACACTGTATCACCGTCAAGCTAATTATTCTCCTCAAGTCCTTTATTTTCAGGACACATGCTGGAGATCTAGAAATTGAAATCATTTGGGGAAGATGTTGGTGTAAAAAGTAATTTGTTCGACACAAAGCTCCCATGACAGGCCGCCTAATCTCACTGACATAAGGATTGTCAAGTGTAGGAGACTTTCTCTCAGAAAGTATGAGAGTTTGTTATTGTTCATCTTCTCTATAGATACTGCTGTTGCTTTACTGTACCTGCACAAAAGCAGCAAAGTGAGGGTTGCTCTCAATCTGCCTGCGGGTGAACTCCAGGTTGTTTTCCTCCTCCCAGCAATAGTGATGGTAGGCCGAGAAGCGCTCCTTGAACTGGTGCAAAAGCAGAAGACATCTCATATCTGGGTTTCAATGCTGGCACTGCCTCTCTACTTCACTTTAATTGATTTGCTGCAGCACTTGGCCTGAAAGGCAACAAATTCCAGTAATGTTTTTCTCATGAAGCATGCATGTTTTTTTTTATCCATACATTTCTACAGAAGAAAGTATAGGCTTACATTTAAATACACATTCTTACATTTAATATGTATATTGTTTGCTTATTGAATTTTTGTAAATATATAGATGAATGATGGGGACCCTTCAAACTACAGGAATAATTTGACATTTTTGTTCTTCTTCTTACAGTCAGCAAAAAAAAAAAAATCTCAGTTTTGAGGAATCAAAGTTAAAAGCAAATGTCTGCCATCTTAGAGCATCTCTACAGTTTCTCAAAAATAAGTGATGTAACCTTGAAATCATATCACAGTTGGACTGTTGATGATTTTAATTGGTGGCAAAGATAAAAGTAGGTAGTGTTAAATGTTCGTCCAAGATACTGCAGGTAACCTATAATTTGTAAGATGTGTTGCAAAACCATCCACTTAATGCATGTAAATGTAAACGTTATAAATTGTGCAACAGACTCTTAAATTGAGTTTATGCTGTAGTGGTAAATCCAGATGAAGAAAAAAAACAGTTTAGTATCAAAACATATTACCCTTAGTTTTAACTGGATTATAGTAAATCAACAAATGAACAATGGGTTACTGTCTATACACTTCAATATTCACAGATTCATCCATCCAACTCTTAATTATTTCTGGAAGTCGCCAATTTGCAGCCTTTTTCTTATACAATTTCTAGCAAATAATGCAGGATTCGAAGCTGAGATAAGGGGCAATGCTCGTTGACGCACTACGAGCTGGTTTTTGATAGTTTCCCTACCAGCATACGCACTACTCTCCAATAATCTTTGATAATAGACCCCATACCGTTTTACTCTTCAGCATGAAGACATTCTTTGACACCAAATCGGATTTAACGTCGTAAAAAAAAAAAAATGTCAAACATGTTCTAGTCTGGTCAGAATTTTCGTTTCAAAATCCCAACCCCAACACAATTCAAACTATCCTTTATTAAATAGAGTTTGTGTACAAGCACATGAGTGAATAGGCAAACTTAAGCATTTTATATCAGTTAAATCAAACCTAACTAAAACAATTAAACCCGTTTCCTGAACATGAGCAAGTGTTCACAAGCGCACAGTGGAAAATAAAGGTGTGGGAGTAGGTCATTGCATAATATGGGCAGGAATACCCATCATTGTTTGCATTGTAGACCTGCAGGCAATGTGCTCATACCTGCAGGCAACCAGCCTCCAGCCTCATGGGGTCGAAGGGTTTCCCCGTTCTTCGCACTTCCTGCAACATGGGATAAACCACCTCCTGCCAGAACTGCTGGTGAGCTTGCAAGATGGATGGGAGGTTGGAAAAAAGCATCTCAGCGGTCAACTGGAGGAAATGGAATTTTTTTTTAAAACAAATGAAAAAAAACAAACAAGCAAAAGAAATTAGCTTATCCGGCCTTGTGTGATATTTTTAATCTTCTCAGGGGAAACATTGTGGGTTGTTTCACATGCTGTTATTGTGTTTTCTCTCAGCTCGAGCTGAACAGGGGAAACTAGGCCTGCATATATATATATATATATATATATATATATATATATATATATATATATATATATATAGTGAGCGTGTGTGTTTGTTATTCCAGTTAACAAGAGCTTGCATGTTTTGCAGACCGACCTCTTTGAGGAAGTCACGCTGGTGGAGGTAGACCAGAGCAGCGATGACCAACTGTGAAAAGACAGACGCACATTTGTTTCAGACGTCCAGCAGGTGAAACTCAGATACACATTGTGAAGACAGGAGACAGGGGAGGGGCGTCCTACGTCTTTGATGATCTTCAGCTTATTGATGTAGGTCAGCTCGGTCTCCACAAACTCCCACAGCGCCGCCTGCTGGTGTCTCTGTTTCTTAACCATTGTCTGAAGGGTTAAAAACAGGTGTCTGCTAATGATGTTTGAGGAATGCGCACAGAGCAGAGCAGGCGTTTTACAACAAGGGTAGGCCAACAACAATATTTTGTCCTTACTTCCCATTAAAACAGACATCAGGAGGACAGATTTCCGCTATTTCTAGTGGAACTAAGAGACTAGTTTCATACTACCAAGCATATGACAGCATCAAATGTTGTCTCTTACAGATTGAGACTTCACCAGCTCTGTCCAGCTTCTCTCCAGTGTTGTTCCCTGACTTTCTTCCTTCCAGATCCAGTAAAGGTTGGCGGGAACAACGAAGGCTTCGAGGTCTTTGGTTGGCAAATTGGGCTGACCTCGCTCCTGCCATTTGGTCACAGGACGGCACAGGGAAGCAGAAATAGTTCATGTCAAAAAAGCATGAGCAGTTCCCATACAGGGAAAGGATGTTATGAATGTTTGTGTCGGCGTAAAAAGAAAAACCAGCGGAGTAGAACGAGTAGCTCTGCACTGATTTAAGTGTTTATGTGGGCGGATACGGTTGGAGCAGGTCGGTTTGTTGAGAAATGCAGCCTGAGGATCGAGAGACAAAACAATACCTCTGACACTCCCTGGCTGACCATGGCGCCAAACACCTGCTTCAGTGGCGGTCTGGATTTGCTTCCCGTCGAAGATTTATACAGAGTGGCATAGTCAGTCACGACCTTCTGCTTGGTTTTCCTCTACAAAAAAAATAAATCAATAAAAAATGATGGTGAATATTAGGTTGTCATAAGCTGTTTGTTTTAAAAATGAACCATACAGAGTTAAGCAATATCTTCCAGACGACTGCAAACCTTAGTTGGGATTCTGTGTAACTGACCAACAAAAAGCAGAGCATAACTCTGAAGTGAAACATAGAGTGAGCGTTCTTAATACAAATCTGAAACTATGGCAGGAATTTACCAAGTCAATACTTGGCAGAACCGCATTTGGCTGCGACTGCTGGTCTTTTGGGTCTCTACCAGCTTGACACATCGAGACACCGGAATATCTGCCCGTCCCTGTTTTCAAAGCAGCTCAAACTCAGGTTATTTACAGAGACTCTGTAAACTCTTGCCATAGTGCTCAACTGAATTTGGCTCTGTACTTTGACTAGACCATTCAGCAGCATGAATACTCTTTCCAGTGGGGTTCCGACTGCATGTTTGGAGTCCAGTGTTTGACTTAAAGTGTTTGGCTTAAAGTTTAATCAGGTAGGAGAGCAATTAATAGTGTACTGACTATCCTGACTATCCTGAGCTGTGGATCTTTGCAGCTAGCCCAGAGTTACTCTGGGTCTCTTGGTTGCTTCCCTCATTGCTAGTCTTAATGTTTGACCTTCCTATTCAGGTTTACATCAGTCTCTAATAAAAACACCAATAATTATAAGAGATTGAGGAGTAAACCATCAGATCTTAAATCGTTTTATAACCCAAACCGCTTCAAACACCTCCACAACTTTGTGTCCGACATATCTGAACATCCTCAACAATCTGTACCACTGTCATAGAGAAGCATTTCTGACATGCAGCGTAAATTACATTATTTCTAATCCCTAATCTAATTTATTTTAAAAAGCATGTCGTTTAAATTGTTTACTCTGAATTTCATGAAGGAGTATCTGAGGTAGACGTGTGTGGTTTTGATGTAGCAAAATGTTTATGAATGGTTCTATATGTGCATCATTCTGGTACTTAACATGATAAATGAATGTTTGAGTCCTTCAAACTTCTTGGAAACCTACGGCTTCCAATACTTTCAGCACCGCTAGGCGGATTTTCTTTAAAGATTTCAAATGTCACTGGTATTGTGGTATTTTAGTGGTGAACTACTTTGTCATTTGAAGTGTTAGCTAAAAACGTGCCACACAAGTATCAAAAGCACAGTACACTTTGCAAATTGTAGTGCACATTTTAATTTAATACAAAAACTAAGAATACGTTCAAAAAAACTACAATAACTTTTTTGTTGTTGCATAAATCATATTAAATGTTAAATCTGGAAGTAAACATTTTTCATCAGTGTGAACACTAAAAGTTACCTATATTAAAAGCACGAAGCTGGTATTTAAATTGTTTTACTTGCCTGGTAGCCGATTGTGCTGAACTTGTTCTTATCTGCAGACCCCCCGCGGTTGAATGTCTCTGGGGTCGTGGTCAGCCAGTCCGTGCCATCTGTCTCTCTGGTTTCTGCGTCCTTCTGCTTCTCTCCGTTCATGCTGTCTTGTCTCTGCACCATCTCCTTCATTACGGACTCAAATTCTCCGTTGTTTACATAAGGCATTTTCGTTGACAGGCTGAGGAAATACACACAGGGTTACTTATCGACACAATGTGGTGTGCATAGACATTATTTTAATGATTTGTAAATGGAAAAAATTAGTGGGGTCCCGTTAATGAGGTCCTAATCTATAATTTCAAGTTTTTCTGTCTGGCTGCTTTAAATCTCTTTAGTCCAGTTCTTGTGTTTAACCAGGACAAACAAATTTGTGTTTTAGAAAAATGGGTAGGACAAAAGAAGAAGTATCAGCACTAAAGGCAAATATTTAAACACATTAGTTGGTTCCTGGGGATCTGTTGTTAAGCAGTTCACAACAGTTTTAATTATTTTCTTCACTTGACCTTCAACCGAAAGATTTAGTGATGTTTCATTTTCCAATCATTAGAGACAAACATACGTAAAGAAAAACACTTCTTGCATTATATAAAACACATGTGAATGCCATGACTTTTATAAATCAGCAACAGAAAAGATCTCACACAATAACTGAGAGATGTTTAAACCGATCATCAGTTTTATCTTTGCAGTTGTTTTGGAGTCAAAGTTCTGGTTAGAATATGTTGTTTTTTTAGTTACATTTTGTATAGATTAAACCACAGACGTGCATCTTTGTGACAGGCTGCTTCAAGTCAAAATCCTACTTAAAACACATCCTTTGCCAAACAGTTTGTTGTGTGTGAGGACGTCACTGGCTCGTCAATTGAGTTTAGAACCATTTTAATGTCTGATAAAAGAAAATGATGCTGTGCTCTAATGAATAATAAACTATTCAAATAAACACTGTCAATAACAATACCAAAAAAGCAGACGAGGTCTCGAGAAAACTTTAAAAGATCTTTTGAAGACTTAGTGGCAAAGATGATGGTCAGGCGTTTTGGGAAGCTAAGTATACCTTTTACACAGTGCAGTATGTTGGGATGTGGATCCTTGTCTTGAAGTTTTTTTTGCTTTAACTTGTTACCTTTGTACATCCTCTCTAGGAAGATGGTCAGATTTTTGAGTCTGGTTCTTTTGTTATGAGGAAAGTCTGCTTTTTGTTGTCTCCTGACACTTTTATCACCATCGAGACACGAAGATTTAAGAATTATGAAGTTGGACTAGACTGTATTCAACAGAACTTATATTATAAAAAATTTCTATCTATAAATGACTTATATAACATTGTGTCCTGTCAGATTGCCCAACAGCTTTTCTGTTATTGTTTTTTATTTACAAGGACAAGTAACACAGGATCTTTTCGAGTTCAACTGCACTTGACAAAGTGTGCAGTGATGCAGTTTGTTCAGCCTAAATACAATCACAGCGAACTTTGAGGCTTGGCTTGGACAAGCAAAATATGTGACTAAGCCAGAAACCTTGCAAGCTCCCAAGTCAGTGAGAACACTGGTAATTATTAATACAAGGAGCGCTCAATAAACTGGTTTAAAAACCAGTTTTTACAGATATCTATGGGACTTCTGTTAAAAACATAAATTACAATGTTAAAATTTAATATATAAACTCTGTCACTGCAGCTCCAACTATACTCACTGTGAGTTTATGTCTGCCTAACAACCGGTTATGTGTTTTTGGGTAATTTGCTTGTTGATTTGCACGTCAGTGTTTGTTCATCTGATGATAATTAAAACCACAACAACTTTGTACCCTGTGAGCTCCTAGAAGCCAGCAAGAATAATGCAAACAGAGAACAAAAAACTGCCATTTAACGGTCTGTTGGGAGAAGTACATGAAAAAACAAGACAGACAATAACAATGGGACAGGAAAACAGAAGTAGAGCACAGAGATGGCAATCTGTCCTGGAAAGAGAGGAAATAACTCACAAACATATGTTTGCATCTCGAATTATGTTAATGTTTTGGGGGGTTTTTTGTTATCATATCGGCAATTACCTGCAGATTTGGGCCGATTTTGCTGATACTTTAACAAATAGACATCTGTGATTTCACACAACTCCAGATTCAGTTACCTACACATGGTAATTGTTGTGTAACACAAGGAATCGTCTGTGATCTGAATTTTTATTAAATCAGTCAATCTAAGCAGACAATTTCTGCAAAATAGAACCTCTACATTAATACAAAAATAAGATGATCAATCCATACAAATCAAGTGGTGTTTATGCTGATTTGTGTAAATACAGGATAAGAAATTTATCTGAAAAGCTCTCGAGTGGACATAATGAAGACACGTACATAATCAGCTCCTTCTGTGCTGTCAAACTTCACAGGAGTGATGTAAATGTCTTCATCACTGTGTGACACCTGTATTAAAGGTGCAGCAACCTGGTGACTGTCTAACACAGTGAACACATTTCAAATATATCATGATGTTGGATTTGGACTGCCTTAAATCGTTGAGACATCTGCATTAAGGCAGATCTCTTGATCCCTTTAAAGTCTCTATAAACAAATTTTCCTAATGCAGAAGAGCAGCTGGTGATTAAAGGCAAGAGTACCAACATGAAGGCGAATTAATAAAAAGGAAACAACCATACAATATCCATTTTTTACTATGGTTTACTCCTAGTAAACAAAAAAATAGTCGATTTTACCTGGGCTTGACTGAATCCATTTCGCTTCACGAAGTCATCTTTGGTTTCTGTTGGCTTTCTCCTCCTCTCCTGCCTCACTGGCACAATCAGTCCCTCCCTCTCTTTCCTTCACCTGAGCACCGGCCCTCGGAAACTGGCCTGACGAGAACAACTGGATTTCCGCAGTTGACAAATTAGTGCTGGGGTTTGGTTAATGCGTCGCTGGTAAAACACGTTTACTCGAACAGAGGCGGGGACTCATTTCTTTTGAAGATCATCAGTTGCTGTGAATAATCTTTTTTTTTTAGAAGTAGTATGTTTCCCCATGTTTCTGGTCTTGGGCTGAAAATGTGCAACAACAGGAAGAGAGAAAAATGAAAGGTCGCACTGTGTCCTGGAGCACAAAAATCAAAAATCTATGGGGAACAAATATCCGATTAAGTGTTAAAGGCCTCGTGCTGGAATGCAGACTGGCAGCACGCCTGGAGTTAAATACACTGTGACATCCTGAAATATTTTCTTCCCCTTTTTTGTACCCCCCCTACTGTAACACCACACAAACCATCAAAAATCTATGATACATTTAAGATACATCACAGCTCAGACAAAGACATACAATTTTTTTTCCTAAAAATTTGTGTCTTTATTACAAACTCAAAAGTTTAACAGTCTCAAGCAATGTATAAATGCTTTTAGTTACACCCTCTTCAGTCCCAAGCTCCTCTCCTCTCCGTGGCTGATACTGATATAAAAGCTGAGACAGACTGCAGGCGTGTCAGATATAATGCTCGTATGATTGGGGCTTAAAGGAGTGCTACTGAGTCGGTGAAGAGCCTGTAAAACAACAGATTGTGGTCAAAGTCGAGGAGGAACAAAACACTTCCCCGGCTTCATTGTTTCCAATAAGCAGATCTGACTGTTTTTCCTTATTTAGCATCAGAGGGGAACTACTGTTAAAACATGGCGAGCTTTAACCCACCATGTTAATGAACTAGTCTGCATTTTATCTGGCATTTGAGTCTACGGAGGACCCTCTGCGTGTTTAAGTCGATTTACAAGCGTGAAAATGTGCAATAGCTTAAAAAAGTAGCCTAGGTGACCTCAGTGAAATGACACAGCAATTACAAATTCATTAACTCGGTAACGAGCAAAAAAAATAAAGCTCTCTTAAAAAAAACACAACAGTACAAAATATGTGGAACAACAAGAATACAGGAAAACGAAACAATTGTATACTCATTGTGTTCTCACTGAACGATTACTGGTGTCCTTATCATGTGAAATTAATTTGAAAGAAAACGTGTTTAACTTTAAACCAAACTCCCTGAAAAAAGTTTGACGAAACAAGAGAATAACCTTAAGATCAAAATCAAAACAGAAAATTCCCACCCTTTTCAGTCTATGAATGCATCAGCTCAAAGCATTAAGTTTGAAGTGTATACATTATTGTATAATGCATGTATTTATTTATTTGGTTAAAAAACTTAACTAGTTACCAAAACTTCTGTAGATGTTGTCGGCAAGAGCAACCCTGATTGGTGTTGCTCTAAAAAGCTCAAAGGGATTTTTTTTGCATACCAAATATTTGTTTCAAAAACAGCGTCTTGTGTCTGCAGGTACAATAATATTTAGCATAAACAGCTGCAACACTGGATGAAATAAATGTAGAACGGGACTCATTTATACCCTCATATCGTCAGAAACGTATAACGGTAAAGGAGAATAAACATAGCATCACCAGTTTTAACCGACTGCACATCTTTTTCTTCACTAAGGACACATAGTATCTAGTAAAATCTTTGGATTTTTAAACTAAGCTTTAGCACAGAGACTTTTGTATAAAATGTTCTGGGTGTCTGTAAAGATTAAATTGTAATACTCAAGTTAAACGTCCCTGATTTTTTCTTTTTCTAAAGTGGCAAAAGTGTGTCAATAGATGAGAAGATTAAGGACAGTTCTCCTGCTATCTGAAGCTTCACCACAAGCAACTACTACCACAAATCTGTTCTTTCCTAATTCAATTGAAGTCAAGTTTTTTAGCCCCGATTCAGAAAAATCTGCAAGAAAAGTGTGAAAACTGGCTTAAAATTTAAGGTTTTCTCAGGATTCCTGATTCTACAACTTTATATGTCTGGCTTGAGTATAGAAATTGGTGGCATAAAGTCTTTTTTTGTGTCTCGTAACTGAATAAATCAGTTTTTAAACACGCACAGGGTAACTTTTATTCATGTTGCACTAATAATTTATATTTCTAACTTGCAGTCAGATCCTGAATAAGCTTAGCATACATTTTAAATTTCAACTTCAGACATAAATGAAAGTTAACTTTAGTTTTAAGTGAGGAGGGCCAGCTGCTGCGTTCTGGTCCTCGGCTTTGGGCTTCTAATATTAAATGAAATTTTCACATTTGTTGGTAAAAGTGTTTAAAGAATTATTACAGACATATCAGCAAACATGAAAACATTTGTGATATAAAAAAACTAAGCCGCGGTCATTTGTTCCCTTTTGTTCCGAGTCTTTGATTCTCTGCTTGCGTTTGTTGGATGCTCACAGTGAAGGGTTTGGAGAATCAGAGGTAGACCTCACAGTCTGTGAAATAAAAACTATTGCTTTGGTTTCAGCACCGTCTCCACTTTAATCCATCCTCCGGCGAGTCTCTAAGCAAACAATACTTGGTCTTGTGAGCTTTTTTTTTTTTTTTTTTT
>JAVLVB010000513.1:98254-109315 GCA_032876305.1 Orestias chungarensis | reverse complement strand
CCTGCGAGCCCCTCTGGGCCCACGTCCGCAGCATCTGGTAGTGAGCCTCTCGGCAGAACCTGTGATCCATCTCCGCTTGCTCGATCTCTGTGTCCGTGACGCCGAGGGAGCGAACCAGCTGCTTCACCTGATGCACAGGAACCAGATCCAGCACGGTGTACATGAGGTCAGGGACTGCAGAAAGAGGAGAGTTTTAGAAAAGACAAGAATCAGAACCCAGTTTTGTTTTTTCTGCTTTTTGTATGTGGAAGTCAGCAGATCCCATATCAGACTTACTCATCGGGATACAGTCGGGCAGCTTGGTTAACTCCTGCTCGCCAAAAGAGTTTTCAGCTTCAGCTTTTAGACACGTTTCCTCCGTAGGTTCAATAAAATTGACCATGAAATCCTGGAAGACAACAGAAGAACCGGTATTCTCACCTGCAAATAAAACTGATCATACCACCCGATGTAAGCTCAGGATACCTTGCTGGATTCCTTTTGATGGACAGACGGACTGGAAGAGTGACTTAGCATCTTTTTCTTGATGAACCGTTTTGTGGCCATGTAGGTGATGAAGATCCCCAAAGCCAGTACAACAAAAATCACCGCCACGGATCCGGCGATGACGTTTATAATGTCTGGATGATGGCGGCCAGGAGCTTGATAGGAAACAAGAGATTAGAGATGAAACAAGTGGAAAAAAATAATAATAATAATCAGACTCCTGTTGAATACACAGCAATTAGATATTTTATTAAATATACTAATTTTACACATCATGAGAGTAAACACTATTTTTTTTGTCTTTTTGCGTGATCTGTTAGTTGCAGATGCTGCAAACAAAATGATTTGAATAATAATCATGCTTCTCGCTTAATCCTCAGAATCGATTTTAAACTGTTGCAAAATCAGTTTTAAACATAAATAAAACGAATTCACTGAGAATAGAAAGATATAAGCGGCCTTTCCTTCGTTGTAACAGCTTTATTGTTTCAACATGGGTAAAACGCCGGGGACAACTAAAGATTAAAGTGGAAATCTACAAAGGATGGAGATCTTGGTATTTAAAGGCTAAAGCTCCTTTAAATCTCTCCACAACTTTATCCCGAATATTTCTAATCTGCTGCTTGGTGGTTTCTTCACTGATGTTCACTAACAAACCTCTGAGGTCTTTACAAAAGTGGTTATACATAATACATACATATATATAACGTTGCCATTTTTAAGGTGACAATTGGTTTTATTTAGGGACATCAGAATAAAGTGGGACTGAATAATAAAAATATTATGTGATACTATGTTTCGGTATCAAACATAATAGTTTTTAAAGGTCGAGGGATGTGAATAAATTGTATTGTTTGAGGCTTCTAGTAGTGACGGTGCTCGTCACATGTTCACTCGTGCTGGCAGAAACCACAGAAAAGAAGAACTGCATCCACTAAAACAGTCACAACCATTGCATTCTCTTTTAGTTAGAAAGAGCAACAAAAAAAAAAACAGAGAATTTCTTTTCCAAATATCTGGTTACATTTATTTAACTTTAAAGGTCACGGTGTCGTAATAAAAACAAAAAAAACAGAAGTTTTATGTCTTTGTCATAATATCAGTGTGGCAGAGAACCGGGCTTGTTAGCGCTCACCTGTTATATTAGAAGTAGCTGCACAGTGGTTTGCGCACTCAGGAGTACAACTGTAAAGAACAAAGAGGATGTTTGACAACACCGGAGGGGAAGTAGCACATCTTCATAGGAAGTGATTAACATAAAGGCTGACTTGCTCTTATAACCTCCGCTCTGTAACTCCGCGTACGTTTTCAAAGACACAGCTAGACATGAATTTACACCAAACCAAACCACTAGTTTGGTAGGAAAAGGTTTGATTCATACAAAGGAAGCATAGATCTGCAAATGTGATGAAGTAGTATATAAAGTGGTGCTTTAAGTGTGATTTAAATGGGATTTAAGTTATGTTCATCGTGGTTAAAAAAAAAGAAGAAAAAAAAGGGATTGTAGCATTTTAGGAGCATCATATTCCTATAACTGATGTTTTATTTATATATAAATATTTCTGTGTCGCTTTTTTTTGTCTGTAACAAACCAGAAAAACTACAGAGCTTATATAAAAAGAAATGCCAGCGAGCAACTTTCAGTGTGTCACAACTTCTCCTGTATTGCAAACAAGTGGAAAGGTTGAACAAAGCAGGACATGAGCAGCAAGTTTCATGAGCAGCAAGTTTCATTTCTACAAACCAACTTCCTCACATGAAAGTGTGAAAAAATAAAATGTAAAAATCCTGTCACAAACAGATGTGGGAAGGAAGAGAGCTCAAACAAACTTACTGGCTGCACGGTTCACACTTGCCCTTCACTCGGTAGTGGTTGTTCTTACAAGCACACGCGGTGTTGTTTTCATGCGTACCTGAGCGACACAAGCATTTATTGGAAGGGGTTCGAGGGTGAGGAGCGACTAGATAATAAGATGTTGAGACTCACATGACTTTATTTCGATCTCGTCTGTTCCACATTTTTTACATCTGAGACACTGGGATGTTGCCGTATCAATTCTATCTTGATAAAATCCGTCTTTGCACCGACAAATAGTGTTGTGGTCTTTCTTGCATGGTGACACCTCATATTCATGCCCTGACGCTGTAGAAAAGTAAAGAGGAGACAACTGTACCCTCATGGAGCACCATTCCCGCAGAATACTGTTAGAGGAAGCTTGTTTGCGTCGCTCACCTTTGCACTTGGTGCAACTTCTGCAGGTGGGACTGAAGTTCAAGCGGTCTGAGAACTGCCCATCTTCACAACGTGTGCAGTTACTTCTATTGTTGGGGCCTGAACATTGCTGTGCAAGCTTTAAACCTGGGGAAAAAAATCTAATTATTAAGAACTAAAATAACTGTGTTTTATTTGCTGGTGGATCTAGTTCAATCTGCAAAGAATACCAGGAGGGCATTTGTCGCAGCATATTCCCTCTTTAGTTTCGTATTCCCAGTCTTTGCATTCTCCATGTATTGTCGCAATCACGGCAATGCTCATTAACTAAAACAAAGAATACAAAAGAACAAGCAAACATTTACACACAGCATTTTTCACGAAGAGGGACGCTTTCTATTGCATGAACTTCCAGCTGGTCTCACCGTGAGAAGGAATAAAGTGAGCGTATGCTTTCCTAGGTTTAGTGATCCCCCCATATTTCTATGGATTCAATTCAGTCCATTTGTAACCACCTGAAAAAGAAAAAAAAAAAAGGTGGTAAATGACACCTGCAATGCAAACTGCGTGTTACGATTCACAGAAACACCATTTCTTCTGGAACGTCACTACTTTTTCAGTCGAACAAAGACAAAAACCCATCAGCGTCTCCCCGATGACCCTTGATCTGCTTCTAATTTATGTTGCTTTTCTTTTTCTTTTTTTTCTTTTTTTTAAATCTGCATTTGACTCCCAAGTCTGCAAATGTCTGACATCCATCTGGCTTCCTGAGCCACCCTATTCCAAGCAGCATTCGCCTACTCACACATCTGTAGCAAGCTGTCTGGCTTCAGGCAAGTTATTGGTACCCTTGTTAGATTCAAGATGTTATGGAAGCCGTTTATTGACGCAGGGAGATAACGTTTCATAAAACAGAAAAGCATAAAAATACCTTATGTTCTTTTTGTTTTATTCACCAATAGCCGGATGGGAAGAAGGCCGAGATGTACAGACATGGTAGCACTCAGGACTCGTATCTGTATATGGAATGCTTTAAGCTCCACTACTCAGCCATGTGACCTTGTGCTATTTTTTTAAAATTATATTTAAACACTAATGTTCAAGAACCTGGTTACAGGTTATAGTTTGACTAAAATTTGCCGCATTAGTTAAGATGTAGTTGTAAATTAGTACGATGAAGCTTTGATGAAAGGAAACCAACAAGAATAGATAACTCTTTTGGCATCGCCACAAAACCGAACAGTGATGTTTCCCCAGAGGCCGAATCTAAGAGGTAGGTTTTGTTGATGTAAAGCATTTCTAGTCAGTGTGACTACCAAACAACTAAAACAAGGGAAAAACAGCATAAAGTTCCTCATTTTAACGTTTTTGCTTCTAACAACTCATTTCTATGTCTGATCAGTATGTCTTCCACAGCCCTTCCAAATAATCATGGGCTTCATTTTAAATATCTACCCACCGCAAACGTGAGTTCGGGAAAAGTTAGTCCACTACAAGCGAGACAATTAATGTTTATATCCCAAAGCACTTGATAAGATAAAAAACAATGTAGGTACGTTTGTTCTTAATAATAAAAGAAGTGGAACCAAAATTTGAAATAAATGACCAGAAATAACCCAAACAGAACTGGCTACCATATTGTCTTTGTTCTGTTTTTCTTTTTAAATCAGTGAAACATTTTGGTACTTTTGGTTTAAAAATGAGTCATTTCAAGCTTTTTTTTGTGTGTGTGTTTGGATCAGAGTCAATTTGTTAAAGCTATAATCAATTGATCAATAGCGGGATGGCTCAAAGAATAAATTCAAAGCCTTTGTTTTAGATGACTTTCATCAAGAAGATTAAACCAAAGCTGGTGACAAACGGTTGAATCGCGGTTTTGTCTGATAAGGCTAAAGGTTTCACAAATGTGTCCCATAATTACTAATCATAGAGAAACGTAAAATGGCCTGTATGGAAATGAAACGTTTTAAAAGTTAACCAAAGCAGTATTTTTATCAACGCGCCTTGATTTTAGTGCCACAGAAGTTTTTTGTTTTTAATAGACAGGGTGTGAAAAGCCACCGTGACTTTATCTGCGCGCCGCATTTTTGGCCTGTCGCGCTTCTCAAACCCGCACATAGAGAAATAAACCTGATCACAACAACCACGACAGAAAACACATTTAAAAAAAAGGGGGGTCCTCAAGAAACACAAACCCCGCTGATGGTGTTTAGCTCTGCAGGAATAAAAGCTTCTTATCCCCCCCCATCTAGTTTCGCTTTGCGCACCACATGACGCCCACTGCGCCCTCACTATGAATCTGAAGTTCCCACAGACTGCAGGAGTACTTCACCTCGAACCCACCTGCGGAGCTGCAGTCGGTGGGATGTATCCATTGATGCTGTCGCTCCTCACATCAGATGTCAGCCTTTGGGGTTTTTGGCATCTAAAAAAGAAAAAGACCCCGGAACGCTGAGCGCTGTCGGAGTCTCGCCGCTCTGCTCTCGATGAGGATGAGGAGGCGGGTTTAACCGGGAAGTGGCTGCGTCACCACGTCTGCTTCAAGGAATAGTGAGGCTGTTTGGCAAGAAAACCACCTTAAACCTGTCTGTCTGCAGGGCCGCGTTCTGTTTGCGCACTAATACCCATGAGCTACTGGTGGAGGAACCCACGTGACAAAAACAAAACAAAACAAAAAAGGACCTGCTGTGAAATATGAGAAACAACAAACAAAAGATGTCATTGGTGAAAATAACCTAGTCTATTCAGTGAAAGGCATCTTCATGCCCACCATCTATCATAACAATCAATTTCCCTTTCAGATGAATAAAATCTTTGATTGATTGATTAATTGACTGATCAATTGATTAATATGGGAGAAAAAGTCTTCCAACATGTTGTGTCTTGATTTTCTCAGTTTTTATGTCTAAATTGATATCAAAGTCTTTAATGTCAGTAAAAAATATATAAAAAATCCACATTGGTTGACATCTGAAGACTAAACCAACAGATCAAGATAAACTGACACATGCATGACAAACAAATCAATAAATAAATGGTTAAAAAACTGAATCATACCTACGCCTGTATTCAACAATAGAAAAAGTATTAGATTTATAAAAACAAAAATGATACATTCTAAGGATTTATGCATATGAAAATGAAACCTAAAAAGAAACTATTGATGCTAATTTTAAGTGTGTATTTCTTAGTACAAAACTATGGTTGGTTCACTATGGTCTGTGCAATCATGGGAAAGATTCAAGACTATAAAGACTTCCAAATGAGATTGAAACAAGGCACTGAAGGGCAAAAATAGTAGAGACAACTGCAGTTCTCAGAGGATTCAGAAGCAAAACCAAACACAGGTTTGGCGGTAATTCACGAATCTGACCTGAGGGTGGAGTCATTGCTGCAAGAACCACCACAGACAGGCACACCCAGGACCTGTGCTGCAGGTTTTGCATTGTCTTAGCTGGACTGAACAGAAACAGGTCTCGTTTCCAGATCAGAGTAATCAAGCTCTCAGAGTTTGGAGGAAGCAGAATTCCAGATTACTGGTGGTTCAGTCTAAAAGGACGGTGGTGATGTTGGGCACCTCGTCATCTGCTGGTGTTTGTAAGCAGAGCTTTATGAAGTCCAGACATGTAACGGCACAATTCAAACCGACGTTACACCTGCCTTGGCAACCAATGTTTGACTTAAGGATGAACGACATATCAGCAATAACATCAGTATCAGCCTCATTTAGAGATTTTTGTATATATAGTGGGTACGGAAGGTATTCAGACCCCTTTAAATTATTTACTCTTTGTTTCATTGCAGCCATTTGGTATAACCAAAAAAGTTCATTTATTTTCTCATTAATGTTCACTCAGCCCCCCAGCTTGACATGAAAAAAACAGAAATGTAGATATCTTTGCAAATTTATTAAAAAAGAAACACTGAAATATCACTTGGTCATAAGTATTCAGACCCTTTGTTCAGTATTGAATAGAAGACACCTTTGAGCTAGTACAGCCATGAGTCTTCTTGGGAATGATGCAACAAGTTTTTCACACCTGGATTTGGGATCCTCGGCCATTCTTCCTTGCAGATCCTCTCCAGTTCCGTCAGGCTGGATGGTGAACGGTGGTGAACAGACATTTTCAGGTCTCTCCAGAGATGTTCAATAGGGTTTAGGTCAGGACTCTGGCTGGGCCAGTCAAGAATGGTCACAGAGTTGTTCCGAAGCCACTCCTTTGTTAATTTAGCTGTGTGCTTTGGGTCTTTGTCTTGTTGGAAGGTGAACCTTCGGCCCAGTCTGAGGTCCAGAGCACTCTGGAAGAGGTTTTCTTCCAGCATATCTGTGTACTTGGCCGCATTCATCTTTCCTTCAATTGCAACCAGTTGTCCTGTCCCTGCAGCTAAAAAACACCCCCATAGCATGATGCCGCCACCACCATGTTTCATTGTTGGGATTGTTTTGGGCAGCTGATGACTGCCTGCTTTTCTCCACACATGCCGCTTAGAATTAACGCCAAAAAGTTCAATCTTCGTCTCATCAGACCAGAGAATCTTATTTATCATAGTCTGGGAATCCTTCATCTGTTTTTTAGCAAACTCTATGCGAGATTTCATATGTGTTGCACTGAGGAGAGGCTTCCTTCCACTCTGCCATAAAGCCCCGACTGGTGGAGGGCTGCAGTGATAGTTGACTTTGTGGAACTTTCTCACATCTCCCTACTGCCTCTCTGGAGCTCAACCACAGTGATCTTCGGGTTCTTCTTTACCTCTCTCACCAAGGCTCTTCTCCCACGATTGCTCAGTTTGGCCAGGTCTAGGAAGACTTCTGGTTGTTCCCAACTTCTTCCATTTAATGATTATTGAAGCCACTGTGCCCTTGGGAACCTTGAGTGCTGCAGAAACTCTTTTGTAACCTTGGCCAGATCTGTGACTTGCCACAATCAAGGGTCTGAATACTTATGACCAAGTGATAATTTAGTTTTTCTTTTTTAATAAATTCGCAAAAATATCTACATTTCTGTTTTTTTCATGTCAAGATGAGGTGCTGAGTGAACATTAATGAGAAAATAAATGAACTTTTTTGTATATACCAAATGGCTGCAATGAAACAAAGAGTGAATAATTTAAAGGGGTCTAAATACTTTCTGTACCCACTGTATATCGTATACTTCTAATAAGTAAGACTGGTCCTAAAAAAACGGATTTCAAACAAGTTGGGACACTAAACAAATTGTGAATAAGAACTGAATGCAATGATGTGGAGATGGCAAATGTCAATATTTTATTCGTAATAGAACATAGATGACAGATCAAACGTTTAATCTGAGTAAATGTAACAAGTTAAAGGAAAAAAATGTTGATTCAAAATTTCACAGTGTCAACAAATCCTAAAAAAAGCTGCTCTCCATGAGGATGAGGAGGCGGGTTTAACCGGGAAGTGGCTGCGTCACCCCGTCTGCTTCAAGGAATACTGAGGCTGTTTGGCAAGAAAACAACCTTAAACCTGTCTGTCTGCAGGGCCGCGTTGTGTGTTTGCGCACTAATACCCATGAGCTACTGGTGGATGAACCCACGTGACAAAAACAAAACAAAACAAAAAGGACCTGCTGTGAAATATGAGAAACAACAAACAAAAAGATGTCATTGGTTCTAAATAACCTAGTCTATTCAGTGAAAGGCATCTTCATGCCCACCATCAATCATAACCATCAATTTCCCTTTCAGATAAATAAAATCTTTATGATTGATTGATTGATTGACTGATTAATTGATTAATATGGGACAAAAAGTCTTCCAACGTGTTGTCTCTTGATTTTCTCAGTTTTTATGTCTAAATTGATATAAAAAGCCTTTAATGTCAGTAAAAAATAAATAAAAAAATTCACATTGGTTGACATCTGAAGACTAAACCCACAGATCAAGATAAACTGACACATGGATGACAAACAAATAAATAAATAAATGGTTAAAAAATGGAATCATACTTACGCCTGTATTTAACAATAGAAAAAGTATTAGATTTATAAAAACAAAAATGATACATTCTAAGGATTTATGCATATGAAAATGAAACCTAAAAAGAAACTATTGATGCTAATTTTAAGTGTATATTTCTTAGTACAAAACTATGGTTGGTTCACTATGGTCTGTGCAATCATGGGAAAGATTCAAGACTATAAAGACTTCCAAATGCGATTGAAACCAGGCACTGTGGGGCACTGGTGGCGTAGGGGATAGCGCGACCCACATATGGAGGCCTTGAGTCCTCAACACAGCTGTCGTGGGTTCAATTCGACATTTGCCACATGTCTTCCCCCCTCTCCTTCTCCCTTTCCTGTCAACCTACTTACAAAAAAGGGACACTAGAGCCCACAAAAAGACCCCCTGGAGGGGAGAAAAAAATAGAAAGTAAAAAAAGAAACCAGGCACTGAAGGGCAAAAATAGTAGAGACAACTGTGGTTCTCAGAGGATTCAGAAGCCAAACCAAACAAAGGTTTGGCGGTAATTCACGAATCTGACCTGAGGGAGGAGTCACTGCTGCAAGAACCACCACAGACAGACAGGCACAGCCAGGACCTGTGCTGCAGGTTTTGCAAAAATAAAGTCCAATCAGTTTAATTAAACACAGCTGGACTCCAATGAAGGAGAAGAACCATCTCAAGGAGGATCAGAAGGAATTGGACAGCATGTGAGTTAAATATGAGTGTCACAGTAAAGGGTCTGATTACTTATGACCAAGTGATATTTTAGTTTTTCTTTTTTAATAAATTTGCAAAAATATCTACATTTCTGTTTTTTTCATGTCAAGATGAGGTGCTGAGTGAACATTAATGAGAAAATAAATGAACTTTTTTGTTTATACCAAATGGCTGCAATGAAACAAAGAGTGAATAATTTAAAGGGGTCTAAATACTTTCTGTACCCACTGTATATCGTATCCTTCTAATAAGTAAGACTGGTCCCAAAAAAACGGATTTCAAACAAGTTGGGACACTAAACAAATTGTGAATACAAACTGAATGCAATGATGTGGAGATGGCAAATGATTGTCAACCACAACATGATCGGGTATAAAAAGAGTTTCTTAGAGTGTCAGTGTCTCTCCGAAGCCAAGATGCTAAGAGGATCACCAATTCCACCATTGTTGCGCAGAAAGATTTTTAAGTTATCATCATCATCAACCGTGCAAAACATCATCAAAAGATTCAGAGAATCTGGAAGAATTGCTGTGCGTAAGGGTCAAGGCCGTAAAACTCTACTGGATGCTCGTTATCTCCGGGCCCTTAAACGTCACTGCACCTAAAACAGGAATGCCACTGTCATGGAAAATAACAAAATGGGCTCAGGAATACTTCCAGAAAGCATCGTCAGTGAACACAATCCATCATCCGCCGTTGCCAGCTGAAACTCTACAGTGCAAAGAGCAAGCTCCACAAGCTCAGACGTTTGCACTGGGCCAGGGGTCTTTTAAAATGTGTGGCAAATTGGAGCCTGTTCTGTGGTCAGATGAGTCACGATTTGAAGTTCTTTATGGAACATCGGGACGCCACGTCATCTGGACCAGAGAGGAGAAGGATAACTCAGGTTGTTATCAACGCTTCGTTCAGAAGCCTGCATCTCTGATGGTATGGGGTTGCATGAGTGCTTGTTGCAAGGGCAGTTTGCATGTCTGGAAATTTTCCATTAATGCAGAGAACTATGTTCAGGTTCTAGAACAACATATGCTCCCATCTAGACCTCATCTCTTTCAAGGAAGACCCCTCATTTTTCAACAAGATAATGACAGACCACATTCTGCAGCAATCAAGCTTTTTTTTCTGTACTGAGGACAGCGACTCAGTGTGGCATGGTTTTTGTGCCGCCAGGTTTGCGGGCGCGGAGCTGTCTGGGGGAGCAATGGTGGTGGGCGTGTGTTTGTGTGTCTGTGTGAATCTCAGACGCGCTTGGTCATGGGTTCCTCGGGCGCGTGCTCAACTCTGACAAACTGCTCGCTCGCCCGCTCAGCTCGCGCTCGGCTCTGTGTCTGCGCTCGCGGCTCTGATGAAGTGTTAGTGAGTCTGAAAGTATGAATCAACTTTGTGTATTTGGAAGGAATTATTTAATTGGATGAAAAAGGCCAGTCTTTGGTTAGCTGGGGGCGCGCTTACCTGCTATTCGTGCGCACACGCTTGCGGTTATTGCTTTTTCAGGTGGCTCTGTTCCCGCGGACCTGGTGGCACAGAGATCACGCCATAAGGCCCACCCAGGCCCAATAGTAGCGCCGCGGGTGGTATCGATGTCGTGGTATCGGTGGCAATTTTATGAGTACGAGTAGAATACTTATGCACACACACACACACACACACACACACACACACACACACACACACACACACAC
>JAVLVB010000513.1:68993-79908 GCA_032876305.1 Orestias chungarensis | reverse complement strand
TTTAGGAGCATAAAACTGGAATGAAGCCTCCCCTTGTTTGGTCCTGACTCTGGGCATCAGCAGGAGGCCACTACCTGAGGTTCTCAGAGTCCTGGCTGGTTCATATGGCTCTAACATGTCAGATATGTACTTTGGGGCTAAACCATGAAGAGACTTGTACACAAGCAAGGCTGTTTTAAAGTCTATTCTTTGAGTGACATTAAGCCAGTGCAGAGACTTGAGAGACTTGAGGTTTTACATAGTGTAAACAAAGGTGAAGGCACTTCTGTCATCTTAGGTGTAAATGTACGTTTTTCTACCTGATTGTTAATCTCTTACATAGTTTTAAGCTACTGCCATAATTGTTTAAAAAAAAAAATGTTTGTTTTTAATTGTGTGGAATATTTACAGATATAAATGTGAAAAATAATCTGCCTGTATTGCTTCATGCACTGAAAACATTCGAATAAGCCTGATTCTGAATCTGATTCTGATCCTAAATATGTACATTTTGGAAGTACTTAAATGAATTTTCCAACGCAAAATATCGGTGTTTAAATATGTTGCTATTAAAATGAAACAAGGTAAAATTAAGACTGCAGAAACAGACACAATCTTGTGTGTGTTTGTTCTCAGGTTTCCATGAAGCCTCAAGGCCAGTAGTTGCAGACCTCAGCCTATGACGCTCCGCAGCATCCACTGATGCTGCTCCCTGATTTTTGCCTATTTTCTCTTTTAATTGCTCCACTTTGTTATAATACCACTAGAAGTAGACGCTGGAATCTCAATTAAACCAATTGCACATGTGGCATCCTATCAGGATCCAGGGCCCAAATTCCCAGAGCTCTTAAAGGCAATTCTATTCTACTCTTTCATAAACTTTCTTAGGGGCAGTGTCCAAGTGATGGACTTCTTATAACTGTGGCCATGCAACTAATTGGAAAACCGAAACTGTTTTGCAGCAACAAAGCGGTCCTCAATAGGGATTATTCCTTGGAAGAAAAAATCAAGGGCCACAGCTCTGAAGGAACTTCAGAGAATTTTATAAATGCATTAATACTGTAATGTGACAAACAATGAAAACGACAACTCAGTCATTCATCATTCATCTCAACAATACATCACAATTCTTATAATGATAATAACGTTTATGATGATGCCCACCCCTGCACAGGTGTGAGAATCGGTGAGCAATGCAAACATTAGTTGTGCTTCCAGTCATCTGGTGTACATAGATGAGTGGCAAGACTGCTAAATGAAACACAGAGGGAGCCCCTCCATAGTTCACCAGGAGCTAGAAACAGAGATATGAAGTAGTTTAAAGAAGCTGGTCAGATCAGACTAACATTTTACTTTTTGGTCAACATGCCAAAAGTTGTATGTGGAGGAAAACTAACGCTGTGAAAAATAGCGGTGGCCAGATTATCTTGCAGGTCTGCAACTCCCGACAAGACAGAAAGCCTGATAAGAGTTGATGGTAAAATGGATGAAACTGAAACACGGTGTGGAGTAAAAAAAAAAAAAAAGCAGAGAAAATCCGTTAGAGGCTGCAAAAGATGTAAGACTGAAGGTTCGACCTTTCAGCAGAAAAAACATGACAGACGTAGTTATAGTCGAAAAATCCAAATCGAAGCATATTCATGTGAGGAATTTGAATACACCCAAATCAGTAATACCTAAAAGTTGACTTTCATAGATGTTCTTTGCGAAATGAGATATAAGTTTCAGTTTCAGTACCTTAATGTGCAGGGAGCAATATGCTCTATAAAAAAAACACCTCTGTAATTGAATGTGTAAGTGATGCTATAGTTATGGGAAGGCTCTCTATTTTTGGTCCAAACTACCAACCTTGTATAAAATAACGAACCGCTCTACAGGTTTTCTTTCCTCAGACTCATTCACACTAACCTGGTTTGGAGTTAGCGGGGGCCGTGGCAACAGGAGGGCCACAGCTGTGAGGGAAGAAAATGAAAATGTGTGACTATGAACAGAATTCAACTTCCAAACTTCCAAACCCATTTCAGATTTATTTGTATTACTCAGCATTTCAGCTGTATTCCAAAAAAAAAAACAGCATGACTCACCCGGGGGATCTACAGGGTTTACTTTGTACTGAGGACAGCTGTCTGACCTTGCTCAAAGTCACCACTGAGGCTGCTAAACAGAAACACTGTATTTCAACTTTCACCCCAAAAAAAAAACATTCAAAGTATCACTTTAGTTTTTAAAAACCTGACTGCAATTAAATAAAATATCCCCTTTTATTTAGAGATACAGAGCAAAATTACAATCCAAAACCTCCATGTCTTATAAGCCACTTGGGGGCAGTGGACACATGCATTTAACATGTAGATGCATCATCAGGACCTCACTCTCTGAATGTCTTGTCTTCTGAGAAGGGCGAACCTAACATGTACCCACTTATCAAAACAAAACTATTGTGCAAAGATGAGTTCAATCTTAAAAACTCCCTCTGAAGGTCAAAATAAAGTGAGAGACAACTTTAGCAGTTTCATCAAGTCATTGTTTTTGTTTTGATATTTAATACAATACAAACGTTATAAATGACATCTGAGTTCACCTGAACTATTCAAAATAGTTTAAGCCCCAAAAACATCATAGACTGAATCATTTTTTATTTCCATGTTTAACGCTTCAGATGTTTGTAGCTCTCGGACCTTATAGGGGCCTTGAAAGAATGATAAAAACATTTATCCATCAAACAATCTTTTCATTGCTTGGTTGTTGTTGTTTTTTTATCTGCACCTGCTTTTATTTCTGTTATGTTGTTCTCATCTAAAAGACAAGCTAACACAATCAAACAGAGGCTAACGCAGCAGATTTCGTATTTCTTCAGATACCTACATCAATCTATGATTTTTTTAATTAAAACAACAGAACAGATAGGAGGAAATAGTCCAACTCTAAAACTAACTGAAAACTGATACAGTAAAACTTAAATGCTTCGTCGAAGTCTGTTGCAATCTGTTGACTTGTAACTAAATTGCGTTTATCAGGATTTACCTGTAGTGTCCATTACTTTTTCACACTGTCTGCAGTTCCCTAAGGAATCCATTTCCATGCATTTGAAACCAGGTTCACATGCACACTTCAAGGGGGTTGATCTTGTGCAGCTCTGGACCTCTTTTAGATGATACTCTAAAGAAGCCACAAACCAAACGTGAGAGTTGAGTCTAAGCTGGAGATCTCTTTTGAATGATAAATATGCACAAGTTAATCCATTTAAGGATGGACTGATTCAAATCTGTTTACCTGGTAAACAGTCTCTGAAGCACGGATGGCATCCAAACGCTTTGTTCGAGTCTTCGGTGTACTGTCCATCGGGACAGGGTACGCACTCATTACAGTTCTTCAGGTGAAACTCACCTGACAGAACAGGAAAAAACAAACAAGCACAACCGGATGAAGGCGAGAGCCGTGAGCGTCTACAGGCCCAAGAGTGCGCATAAATCGAGGATGTGGTCACACAGTGGAGATGTCAAGGTGCAGCATGCGTCAATTTTCAGAAAGACGGTTGAAATCAAGATTAACAGGAACAGTTACCTAACCGGCATTTTTAATGAAACGATTATAAAGAGACATGGGCTTTTTTTTTTGTTTGTTTAAATCAAGTATCATTACACACAGAAAAAAAAAGTTCTTTTACCTGCAGGGCATTCAATGCACCTATTGTTATCCTTCATGTACGTCACCTCCAGGCCCTGACATTTGAGTACAAACAAGCATAAACCATACTATCTTCATACAAATCATTTCAGTATATTTGACCTTTATTTTATATATGAAACATCTATTGCTCTTTATTGCTCTTTCAGTCAAAAGTGAAGGGGAACAGCAATGAGGTAATTTGTTTAGATATATATATATATATATATATATATTTTTTTTTTTTACCGTGGGAAGGCTGTGAACCAACCGTGCAGATAACAAGACAGCTAGGAAATACAGCACGGTCCCCATCCTGTTAGGGACACATAAGAAGGTACTCAGGGAACTATGTGTTACTCCTTCGTGCAACTTTTAAAAAACGCACAATCACATCCTTTTGAAAAATTTCATGAAAGAATAAACAAGAAAAAGCGACAAATCCTTACCTTAAATAAAAGGTGTTCCCTCTGTTCTGCTTATCTGGTTTTGTCAAACTTCCTGTAGGTAAGCCTCCCCTTGCCTCCTCTCTTCTCGCTCAGTCTAACCATCGTCTGTGTCATTATTTCCTTACCTGGTTTGATCTCACTGCCTTCACGTCTCCTCCACCAATCAAACTAACCGCTATGGTGCTTCTACTCTCAGCACTCTCACACTAACCGTCTAAGTTTTTATGCATCAGAACTTTCCGTTTAAACTAAGAAATCCGACCAAAAGCTTCACTGCACAACAACACACTGAAGGAGTAGATCTCACTGCTGGGTTTCATGTCTTATATGGTTCTTGTATTTTTCTTTGTTTTTACATTTGTTGAATTAACTTATGCTGAATCAGTTATTATTAAATAAAAAAAGCAACCATAATGTCCAGCTTTCAAAATTTTATAAGATTTCACATGATGGATATAAATGGGTAGAAATACTCAGAAGGTTTCAATGTTAGAATAGTCATTATAGTCATCTCTCTCTCTCTCTCTCTCTCTCTCCCTATATATATATATATATATATATATATATATATAGCTTACAGCTCTATGAGTCAGGGAAGAAAAAAATTGTAGAAGTCTAATAGGTTAAATCTGAAAGGATTAATCTTCAGCCTTTATCAGAAGTTACCTGAATCTAGTTGCAACAAATGCCCCAAAAGATAACTAAACTATTCGGAAACAGCCCAAAAATCACAATGACTGAAGACTGTCGTGCAGTGCAGGGTTAGGGTTAGTTAAAAGGAATCTCAGCTGCAAGGAACTCATGCAGGCCAGAAATCACCTAAAGTCAATCAACTTCTTTAAATGTAACTTCTTCTGTTTTTTCCCCCCCTTGTCCTTTTCAGCATCATGGCTAGTAGAATGAGTTTCTGGCTGCCATAGTTGTGCTCAACAGATTTTCTATTCCAAGTGAGGCTTTATAGAGCCTCCATTGATTCCCATACCTTAATCATTTATTGATTACTGAGGTGTTATATACATTGTAAAGCTAAACATGACTGAGGTGTGGGGGGGCACAGTTGAAATGTTGTGATCTCTATAGTGTGTGATTGCGCGTGAGCATGCAGAAATTGTGATGGAGGTATTAGATGAATTATGCTCAGCCATGGGTACAGAGGGCCACTGCCACCCCCCCTCCCAGAGCCCAGAGCGAGCAGAGGAAGCAAAAGGTCCAGGAGACTGGGGCCACGCAAGAGCACAGACATCAGACAGCTCACAGAAGGGACACCACGCACCTGCCCAGAGGACCGCAGAGGGGGTCCGGGGTAGAGCCCCCAGGGTACCAGGAGCAGCACCCTACACTTCCCACCAGGCCCCGGCTGCCCAGGGCCCAAACGCCCGAGCGCCCCCAGCGCCCAGCAGAGAGCCCGCCTGACACCCGAGAGAGATAGGAAACTCCAGACAGCCAGCCGGGGCGGTTCGATACAAGCCCCCGTGACCCCAGCACTGCAACCCAGGGCCCAGTCCGTCTGCAGGTGAGTGCAGCAGCAAGCAGTGAGTAAGGGTGAGGAGGGGGCAGGGCATGACACCCCCACCCCCCACACAGGAATAGCATAGGGAGGCAGAGGATACCAAGTCACAGACCCACCCCCACCCACATTCATACACAATCACACTCACTCACTCATTCACACAGTCACTCAAGGTATGGATGGGGTTGGTGGTTGGGGGGGACCATCCTCTGGTGCAGCCCAGTGGGTGGCCCCCCGGACAAGAAGCGCCCCAACCGACGCCGTCTCCACCACCCCGAGGCCGCTGATCAACCCCCCCGGATAGCACCCAGGAAACAGCAGCGCAGAAAGACCCTTCCCCTCCCCCCTC
The DNA here is from genome assembly GCA_032876305.1 of Orestias chungarensis. Taxonomy (NCBI): domain Eukaryota; kingdom Metazoa; phylum Chordata; class Actinopteri; order Cyprinodontiformes; family Cyprinodontidae; genus Orestias; species Orestias chungarensis. The sequence goes on along the minus strand of JAVLVB010000513.1, from coordinate 73,955 downwards.
TGGCCCAAAATGTTGATGACTAGAATGTAATTGAAATGGTAGGGAAGGGGATGTGGGGAAGGGGATGTGGAGGGAAGCATGCCACAGTTTAAATGTAACTCTAATGAGCTATGCCTTGCAGCGTAAATGGGGCAGTTTTTTTCCCACTATAATCTTTCAAACGATACACTATACATTGTTTATACTATCTGAATATTATCCACATGCTTGTAATTAATTCTTGGCCATATGGAGGAATGACTGGGGTGCTTTAAGGAAAGTCTCTCTCGGTGTTGCTGCTTTTATCTCAAGTGCCCTAAAAATTCCTCTGGCCAGAAGTGACCTTTAATATATTTATAATGTATTAACAGGATTTTAATAATGGTAAAGTAAGTTAGTAATATAGTGACAAACTAAATCAATAAAACAAAGTTACTGAAGTACTACGATCGTAATCTCTAGTTTAACATCATAAAAACAAAATTGTGAAATTACCTGAACCTCGTACCTGTAGTTCAGATTTCCCCACTTGCAGACCACCTCCTCCATCGGCAGCTGCTGCAGTAGAGACTCAACCTTAGACACCAGCTAACATCGGTTATTTTTACACGTTTGGCAGCATCTGCTTCATGGGCTTGTCTGTTTTTATTTCTTTAGTGTTTGGCAACTTTGCATATTGCTCTCATTGTCTTTTCTCCGTCTATATTTGATTGACAACTGTGGCGCAATCAGGGAGAGGACATCGGCCTACAGCTGCTGTAATTGGTCCAACCCAGAATTAGTGACAAAATTATTGATATACAGGTTTTGTGAACCAGTTAGTAACACACCATAACAATTACAAGGTATGGTCGGTCCAGCAGTGCATGTTGTACGGTTGAGAAAACACACCAACGCTCATTTACAAAGGACAAAATGGAGGACAAGGATTCGTTGTGATGTGTCACGTTGAGTTGCATGAGGATAAACGGGGTTCAGATCAGTTGTGCAGTTTTAAAACTCAAGAAATAAGAAACAGAATGGTGTCATGTTTCAGTGTATATGTTCGAGTTTTAGTACTTTTAGTTTGACAATGTAGACTAAGAACGATTGCGTGGCTATCAGTAAATTAACTTGAAAATTCAATAAAAAAATGGTTTATAAACACCAAAGGAGAAATTAATTTTCCTGACTCACATTATCAACATTTGTCTTAGATTGGTTGCAAATACTCAGGCTGCTGGGCAGTGAAGATCTCCTGTAGCAGTCTGTATTACAGCACACATGGATGGCAAAGGTTTGCATTTGTTTACCCACATATTCACTTTTATACGTTAAATGTCTCCTAGAGTTTGGTCTTGTCTTCTTTCTTAAGACGAAAAGAAAACCTAAGATTTTCATTCCACTTGATTTCAAAGACATATATTATACGTTCCACTTCACTGCATTTCTAGGAAGCCTGTGGGTAAACGTTGATCTTAGGCTCAGCATAGGATGTATTCAACTGCTGTTTTCTTTCTTTCCTAAAATGCAATTGGCAAAAAAGTAATAATGAAGAAGCTCCTTAAAAGAAGGCAACCAATTTCAGTTGCCGAGCACACCTGGATGGGATTTGGGAATACGTCATCCTGTGATTTAGCGTCACAATCTCAGACTTCAATGGAAACAGTAGCAGAAACTGGAGCTGAGAATTGAGATTTTGGGAATGAGACATTTAACACCTTAAAGCTTGAAAACAACAGCTTGCTTAGGTTTTATTTAGCTAATAATGTGACTCCACACTAAGTAGCAGGTGTTTGTACAATGTGTGCTTTATTTCCTGCAAAAAGGATTGAAGAAAAGCTTTGGGGAACTAATTTCTAACTGTTTGTACAGCATTTACCAACATGGTGGAGTTTCTCCAATCAATCAGAAAACAGTATATCAATTTACTGGTTTTAAAAACGTATCGTTTGAACTTTTGAATGCTTACATACGTCAGTACTAATTGAGTTCAACTTTGACCAACCTTCACTTGTAACTGAGTATGATTTGACGTATGTATTACACATGCTGACTAAAGTACAAAAGTTGAGTACTTTGTCCATCACTGTCCATAATATGTCAAAATTGGGGACGTTTCCTGACTTCTTAAGATAAAGACAGGTCGTGTAAACCTGGAAGTGTCACGGGTGAATTGCTGGACTTTCAGGTGTGTTGCGAAACAAAAGACAAATTGCTTATCATCAGTTGAATCTTTTATTCATTCAGTCGCTCTTTAAACATTACATACTTTAGCTCTACAGTAAAGCTTCTAAGCCAAAAAATATATGTAATAATGATAATAATATATAGGTCCGTACGATTCATATCTGAATGCTTTGTAATTACACATTTGTAATAAGCTCCTGCGGTAAGGTTTGTTTTTTTTCTTCAATAAAGTCACATTTATTTCTTTGAACTGCCAAAACGTACTTTTTATTTTTTTTGGCTAGGGTGTGTGACTGTGGACGCACTTTTTTGAGCTCTTGTATATATTTAAAGCTATATTTTCATTAATATTACTTCAAAGCCATATTACAGTCATTTTGCAAAGCAATTAGTTTTTATACTGATTCGTTTTTCCTGAATTTCAGGTTGTTTTTAAATTGACTTTACTTTGGCCAATACACATAGACTCATAAAGGAAGTTTACTAATGGAAAATTGCTATCATTTGATTTGTTTGAATTTCCTGGGTGACCACGGACAAAAGACAGTCAAAATGTCACATTTTAGTAATTCTGTTTCATTTTCTACAACTTCTGTGCATCTGCGCCAGTAAAAGTCGTTTTAAAAACACACACTGAAAGGACTCATGCATACAGTAGAGACTCACTCCGTGCCTGAAAGTTGAAAGGATGTGGCGTATGGGGCTTCTCGTGGCACATTGACATCTTTCGTCCGGATTCAGATGGAAGAAAAACACTCGAAGCAGCTGATCGAAAACAGCCTCACATGCAAAAGCTGAAAGCTGTCGGCTTTCATCAACCAAAACAAACATTTCACCTGGTTTAACAAGGTTTGAATTAAATGGAACTTGGAGTATATGATACTATTGTACCGCGATGATGTGAGGTTTACTCCCACCCCAACCGTGACGATATCCATTAATGCTTTACTGTATTATTTGGTGTTTGAATGTGCCAAAAAATAAAACTGTAAAATTAAAACTGAGGTATGTGTTAGAAGTTTACCTGCAGTATGTAAAGGAAATGAATACAAACAAGTCTATTTCCAGTGTCGTTTGTCTTACAAGAAATAGAGCTGATTGCTTTTTTATGATTCATACAGCTTTTCTTCCTTTGTATGTGCAATTGCTTCTAGGCTCAAAAATAGGTTTAGTTATATACATCAAGTACAATAGCTTGGTACAATAGCTTCAGAAGCTGTAATTACGTTGTTTTGTTTTTTTCTTCAGCTTCTCCATTTAGCTCAACCATGACTTTTATTTTGGCACTCGGTAAAGAACTTACATTAGAACCTGCATCTATGAGCATTTTCGTTTCCTCCGGTTTCTTTGCAGATGTTCTGCCCCACCGTGCAGCTTTGCTTTAACGATCTACTCGCTCTAAGTAAAGTGCAGTAAAACTTGTTATCTTCTCAAAGTATCTGCAACTGTAGCGTACTGCTTTGAACGCCGACTCCAGGCAGGCTTTTGGAAGAGCGCCATAACTGTAACATACGTACGTACTCTTCTCCTTCATAGATTCATTTGATATTTTTCTTACACAGGCACAATCCTTGTGCTTAGTACTCCTGCTCAGCTCAAATGGATAAAGGCATATCTGGAGACGCTTGCTGTTTATATCAGCTTATTTTGCTGCTGAAGCTGCTTATTGTATTGGCGAATCAAGAAAATTGGACTTGCTGGTTAACTGAATTCCTTTAGTGAGGTCAAAGATTGATTATTTTGCGACCATTTAGTTCTGACTTGAGAATTATCAAGAAAACTTTCAATTAATTTGAATTTGTTTTTCTGAGATTCTGAGGAGACAATATTACCTGTCAGTACCTTAGCTGCAGCTTTCTAAATAATCAAGTTTGTAAAAAGAAAAAAAATTATTTTTGAGAACCAAAGAGAATTTCTGTTGCCTTCAAACAGCTTCCAGTTTAAAAAGCAATAGTCCAGATCCTTTAAAGTTTGTTTCTGCAGAAATATTAGAAACCAGTAGCCCCCATCAGCAGCTACCAACAGTGTATGTTTGGAGAAACGGCTTCGTCTTCTCAGGTGAGTCAAGCTAACATAGTTGGTGGAGGTTCTGTGGATTGTTAGGTTCAATGAATATTTTATTTATAGTTAATGCATTTGTTACTTCAGGTGCAGAGGTACAGATTACTTCCAACCCGATGGACTAGCTGAGGGTCGTTAAGTCAGCTTTTGATTGCTACAAAATACTCCACTGAACCCCGGTTTCTTTGCTTTCAGTAATATAATTTATGTTTTTAATGAAACAAAGCAATCCTTTGTTCCTGTTTATGTTACAAAGCTCTGTTGTCCGTAAACTAGCTCTTAAAGGCAATCCTCTCAATAACTTCATTATTCAGCGTTTATTGCATTCATGATTTCAAAACGATTCATGTTTTTATCAAGACCCTCAGTGTTAATACTTGCCTGAAGTCCCTTGAAAGCAAAATAACGTTTGCTTCCCTGAAGTCTGACTCCAAAGTTATTAACACGCAACACACGGTGAAGTTGCGAGTTCATTCTATGCAGTTGTCCAGCTAAAAGGAGCCACTTTCAGCCTGGGCGGCTGGTCGGGAAATGACATGATTCACAGCCTACAGATGTCAAAAGTGAAGAAACATGTCTTTGACTTCATTTCAAGTCATTGCATCCTTAACTAGTTGAATGGATGAGATTTTTATATATATATAGATATATATCTATATATATATATATATATATATATATATATATATATATATATATATATATATATATATATATATATATATATATATATATATATATATATATATATAT
>JAVLVB010000513.1:34686-59134 GCA_032876305.1 Orestias chungarensis | reverse complement strand
GTTGTTACTGCGCAATGGAAGAAAGCTAGAGCAAAGGAGAGGAAGTGGGATGTCTGCATCTGGTTTGCTCTCAAGTAAAGGTGAGCGGAGCGAGAGACAGTGGTTCCCAGAGTGGAGGGAAGTGAGGGGCACTAACTGAGAAGTGAGGGTGGAAGATAATTTACATACGAGACAACAACACTCACATGAAGGAGGGTTTGGATCAATGCAAGCCTGCAGCGGCCTTGCTTCTGTTTACATACGACAAAAAGTACAAACTGAGAAATCCAAGGATGTCATCCGGTGAACCGCACAGATGAGACCTCTCATAACTCCGTCCCTTTATCCTCCGTGTGCCGTACAAGCACAGCACAGGCTGAGCAGGGTGAAATTCCTGAGCGGTTGCAGTTGTCTCTCCGCCTCGTTCACAAAGAGTCACTATAACATGCTTACCATGGTGTCTGAAGAATGCAGGGCTGCTCGCTCGGACACGCGGTTGATGAACACGCAGGAGGCCGTGAGGCCTGCTGAAGTTCACTCAGAAAAGACAATGGCCAACTGTGTCCGGTTATTCTAAAAGGGGTTCAGGATTTTTAAGCTGTTCAAATGTCAGAAGCAGTAAGCAGGTGACTCTTCTCATGCCGATTCAGCATAGATCCAGATTTAATGATCTTTTGAGCTGAAGCTAATGGCTACTCTGACTTTTAGCATCTTAAGAGTATGATCATTTATCATCCATAAAAAGTAGCATTTCTCTTCAGCATCCAACACTTTTGCATTGGATGCAAAAATATTTAGGAGAAGAATAGAAAGTGTGGAGCATCATCATTGATCTTCTTGTGGGAAACACATATGAAGAGATGTTTCCAGTAGGAATACAAAAGCAAATTATTGTCTTTTCATCCAAAATAAATTCGCCAAGGTGCGAGACCCAGGAAGAGAAACCTAAATCTTCCGGCTCATTCTAGACAAACCATTTCCAAACCAGACCGGACATATACTGGTGCTAGCTCGTACTTTAAACCAAGACGAAAACAAACAAAAAAAGAGCCAAACGGTGCTAACATGCTAATATTTTTAAAATCGCCCTGTGGCGTCATGCAATCTTAAAACATTCAATATCGTTAAAGCAGGAGGTTTAACAGCGTGTGTTTGCTGAGATACTGCGACAAAAACGATGCCTGTGGTTCAATTATCTTCATGATCCTTCACAAAAAACATTGATTAACAGAGTTGGAGGACCAAACAATAACTGGATGGGTCACCTTTACTGACGTGACTCAGACCCAAACCCAGTTAAGATGTAGAGGTTGGAGCGGTTCTGGTTAAGAACGGGAGCCGTGACAGTCCCTCCAGTAGGACCTGGCTCGACTGCTTTTTGTTCACATCGATTTCTCAGAGCTGCAGCAGGATTATAGCAGACAACGTCCCAATCCAGCTCTGCCTCATTCCCAATGAACCAAAAAGCAAGTATCTGAACTGCTTTGGGCACAAACTGCCTCTCCTTCAAGAGGGTACTCAGAACTTCTTCAATAGGCAAGCGGAAGAGTCTGGCGTTTCCACACCGAACACCCCCCTCTACACAACTGGGTTTAAAGATCCATCCGTGAATACCATAAAACAAACGACACTCCCCACTGGGAATAGACCTTAAATTATTTGCCTTGGGTTTCTATCAGTTACTCCGACCAGACGTTGCCGTACATCAGTGGGCGTATAAAGCAGGAAGACAATCGGTGACGGGATGCCTCCTACGCTCGTTTCCTGTGTAAATACTCACAGGCTTCTTGCCCAGTGCCCAGTTTAAAGATTAAAATAGAACTTGTTGTAAACGTCACCTTTAGACTTCACCAACAAATACAAAATAACGTCGCTGCACGCTCCACAGCACTCTGAGGATCCGCAATTTGAAACATCGGGAGGAGATACGCAGTCTAGAAATGATGTTTTTAATTCGATGGCCATGTCTGCAAACAGACACGCCTTACTATTCCAGATTTATACTACACTAAAAAGCTATAAGGGTAATGTACTGTAGGTTAGATAGTAACTACCAATAACCTTTCTGCAGAACCCCGTGAAACTAAATCCCGAGTTATTCCCTTCGAAGCAAAAGTTGCATTGAGCGCATTGTAGCATTAAACTAACGTGCTATAAAGAAGATTTAGGGAATGATGTAATCTCACAACTGTGACCCAAATCTGACACACATGATGATGATGATGATGATGATGATGATGATGATGAAATGCAACGCGTTCCATTTTATTAAATAGGAGGAACTGTGCTGGTTTGTAGATCAGCACAGATGAACTTCAGCCTGGCCATCATTTCTGCCATCGTTCAGATTTAAATTTAGCTCCTCGCATGTGCATTTGTTCGTGGCGGCAGCAGCAGCAGCACCTGCCTTTGTGGTGAGAGCACGAATGCGGGCCAAGCTGGAGGTGCAGAACAGACAGGTTTTGTGCTGATCATGCAGGTCAGCTGTCTCCTGCTGAAGACAGCTGACCTGCAGCTGTCTAGCAGCTCTGCTCTCTCATTCAATGAAGAACAATTCTGCAGTAAGAGGATTTGCAATGTGACAAAAAATAAAAGTGTTTTGTTCCGTTTACCTGCGTTTGTACTCATCTCTCTCCCTCTTCACCTTGGCCAGCACGTTGTAGAGGGCTCTAATCTCAGGGGTGATCGTGTCAATCTGGACCCCGACTCCATCCGGGTGCATCCAGGAGACTCCGGGGCTTGGCAGGCGATCAGACCCCGGGGCGAACTTACGGGTGTGGTTGTAGGACCAGATGGTCCCCGGGAGGAACCGCGGTGGAGGATTGGTGGAGCAGTTTTGAGTTGCTTTATTCAAACCTGGAGACTCCACGCAGGGGGAGGGCTGGCTGATGGTTATGGCAGGATTACAGGTGGTGTTAGTCTGGCTCGAATAGCTGGGATTCTCAGTGGCTGCTGGTGGGAAAGCTTCAGCAGGCGATGGTGGGAACAGGCTGGTGGGCCTCCTTGCCGAGTTGTTGGTGTTGTGGAAGGGAAGGGAGCCCGGCCTGAGCGGGATGGCCCCCACGAACCCGGTTTGCACCCCGGCCTCCTGGGTGTGCAGCTTGCTCTTGCAGCATCCGCCCTGGCAGCACTTGTTGCCGTCCAGCGCCTGCTGTAGCTGCTTCTCCAGGATCTTGTTCCTGCGCTCCAGTTCGTGCACCTTGGCCAGAAAGCAGCGGAACCTCAGGTTGAGGGTCTTGAGCACGCTGATGTTGGAGCCCAGGTCGTTCCTGAGGGCCATGGCTGCAGGGGGGTGATGCTGCTGCTGCTGATGCTGATGCTGCTGATGCTGCACTGCGCGGTGCTGGTAGGGACCGCTTAGGGTGTGGTGGAGATAGGGGGAGCTCTGTCCTGGCTGCTCAGGCACTGGGGCCGAATGCTCACCCAGCAGGAGGGAAGCCGGGTCCGGTGCGCCCAACGCGGCTTCGGGGAGGAGGGCGGAGGGGGAGTCCGGGTGTCCGGGGGCGTGGCTCTGCTGCGGGAGATGCGAGTTGGCCCCCAACAAAGGATTCATGCTATGGTATTTAAAACTGAAGCGCTGCAGATCTGGCATGAACTCGGGCGCAGAGACGTCGTGCTGCTGCAGAATTAGAGTTATTCTTATTTAAATCAACTGAAGGGCGCAGAACGCAACCAAATGACTCGGTTGTGTAAGAGTTTATAAATAAAAACCTGATCCTTAAAGCGCGGAGGTCAGCTGATCCTCTGATCTGTGACGGTCCACAAAACAACAGCAGCAGCAGCAACGAAAGGCGCAGGATAGACTCCAGAAAACCCCAGAGAGAGGCTCTGCGAAAGAAAACGGGACGAAAAAGAAGCGGAACAAACGCGAAGGATGAAAGAGCAACAAGCAAATCCGGCTTCTCCGCGTCAATGGTGTGATCAGGCTGCGGGATGTGACCGCAGGCAGGAGCAGGAGCTGCGGGATTGGAGGATGCTCCTACCGTAAACGCACGAATAGAAGCGCAGAACTCCACCAACCTCACTGCTAGAAAGGTTATAGCCTCATTTTAGCGCGTTACAACAATAAAATGCGACGTATTTAGCTGTATGTGATACATAATTTAAGAATCATAAAGAATAACCTGGTTTCCCTAAACAAAATCCAAGCTTTAAACAATGAACAGAACTCTGCTATATAGGTAAGAACCAGTTTAAAACCAATGGATACATTGCAAGAGAAGATTGATTAGAGAAGCAGCAAGCAGGCCTTTAGTTTTCTGCAGGAGCTGCAGAGACCCAGTTTAGCTGGTAGGGTCTGATATCAAAACAGATCCTACTGCCATGGTTTGTTTGGGAACAACTTGAGTGTGCAGGTGTTGTGATAAGAGCTCATTTAAAGCACTATGTTTCCTAAAATGAGCCTACCATCCTCATAGAGGTGGCAGCATAATTTCCTGAGCAGAGACAAAAGAAGCAGATCATGTTTCATTAGATGATAGCCGAAGCTAAATCAGGGCAGAAATCCACTTTGAGACCTTCTCAAGTAGAAATTTCATCACGGTTAGTTGATCTAACAAAAATGTATTCTAGTATTTATGATTTTATATGCATTTAAAACTGAGTAATTTGAAGAATCAGGTCATTTAATGCCTACAAATAAATTTAGCTGATCTAAATAATTACATATATTTTCTGGTAAAATTCCTTTGTCAATTTGATCTCCGTAATCATTTTCTTCTATTGCAAAGCAGTTTTATTTTTCGATTGGGAAAATGTGGCTCCACTTCAAGCAATATTGTGAATGTTAATGTTCTTTAAGCCTTTTGAAATAAAACTAAATAGAAAGGTACATGGCATAGGTAGACTTGGATAAATACTTCAATAAACTGAATGCAAACAAAAGATATTTTACATTTTAAAAGAAACTGGAGAAACCTCAGGTCACCTGCACAATAGACAGGAAGCATGGGTCCTTCAGTGTTTGCAGCAAGATGCTGTAGCTCTCCTGTAAATCTCTTAAAACGTAATCTCTTCTGCCATCTGTTGGGATAGCAACATTACAGCGTCCCCTTTTCTATACATTCATATCTTTGGGCCAGGATATGTGGAAAGATAAAATAGTTTAGTAAATGGAATTGAAAGTGTGAATTAGGTGTAAAGATAGAAATGTAAGTAAAAACAATATTCAGTGATAAATGTAGAAGGGCCGTTACAATTAAGGTAATTTTAGGTCGTTTGATGTTATTTAATTAAAATATAATCAGCCCTTCAATCCAGTTTCAATTATTTCTGTGGAGGAACAAGAAAAGGACAAAAAAGACTTAGATCTCACAAACAGACTTTATTCCACCACTGCCTGCAGGACAAGAGTGCTGCAGACAGGACAACTTTCACACCTTTACTCCATCCAACACATCAGAACAGGGAGTTTACCAAATAAAATTTAAAAAAGAGAGAATTGGTCAACAGGTTACATCATCTGTCATGTGGGACGTTTCCTCAGTGTGGTGACGAGGATGGTGATCGGCCATCTAATGGAACTGGGCAGTCACAGAACTTGTACATTTCTAACTCCGTATAAAAAGGAGACTCAAGGTAGTTGGTTTACTCCTTAGTAGCCATGTGGGCCATGAGGTCGCAGACACGGATGCTGTAGGCGAACTCGTTGTCGTACCTAGAAGTAGAAGATAAGGGGTTATGAGAATTGCTGCTGATGGGGATGCGGGTTAGTCATGTGTTGCTGAAGGCGCACCATGACACGAGCTTGACGAAGTGGTCGTTCAGGGCGATGCCAGCGCCAGCATCAAAGATGGAGGAGTGAGTGTCGCCGTTAAAGTCTGTGGAGACGACCTGCAGAAGAGCAAGGAGCACAAGATGAACACATTACCGCCCGTCTAAAAGAATGAGATATTCTATTATGTTTGGAGGTTGTCAACTTTAAGAGCGTTGCACACATTTAGCTCAAATTTTGCCCTTTCGTTATTTCGGACCCGTCTGGCTTGTCAGATATTTTCCCATCCAGTCAAAAATGCAAAATGTCTTAAGCTGCCATTTTTCCTATTTTATAGAGCAAATTTGTTCCTACGAGGCAGCCAGCACCACCGAACTGTGTGGTTAAGTTAAAAGGCAGGACTCCAGATTCCAAGAAACTAAAGGAGATGCCAGAGTGCAGACCTGGTGGTCAGTGTATCCCAGGATGCCCTTCATGGGACCCTCAGATGCTGCCTTCACCACCTTCTTGATGTCATCATACTTGGCCTGTAAAAGAAGTGTAATTAATATCCTGGTTACTGGATTAAAAAGGTAAACATGTACGAGTGATTTGGATTTATAAAAAGGCAAAACTGATGTGTCAAATATATTCAAAATTAACTCAATAAGAGGGTTTGTTTATAACCTAATGAGAATTAAATTCCTAAGAAGTAACCTATTCCTTTTAGACCAAAGACAAACAAAATTATGGATCTTATTGGCTGCAACTTACTGGTTTCTCCAGACGGACGGTCAGGTCGACCACTGACACGTTGGGGGTGGGAACGCGGAAGGCCATGCCGGTCAGTTTGCTTTAAAATGGCAGAGATGTAGATGCACTTAAGCAAATTAACACATCCGTTTCAGATTTATGTGAAGTCAAAGCGCAAGATTTTTTTTGGACACCGACCCGTTGAGCTCAGGGATGACCTTGCCAACAGCCTTGGCAGCACCAGTGGAGGCAGGGATGATGTTCTGGCTGGCACCGCGGCCATCCCTCCACAGCTTACCAGAGGGCCCATCCACAGTCTTCTGGGTGGCAGTGATGGCATGAACTGTGCTCTGATGAATTAATAGTAGGAGCATTAGGTGAAATTAGAACCTGCTTTAACCAATAATGTTTGGCAAAGAGTCAAATTCTCACCATCAGGCCCTCAATGATGCCAAAGTTGTCATTGATGACTTTGGCCAATGGTGCCAGGCAGTTTGTTGTGCAAGAGGCATTGCTATAAAAGTCAAGCAGTTTTTGAGAATTATAATCCTGATTTTAATGCCGCTTTGATTGGTGAACAGGTTTTTTTTTTTTCCTTCATGATCAAATGTAAAATTCTCACCTGACAACCTTGAGGGATTTGTCATACTTGTCGTGGTTGACGCCCATGACGAACATGGGGGCATCAGCACTGGGTGCAGAGATTATCACCCTCTTGGCACCACCCTTCAAGTGAGCCTAAAAAGGATGTGGGGGAGAAAAGAAATTGTCATTTAACAATCTATGGCAGATTGTACCTGAGAGAGTTCTTCACATCTGTTGTTGAATGTACCCTCAAAACCCCTGGTTTTCCAGTCCTGTTTATTAGGAATTAATAATTTTACTTTTGTTTATGCATTTACCAGATGCTTTTATCCAAAGTGACTGGCACAGTATGCAGTGGCGCAAACCGTCTTGCACAAGGACACACACTGGATTTAAGCTTTTTCTTTTCATATAAACAATCGCCACCATTTTAAAATTTGTCATAACAATTTTTTAAAAAGCAATAAATCGCAGCATAAATCCTACTGGGACTACATTAAAACATTGACTTGATCATTCAGGTTTGCAGTCACTAAGAGTAAAAAGGTTTTCTAAAACAAGTGAATGCTTTTGAATATGCGGGGGGGGGTCGTCTCACCAACTTGAGACGACAGATCTGAGACATACTGAGGGAAGAAAAGCAACCTGGGACGGACTTTCCCAGTAGCTTACATGCTTCATCTGCAACGCTCCACTTTTGAGGTATTGACTAAATTACAACTGAATAAGTTAACAAAAAACAAATAAAGTATTTACAAAGAAAACTTTGAGCCTACGTCACTTTATTTGTAGGATTTTTGTACAGATCACCCTGGTCCACAGCTGTCTCAACTGTATCTAGGCTTGTCACAGCTGCCATAACATCTTCAGTCATTGCTTTGTACAAATGTACATGTCCATATTTCTCCAAACCCACAAGACAGGGCAAGTGAATGTAACAAGAAAAGAAAGTGCCCTGAAAAAATTATATTTGCCATTTACTTTTACTTTATACATGCAAAGCCTTGATTGCTCCTTTCCATGTGCAAACATCTGCATTTCCGACTATTCGTACATTTTTTTATGTCTTTAAAGCAAACAAGTTGGACAATCAAGCACTTACAGAGGCTTTCTCGATGGTGGTGAACACACCAGTGGACTCCACGACGTACTCGGCACCAGCCTCACCCCATTTGATGTTAGTTGGGTCCCTCCTTCAGGAAGAAAGATTAAAAGACAAGTTGATGTTTTGGTCTCCTAGCTAGATCGTTTTGTACATGTAAACCCGCTTTCATCGCACATGCGAGCAAACAAGAGAAATCGGGAGGCGAACGCACTCATGGAAGACTGTGATCTTGTGTCCGTCGATGACCAGCTTGTCTCCCTCGGCCTTGACCTCTCCGTGGTAGCGGCCGTGAGTGGAGTCATACTTGAACATGTAAACCTGAAAAGACCAGAAGGGAAAGGCTTTCACTTTACAACCATACATTGAAAAAGAAAGCATACGCGAGTTCTTCCCATGATGAGCAATCCCAAAAAGAATCAATTTATTGCTACCTCAGTAATTATTAAGATTAATTAAACCAACCCTTAATATCAAGTTATTTGAGAGCTACTTGGCTACACTAAATCCAGAAAACTATCAGGTTTTCTGCTACATTCAAACTGGGGTGGCTTCTTTTACAAAGGTCTCCCCTAACTAAGTGCTTGTGGCGCCCTTCAGGCCAGGACATCCTGAGCAGAGAGCCAAAATCAGCCGCACCCCTCCTTTTTGTGAAGTAGCAGCTCTGGTTTGTAAGACTTCTGCATGCGTTTGTGACGAAGTGCACAGACCTGAATAATCATATGTTTGACCTACCATGTACTCCAGGTCGATGAATGGGTCATTGATGGCCACAATCTCAACCTTCTTGGAGGTGAAACCAGCACGGGTCACCAGGCGACCAATGCGGCCAAATCTGTGAGAGGAAAGCCAAAAAAAACGCACTTCTTAGTTTGGCCTCTAGATGCCAGCCTGATGCCGCTGCAATCTGCTCCAACCTTGCGTTAGTTTCAGTGAAATGAAGAGGTGAAAAAGATTCATATAAATGCAGAAGTGAGTCAGTGAGATTCAGCTTGACATTCAGCCAAACCCTGGAGGGATCTGGTTCACTCTACTAGTGTAGCCCGTTCTTCCATGTTGGAATATAGATAACACCCCAGGAGACACGAAACTGCAGTCAAAGAAAGGGCAGAGTTCAGGAGGAGGGGTAGGAGGAGGGGAGCGTCAAAATGTTTCTCAAACGTGGTAAGCCTTGTGACGCCAGTGCAACGTTTGATCAATGGCCGGGTTAATTTTTAACCCTCCAGGTACTAAAGTCTGGTCCTGATATGCAATGCTTAAACACTGCAATTGCAGTGGTAGCAGGATATTGGTCACATAGGGTAGCAGATTTGTGATTCAGCAAACAGATCGACATTGGACTGTGTTCTCTGCAACTTTTACGTTTGCTTCCATCAGCAGGAAAGGGGAAAAAAAACACAACCTCCTGTTGAAAAACCCCTCCAATGATAAATTACTGCCCACAATGTTATCTGCCGAAAAACAAAGTTCATAGATCAGGAATAACACTCAGAGCGGTTGCTTAACGGTCAGTTTTGGACCAGAAGCACCTCTGCATGCCTTCCATTGAAACAGAACTCATGGCTTCAGCTGCTACAGATTGTCACTTCCAGTGGGCCTCAACATATCAGGCTTTTATCTATGCCTTCATGACATACTAGAAGAAAACTGAGCTGTCATGATTTAGACACCAGATGAAGTCTCAGGCCAATTTAATGCAAGATTATGCAGATTCAAAGAACTTACCCTAAAATCATTAATGTTTCTCTTTCACTAACCAGTGCACTCTTTCCAACAGCTCATGTTATGAAGTCTAAAAGCAACCGTCTTGTGCAATGTATGAACACTAGTTAATTATTTTTCAACACACAAGCAGTTTATGTGGCTTTTTTTTTTGCTTTGGACTTTTGAATCAATGCAAAATATCTCATTGTAAACATTAATCATAACTCTCAACACATATGAACTCTTGTCTGGAACGGTTTTAATTATTATTTTCTTTTAAGTGTCAAAGGGCCTAAATTCCCAAAGATGGCTGCAGACTTGCTCTTACCCATTGATTCCGACTTTCACCATTTTGCCTGGGTTGGTCTAATCCTCTGAAAGACAAAAAATGCATAGAATTAGCATGTAATCCATAAATGTCTAATTCAAATTATAAATTACTAAAATAAATTGTTTTTAAATAATTTTTTAGACTAATCAGAATCTTGAAGTATTAAATTTAAGCTCTCCCATTAAAGTTAAGTCAAACAACATACAAGGATGAAATGGGATGAGAAAAATTACAGTTCAAATATGTAAAAACGCCTAGAAGTCAACGCTTGTTGATTCATTCAACCAAGCCAAGCATGCAACAGGTGATCTAAATGAATGCAAACATGCAGAATAAAGAGCTCCTGCAGTTTCCCAACTAAAACCTTCTGATCACTCGCTCAGAGGCATTTACCGTTTGTGAGATGACTGTCAGTCTTGGGACTCCGGGTGTGAGTGGGGAAGAGCAAAGTTTAACTGTGACTTTTTATGACTGACCGGACCGTGAAGCCACGCCCCTTCAGGCATGGTCACTGGTCTCCGCCCCGCCCCCCTCTGAATGTCAAGGTCACTGTAGAGTTTAAAAGCGACTTTTACTCAGGCTGCTACCCTTTTATCTCTATTATTCTGCTCATTATAAATAAAATGTTGTTATTATTTAATTTGCATGAGGTTCTCATAAGTTTCAGAAGTTCTGATTTAGATGGCCACACCTTAAGGGGCCTCACATGGTGGGCTGAAAAAAGACAGGGGTCCCCTGCTGACCTTCTCAGTGAATGCAGCCACATGGAGCGAACGAATAGGCGGGGGGATCAAATCTCTGTCTTACTGACTGTGACATTTAATGCCCAAAGACCATGACCCTTCACTTGACTGACTCCGTTGCTGCTATTCTTTTCCCTCAGCTCCAATCCCTTTGCAGAAGTCAAAAGTTTAAATCTGATTGCTCAATTTCGCTCACATATGCGCACAGGAGCGTGCTTGAGTCCATTTACTCAGTTGAACTGTGGCTTTCTTGGGGCTGTATAGAAATACCCCAAACAAGGCAATGAAAGAAAGTTGTGTTTTCTTTTAAAGCCAGAATGCAGAGGCGCCGTGGAGGTGTGTGCGAGGGATCGTGCCTTCTGCTCCCAGATTAACAGCCTTCGCTTCTGTTCCCTTGCACACAAAATCATAACAAGGCTCGACCATGTCAGCTGCTGTTTCCATGTCTATTTTTGACTCTCTTTCCTGGCAACATTGTTGACATCAGAAAAGAAAGCTCTGCAGAGGAGATTAGAAAATGTCAAACCTGAATCACAATCATGTCAGTTTAATCAGTTTAAACTCGAGCCTTCCCTAGCAATGTACCATCTCATCACCACTGCAGTAGGCTGCAGACATGTTTTAACTACAAGCCTATTTTTAAAACCAGTCACCTATGGTAGGTTTCATGGCAGCTGTCCAGTGTCCTGGCATTGCTGAACTACCACAACCCTGAGTGCATGCATGCCAGTCTTGGTTGCTTTAACAAGTTAAGGTCAAAGAGGGGAATTAAAGGCCAGGCTAAGATTAGACTCGGGTTTGCAGACCAACTCTTGGTTATATTGAGTAAGTGCCGCCTCAATTAGATCACATGCTCTATCGGTTTTACAGCAGTGATACTAAAGGAAAGACCTTTTACTTCTGTTAAAAAAACATTTTTTTTTAAGGTTTAAGCCAGTGATTTATGTTCTCTTGGAGAATTTTTTCTTTATCTTAATTGCTCTTAATTGTATTTCCATATTGAAAAATAAAAATACAACCATGCTAATTCACCTAAACAAAATTCTATGTCGCAAACATATATTAGGGAAACAAGACAATGTCCAGATTGCAACACTGAGAAAACAAGGGGTTGTGTGCAGGCAGTGTTGGAGTGCCATCTTGTGTTGTGGCATAAAACCCCACGCTGGTGTTCCTGACGTGGAACAATTAATAACTCTTAAACTTTTTGGCATTTTATCAAGTTGCAACCAGAAACCAAAAGTTATTTCTCGGATTTTACTATACATACTAACATTAAGTAGGTCAAAACTGTTTAGTGGAAAGAAAGATATATATTGTGTTATTGATAAATTACTGATAATTCAACACCCCTCTCCTATGGTACCTCTAAATACAATATACAACTAACAATTAAAGTAAACTACAGAGTCAATTTGTTTGAACTCTGCATAAATACAGCTGAACTGCGGAGGCCTCAGAGGGTTCGTTACTGAACAAACAACGTAATTGAGACCTAGGGACACAGCAAAGAGGTCAGGCAGGATGACGCAAAAACTTTTAAAGCAAATATCTCTCAACAGGACAAGTATGAAGCACTTTAGTTTTCACCAAAAATACCTGCAGCTTTAATTGCAGTGAAAAGTGTCCGTTCAGAATTAGAAATACCTGCCATACCTTTTATATTTTTCTTGGTAAATTTCTTTTCTGTTCTACGCAGAACACAAACAAGTTGCAGGTTAACACACTAAATGTGAAAAAGTGCCGAAAAAATAATCCAATGTCATATTTATTTTGGTGATCAATGGATTTGTTTTGGACTGCGTTTTAGGAGAAATGCCCTTCCTGACACGATCCTCACAGATTTATCAGTGCTTGGGACCTTTAGTGAGAGAAGACAGCAAGCTTCCTCCAAAGCTTGGAAGAAAAAGGGATTACTGGGTAGAAACTCTTTTGGAAGCCGCCATAACCACAAATTATTCAGAAAGAGTAAAAAGGAGTGATAAGAAGTGAGTTGTAACAAGAGCAAAGTCAACGTGACAAAGACAGTAAATCGTAAAGATCAACGGCAGCGACGCCTCCCTGCAGTTTCGATGTGTTTTGCTTTAATGGTGTACAAGACAAGTATTTAAAATTGTCTGATGTCTACAAGACAAAAACCTTAAAGTACATTAAAAGTCACAACCTTGTCAAATGAGTAATGTTTGTGAAACCATTTAGTTGTGTTAAAATTTATACTTTTGTTCTGTTTTTATGTTTTTTTATTTATCAGCTTTGGACCACGTTGCCTCAAATCTGGACAACCTGTCACACAAATCCATGACAGTACCATTTTTTATGTAAACTTTTTTAGTTTACTAAACATAAGAAAGACACGACCATACTTCACCCAACAACCTACCCAGCTCCTGGTTCAGTCTATGGTTATCTCCCACCTTGACTATTGCAACGCACTCCTGACTGGTCTCCCAGCATTTACGGTAAAACCTTTACAAATGATCCAGAATCCAGCAGCGAGTCTGGTTTTCAATCAGCCCCTCTGTTCATTGGGCTTCATTGGTTACCCCTGGCTGCCCGCATCAAATTCAAGTCCCTGATGCTAGCATACAAAGTGCTTAACCGTACGGCTCCCATCTATTTGAATACAAACACTTATGTCACAGGTCGCTTGCTTAGGTCATCAATGGATTGTCGTCTAGCAGTGCGTACACCACGCTTAAGACAATCCAGACTGTTTTCTTGTGTTTTTCCAAGATGCTGGAATGACCTACCAAGCGTCACAAGAAACTCTTGAAGACCCACCTCTTCATAGAGCATCTCCTATCGTAACTCTTACCCATACCTCTGTACCCCCTCTACTCATGTTTCTGTACTTTCCTCTATCTCTCTGCTGTCACCACTAACTCTGAATAGGGATTTTTTTCTTTTTGTAAATGATTGTTTGGAAACTTTTGACTAAATTTTCTGTTTTGGACATGAGATCTGTTTTTTTTTCATTTGATGACTCATTAAACTCATAATAATGTGTGTGGCTGCAGAGCGTAGCATAATCACCAGAGACTTGGATGGCTCCTATTTACTATGTTTTGCTACAGGCAGAGTGCGGGCTTCCAGTTTTTCTGCCAGCTAATAGTTTTCATTTTCTCTCATTTTCTTTCCACAAGACAATATTTCAGGTTCGGGTGGATGTTGAGATATCTATGTCATAACACACATGGATAAAACAGCCGATTTATCTTATTTAAAGGGAGTTGGAGATCTTATGGGTTTTTCACATTGTATTAGCAGTTTCATAGAAATTTTCTGTTTGATGTCACAAGGTTTCTGAATCGGATTCACAGATGCAGTACGGGAGTCACTGCCCCAAGTATTTTCATTGTGGCAGATGCTCGCTCGTACTGATCCAGATTCTAATGGGGATTTCCACCTCTTTTTCCTCTCCAATGTCATTACATGTATGCTCAGTATGAGGGATTGCTGTATAGTCAACTACACACAAACCTCTGCCTAAAATTTCTGCACACTGGTCCAGGAGTGAATGCTGCAAGTAATCGGCTCGATGCAATCTGCTGGGTTTCCTTAAACCGAAAACCCTTAAAAGTCATTGGAATAACAAATCGATTGTGATGAACTGTTTGATAACTAGAATCAGATTGTACGTATAGGTGAATTGAATAAATTGTGGCAATATATGCTGTAAACTGAGGCTTTTATGAAAAACTGAGGATGCTTTGGAGTTAGTTTAAACCAGGGATTGAAGCATCCAACAGTATTTTCATGTCGCATTGTTGCTTAGTAGACCTTACGGTAGAGGAAGCTTTTAATGAGTGCCTTATACTGTTCTGGCAGCTCATGTATCATCAAAGTGTCCTGATTTCTTAACACTGGACACAGTGTAAGCCGCTGCCATTATTTTTCTTATTCCCCTTCATCATGGTGTGAATGTAAGCCGTAAAGTTCGACACTTGATAAGGCTATAAGCTCACTGTATATTCTTATGATATACATGTACAAACATGCACACCTACTGATTTTCTTACTGTGGTGAAACATTTGCTTCATAACCCTGGCAGAAATCTCTCCTGTCACGCTCATATGTCCTCCATGTGGAACCTCATCAACTCCGTCTCACAGACATGAAATTGCCTCCACGCCCCCCTCGCCCACCCCCTTCCTTGAGAACTTTGCTGCGTTGGCAGAGCAGTAGATCGTTTTGGACGTGGCAGCAGGTCCACACGGCAGAATGACGGGGGAAGGAGTGAACTTCTTCCAACAGCCACAAGAACATTCAATAAATCATCAAGTTAAAACAAGAGGTCATGAGGATGGAAATCTCCGCACCGGAGGAGAAATTGAGTTGACAGGTGTCAATACGGAGTGAGCCATGTGGGCTTTGCGAGTGGGCAAGAATTGAATTTCTATGAGCAAGAAAGCAGAACACCCCAAATGTCAAATCCATTTATTCATGCAAATAATAAGTGAGCATAAAAATAAACTGCAGAGGGTTTACAGGTCCCATCATCTTTGGATCTCCATGTCAAAAAAAAAGTCTCTACATTTACTGCACACAGTGTGATGATTTAATAGGGAACAAGCTAACTCATCGTAATAATCAGTCTGGAATGAAGTGTGAAGCATCGGATCTACGGTGGTTTAAACCACATTACATTAAACTACATAGAAGCTACACTTGAACTACATGTAAACGTCCTGTTTCTGCAGGAGAATGCTCGTCTCATCCGTTTCCTTTATCTCTACTAACAGCCAAGTCCGCTCATGGACCCGATTCGGTCCAGCTTCAGGCCGAAGCACCCTCTGTTCCATCCCCGCCGTGACCTCTCCGGTTCGGCTTGCCTCTGATTGGCCAGGGCGCCCTTCAGCAGCCGGAACCAGGGGGTCTCAGGCTGTGTCTGGACGTCGGCCCATGTTGGGTACTCGGCTGCTTTGACACTAGAGGAAGAGGATGAGGAGGAGGAAGCAGTGGACTGATCCTCTGGCTGGCTGCTCAACAGGTTCTCCACGTCGTCCAGGGTCAGCAGGTCGTTGTAGCGCTCCAAAAAGTGCTCTAAAAACTGCACAGAAGGCAGAAAAGAAAAGAAAACAGATATCTAATTTTCAGGGTGTGCACATGAGAGAACAATTCAATCAGCCTAACATTTCATTTGTCCTCCTATCCTCCTGCTCCGCTCTGTATCCTCCTCAATCCACTTCTCTTTTTTTTCCCCCACCCAGCGTACCTGCGCAGCATCCGGAGCAGGATGCAGAGCGCGAGCCTCTGTCATCTCGAGAGGAGTCAGGAGGAGCAGAGCGGCACACAGCAGCACGGGGCACAGCATGGCGGCAGGAGTAACGGGAGCAGAGATCAGGGCGGGAAAACGCACTGGATGTGGGGAATTTAAACACTGAGGGCAAACAGGGAGAACAGTTCATGAATTTAAAACTTGTTTTACAAAAATCAACAGTTGCTTGGTGTTTCTGTGCAAGATATCATGCATCCTGAGTGTTTTAAAACAAACATGCAGTCAGGCAACTGAAATGCATGCAGGATGTTTGACAGAAACTATTAGGCTGGTTCTGTCTGAACACAGGGTGTAATTTAGACTTTAAAAAAAAACATTTTTATTTAAGATTTTTATTCTTAAGATTCAAGATTAAAATATAATCAAATTGAATGGCAGCTTTCAAACAGTAGTTGAAAGAAATAGACTTTTTTTAGTTCCAAGTTCAACATTAAATGATAAAGAAATTAGAAATTACTTTGACTTCTTAATCAAATTTTCTTCTTGTGAAAAATTTCTGTGTGATTTAAAACTGACATCTGCTGTCAAGATGTAGGTAAAACAAAAAGTATGTATAGTCATTGTAAATATGTCTTTTTTCTGTCTGAAAACCAGATTTTCTTTGTTTTAATTCTTCTTTCTTCTGTGCTCAGGTTTAACTCGTAAGGAGTTGTTATAAGTAAGATCCTCAGAAACGTACATCAAGATGTGAAACAGAAAGGATGAAAGTGGGTAGAAAAGCTCACCTCTTGTTTTTTCTTCTCTCTGGGCTCGCGGTGTCTTTTTCCTCTCACAGACTGTTCCTCATTCCCACCTTGTCGGACTCTCGGCTTCCTCTCACTTGTTGGCACCTGCTGAGAGCATCAGTTTCTCACTCGGCTGGCTCCTCCTCCTCGCTTCCACGCTGCGATGGAATTGATGATGATTGTCCTGCTCTTGCGTCTATCTTCTGGGCTTTCAGCCTTTGGATGCTGCAGAGGTTTTTGTAGAACAACCCCCCCCTCGTTGCGCTCATCTTTTTCCTCCTCCTTATCTTTTTTCTTTTGCTCCTTTGGAGTGATGTCATAGCCTCGGACTGACTGATTGTCATTGCCAAGGTGACCGTATGTGTGGTCAGCGCTCTGGAAACCAAACTGCAGCGAGGGTGCCGCTCAAACTGAGGTCAAAGGCCAGCAAGCAGCCACGGCCTCATCGCCGCAGCCTGCATACGGTCAGAAAGGCTTCATGCAGTCCAGTCACGACTGGTTCTGAATTGTACATTTCCAATGCTATTAAACAAAAACCCTTTCCCTTTGTCTCTGCAGCGTTTCCCAGCGTACTGCTATGTAACTTACAGTCTGTCAGTGCCATCTGCTCCTTGTATCCCCTGCTGCCAAATTACCACACTACCAGAAGTGGCTGCAGGATCCAACACACTGACCTTAAAGTGAATCAGCCTCTGATTATTTCAAAGTTAACATATTCTCTACCTTCTTCATGTCTCACTCTACAGGGCTAATCTATTTAAGTAATTTCTATAATTATGCTGCTATAGGCTTAGACTGCTGGAGGACAATCTGACCACTTCTCTCTCTGCTACTTTCCTCCTTTGTCCAATCTATTTAGTTACTGTTATTTCAACCTTGTTAACCTTTTGTTTTCTCCTAGTGTTCTTCTCTCCATAGTAGCCACACCTGGTCTGGCGTTCTGTTAGCTAAGACAGCTTCTTGGAGGAGAACATGGGCTGAGATGCTTCCAGTGACGTTCTACAACTGCTGCTATACACTAGCTTTCTGTCTCTTCAAACCTCCAGTCGGTCAGGGCAGACGGCTGTTTTTACTGAGCCAGGTTCAGGTTCTGCGGGAGGTTTCTTCCTGTTAAAGGGGAGTATTTCCTCTCCACTGTCGCTACATGCATGCTCAGTATGAGGGATTGCTGTAAAAGTCAACGACAACACAAACCATTGTTTCTGCCTGCTGATTCCAGAGGAGTGAATGCTGCAAGTCAATGACTCGATGCAATCTGCTGGGGTTCCTTAGATTGGAAACGGATTTGTAATAATGTATGTATGATTTGAATTGATTGTCTTGTAAGGACCCTTGAGACGACATCTGTTGTAAATAGGCGCTATATAAATAAACTTATTCTTGATTCTTGATAATGAAGCCCAAAGCCGGGCCAGCGATCAGGTGTTCTCATGTTTTACCTCACATTGCATACAACCTGATCCCCCCCCTCACTTTTATTGCGAAGTGCCACCTCGATTTCATTTGCACTCTCGAACCGAAATCGTCCACGGATAAACACACCGTTGCCCCCGCTGTTGCGAGCGTCTTTACATAACGTTCCAGAGAAATGCACCCCTCTCGTCTTTTTTGGAGAGGACTCTGTGTGGGAGACGGCGTGGGAGAACAGGGAGAGAGGAAGAGATTAGCGGTGATGGTGGGGTTTGAACTACAGCGGTATGTGATGTCAGAGGAGCGCTGGAGGAGAATAGACAGCAGAGTAGGAGATGGGAGCAAAAAAAAAACAAAGACACATACACATCCAGAAGGGAGATCTACAAAGGAAATTGATTACAGGAGAGCAGAAACAGACAGCTAGGGATCTATCAGACAGAGAAAAGGACAAAACAGAATAACTGTGAATAAACCGGATTTAAACAATACAAGGAAAAAATCATCTAAAAGGTTTACAGAAAACTATTCATTTCACTCCTCGGCTTTACTTCTTTGTCTCGCATAAATGTTTAAATTCAAGCTCATTTTGTCGTCTGCCAAAGAGGACCAGTAAATAAATAATATTAAAAAAAAGTGTAGCTATACATTTTCAAATCACATTTTAAATGTTTTAAGAGCAGGAAGTTTTCCAACAGAGTCTGGTCAAAAAAAAAAAAGAGTAATCGCTACCTAAACCGAAAACTGCAAAGAGCCGTTAAAGTAAGCAGTTAAAATTCAGACACTTGAAGAGTTTTCGAGCACGAACAGACTTCTTTAGGTCACACCTCAGGATCTCAGTCAAATTTAGGTCAGATTTTTGAGCAGGCCACTCAGTTCTTCACAGCTGATCTAGATTTCATGGTTCTGTTAATGACATTTCAGGAAACAGGATATTTTCCCAAAAGCATTATTTTTGGTTAGCTGTGGGTTTGCCATTGAAACTGTACTATTAGACACTTTAAGACTTAAAAATTTATATAAAACTGTTAAATAGGTTAAAAAAAACAACCTTATAATGACTTTCTATGGTGCTACGTTTTTATTTCCAGAGAACTTTATGTAATAAAAAAAAAAATCAAACTTTAAGGAATAGAATTGCACAATTAATGCTGTCTGGACAAGCTGTGGGAACCGTTTAAACAGCTTCTCCAAACAGGCTAAACAAGCAGACATTCACAGCTGCTTCCAACTGTACTATAAATTCACCCAGCAGACACAATAGCCAGTGTCCAGGGAAGGAGGGATTCTCACACCATGATCCTTGCACAACACATTCATACAATTATCCACTGTCACTCCATTATTAAACATTTGTTTTAGATGTAAAAATCTGAATTTGGAAGTATCTTATCATAAACGTTAAGATAACCCAGAGGTTACTGTGACTGTTGTTGTGTGGGTGGAAGTAATGCTTTCAGCCATCTGAACTGCAGTGTAGAGCAGCAGGTCAGACATGGAGAACAGCGACTTAAGGTGGAGAAACCTCCCACACCAGAACAATCTGGGGTAAAATAAGATTTTAGAGCTCTTAACTTGATGAATTTGTGGTAAAGCATTTACTGGACTAGGGCTAGTTTATTTCATCACCAGCATGATGAGGCAACAGAAGAGGATAGAACATATTCCTAATGCCTTCAAAGACATTACAAATACTGCCGTGTCATTGCCTAGACAGTCTTGAGAAGTCCTACTTGGTTGGAAACCATTATGTAAATCAGAAAAAGCTCATTGGTATAAAATGTCCTAGTTCAGTTTATTTGTAAAGGTTAACTGGAGGGAAAAAAAGTGTGTTACAGAAAGATGCCCAAGTTCTCAAATCTTAAAAGTAAAGCCAGTTTAAAGTAGATTTACAAGGTGCAGAACGTAGTTGGAGTCAAGATTTCAAGAGCCATCATGAACATTAGATTCCGAGAGCTAGATTTTTGTGTTCCTTATTTTAAGCCCGAGCAGCACTGTTGCCATGCAGCAAGAAGGCTCTGGATTCAATTCCACCTTGGGTCTCGGGTCTTTCTGCAAGGAATTTGCATGTTCTCCATGTGCATGTGTGGGTTCTCTCTGGGTACTCCTGCTTCCTCCCACACTCCAAAAACATGACTGTTAGGCTGATTGGCCTCTCTAAATTGTCCTTGGACATTTTGGAAGCCTTCATGCTTCCCTCTACTGACCAGGTTTCTGACTTTTACTTCCAGTAGGACCTGGCAACAGTCTGCACAGCTACAAGTACCAAAACCTGCTTTAATGACCACGTTATTGTGTTTGAACAGTGGAAAAGAATATCTTGTTTAAAGGATTTCAAAGATGAGCTGAAGGCCAGACTTCTTAATCACCTTTGTGTCAGATTAAAGTTGCTTTAAAATAATTGCAAAAGATATTTACATAAACACTTAATAAAAGGATATCTACCCTATGAAGCTGGAGAAAACTTTGGTCTTTGTAATAGTCAACTAAACTTTAGAAATAGTATGAACAGAAATGTATAGAGACATTGAGGAAATGAGACCATCCAAGTTAAAACAAGAGCCAGGTTTATTAAAAACGTTTCTGATCCATCATCAGATTCACTTCCAGACTATAAACGTTTAGCGATAGGCTGTAAAACGGGTAAAACAAATATACAAAGAGTTAAAAATAAATCGATTATAAAACATTAAAACATAAAAGACAAACATAGGAAAGAAATCAGTTTCTGAGGCGCGCTCGACGTGACGTGCGGGAGATGGGCGTGGTCACCTTGGGGGTCTCGCTCTCAGCCATTATAGCATCTAAAAGAAAGATTACAAATTCAAGGTTTTTGACTTCTAATCACGAGTTTTTTTGACAATATATTCAGAAATTAAAGTTTAAATTTATATTAAGAACAAAGGAAGTCAGAATAATACAATAGTTCTTTGTGGAATAAACAAACAAAAAAAAAATATATTTCTGGCATCCAATTTTAAAATTCTTTAGTTTTTGTCCGTTTTGGTCCACAAAACTTACCAATAAATATCAATAAAATATTAAAATATTTTTGGCACTTCTGAATGTAGAAAATAAATATAGTTTTTTAATAATAATGGTGATGATACAAATTGAAAATATTTACACTAAAACAATAACAGAAACTCTGGCTGGGCCTCACCTTCCTCATCCTCTTCTTCGTCACTACTGAACGTAATTACGGGTTTCCTGGACTTGCGAGATTTTTGAGGAGTCACGAAACTGTCGTCAGCCTCACTGGAGACAGAGGACTTGGTTTGACCTGTTGGGACAGAGAAAATAATATTTGATTAAATCAATCTTTTTATAGATATTTCTTTATGTATTTTTCTTGAGGAACCGAAGACTCTGAATTGTGACCTCGCTTGGATTTCAGGCGGCCTCTGGTGGGCAGAGGTGTGCGACCGCTGGTGTTCTTCGTTGTTCCTTTCTCCCTTTGGTTCTCCTCCATCTCGGGACTTTCTACGTTCTCTAAGCCCCGGGTGTGAACCGCAGTCAACCGCTTCTCAAAGTCATCAATCTGGGTCTGAGGAAGATATGCATCGTTACTACTTGATAAACATAAACCTGCTTTTACATGAGGAAAAATTAACCTCAAGGCCAGATCAAGGGATTCGGAGAACCTTAAACTGAGGTTTGGCTCCACGGCGAAGCTTGGCGGTGATGGAGACCACCGGCTGGTAGACTCCGGGTTCAGTTAGCTTGTCGCTGTAACACTCCCAGCATTCCTGCAGCCTCTTGAAACCTCGCTCGCACATAGAGAGTAGCGACAGGGACGTGGCCAAGTCGCACCACTGGCGCTCGGTTCTGCACAGAGCATCACATAAAGACTCAGAGGGATAAGAAAGCAAACCTGATTAGCAACATGATGCATTGTAATTCTAGACCCTGACCAAGAACAACAACAAAAAATGCTCGTTTCTGATAAACATGTCATTGCTCTAACATTTGGACCTAATCTCATTTCCAGGAACCTTTTATGTCCAAATTCAGTTTTCCATTATATTATATAAATTGTCCTTCCTTGGAGCTCTGCGCATGGGTAAAGAATGACTCAGAGGCTGAAGCCCGGCCACCCCAGTCATCGTGCTTACTCTGAAACTACACACTAGGCTGTTTCCATGACAAAAGCAGCAAATAGGAAGATGTCAGCGTACGTGACTCGTAAAGCGAACGACGAACTTGATTTAATTGTCAAACTCTTTCTCAGAGTAAAAAAAAAAAAAAAAAGACAACCTCTAATTACCCACACATCCACCCACACG
Source organism: Orestias chungarensis (assembly GCA_032876305.1). Taxonomy (NCBI): domain Eukaryota; kingdom Metazoa; phylum Chordata; class Actinopteri; order Cyprinodontiformes; family Cyprinodontidae; genus Orestias; species Orestias chungarensis. The sequence goes on along the minus strand of JAVLVB010000513.1, from coordinate 36,545 downwards.
TCATACAATAAAATACTGCCGGACAGACTTGGAAATTAGCAGTAAAACTATTGGGAAGAACAAAAAAAAAAAAGTGACCCAAAACACGCGTGATTAGAAAGGGAGAACAAAACCAAGCGCCAATGTACCAGTCAGTACTCACTTAGCAGTCCTGAAGCGCTGACACAGTTTCTCCACCAGGGACTCGGTTTGCCTCTCTTTAGTGATGTAGGAGAACAGCTGCCTGTACAAAAAAAAAAGACCAATAACAGCGTATCTGATCAATTCCTCCACGTCTGTTTCTTTGAATACCCATTTAACACAAAAGTTTTGGTTGAAAGTACAGTTAGGTTTTTAAATAAACAAAAACAATGACAAACATGTACTTCTGCAAGGCTTCAAAGTGGATATACAAAGACGGAGTGCTGCTCACTTCATGACGGTGTTGAAATCCTCTGTGCTCATTCCTCTCTCTGGATCCGACAGGCGGCTGATGATGTCTGGCAGCAGGTTGTAGATGGCGTTATCCTGACGGGTGACAGAAGGTTAAAAACCGTTAGAAATCGTCAGCTTTCCCTGAAGCTGCTGGACGTGCAGCAGTGAGTTCACCTTAGTGGCCAGCTCATTGAAGAAGTTCAGCGCCAGGCTGGTGATATGCGGCTCGGGGTCGATTAGTAGCACAGCGACCTCACTGACTTGGCCTTTGACCTTGAGCACATCTTTAAGGACCAGCTGAGTAAGGACCGTCACAGCTGTCTGCCGCACAGACGGGACCTCATCACTCAACCTGAAAACATGACAAACAGGAGGAAAAAAAAAGTGATCAGAAGAGGAAGTCCTTTTGAAATTGCTGTTCAACCCAACAACAGAAATGCTACTGCGTGCACCACATGGTGATGATGGAAAACCAGTTTACCAAACAGATAATAGACTTTTGGATACCAGGCACAAAGTTTCATAGAGCAACATGAAGCCAGTGGAGATAAAACAAATAATTGGCAAAACTAAATCATTGTTTATGGTTTAGACGGAAATAAGAAATGGGTCAGTAGGACTTTGATGCAGGAAGGAAGATAATTCTATTATCTTACCTAGTTTACTCTCCATTTTACCAGGATTTCAAGACCAACAAAAAAATACGGGTTTCAAATTAAAAACTAGTGTAGTTCACCTCAGATACTGATATTTCAGGCTTTAATATTGCTGATACAGATCTTGACTTGTTATCATACCGGCGTGAATCACACACTATCACATTTTTAGTTTAAAGCTTAGAAGGGATTTCATCAAATGAAATTACTCAAGTAGAGCACAATAATTTACAGGAAGCACAATCGCTCCCACTGTACTGATCACTGCGTTCTGCAAAATGGATAAAAGCCGCTAAATAGTAATAGTGGCGTTGATTAGACGGTGGAACCGCCTCCTTATGTTGGAGACATTAAATGCATGCCGAGATAGATATAGCTATATCTATTCTTTATTTATTTTCTAGTGATGTCGCATTGATATAAAAAAATCTATATAAATTTTTATTTTATTGCTATGCCCCTAAAATAAATGGATGAAGTCATTGTCTTAATCACCAGGAAGCTAGATAACATGCATTTGAGTTTTCTATTTAAACCCTAAAAAAAATTAAAGAGCTTTCCAATATTGGTTTTGCATTAAAATTCTGATATCCAACCATTTTTCCATTTAGACCTCATTGTCTATATATATATATATATATATATATATATATATATATATATATATATATATATATATATATATATATATATATATATATATATATATATATATATATATATATATATATATATATATATATATATATATATATATATATATATATATATATATATATATATATATAT
>JAVLVB010000513.1:0-21260 GCA_032876305.1 Orestias chungarensis | reverse complement strand
ACAATGTAGGCTTTATTTCTAAAATCATTCCATTGTGACTCTAAAGGAATAATTTTAAATTGAGCCAAGTCTCTGTCGGCAGGCCCTTACAGCAGAGCAGAAACCCTCCTCTGCACTACCAAGATTACCCGCCATTCATCTGCAACAAGAAGCCAAAACTCAGTCGGTGAGCTCACATTCGCCTTAGTTTCATCACGGGGCAAAAATATTAAATGTATGATGAAAGAAATCTAATAGCAGCAGAGGAATTTAAAGACGAATCACAGAAGCAGCAATTACCAGGTGCTTTCTCCTCCAGCTTCTCCTTCATTTCTCTCAGCTTTGCAGTTTCTTTTTCCAAGGGTTTCTTCAGATCTGCGCTGCTCAGCTTAAAGACAAAAACAAGTGAAGCTTTAAGCATTACACCTATTCACACTCTAAATGTCACATTGCTTTGAATTACCTTGCAGCTATAGGGATTATGCGCGATGAAAGCAGCCAACAGCTGGATGGCGCTCTTCACTGCATTTATAGATTTATCCATCAACCGGCCGACAGCAAGCTCCATCACCTCGCTGTACCGACACAGGGGAAGTGCCTGTACACATAAAAAAGGTTATTTAGAGACAGCTTTTATTACTTCATTCCCCTAAAGGTAATACTGCCTTAGCTAATACTTTAAGTATAACAAAAACAAATGGGAACACTGAGCTTTGTTGAACACCATCATCTCAATCATACCTTTCATTTTCAAAAATACATAAAAGTGTTTGATTAAAAAAAATATACATGTACATACTTTGCTGTTGACAATTCGTGCATATACTTGGAGAACGCGTGCTCTGACGTGGGAATGTGTGTCATGGAGATGTTCCTGCAGTATGTCAAAGAAGCGGTCACGGTCAGCCCTGCCAGACTCATCGAGCCCGTCTCCACAGAGCACCCGCACGAGGATTTCTCCCAGCACCTCACACACGGCAACACGCATCGAGTGGCTCTGAAAAACGCGAATCAAACAGCAACAATAAAGGCACATGGGGTTTTTTTTATGCCATAGGAAACGGCCAGAGTAAAGATACAAGACAGGTCTGCCCTCAGATTACCAAAGAAGACAGTCATAGCTCACTGAACAGTAAAGAGAGCCGGGGGAACTTTTTGCCTTCTACACACACAAAAACACACCCACATACAGTGTCAGCATCACCGCAAGAAGTTACTCCACAGTAACTGTAGAGGAATAACTCTGGCTGAGCTTCATTTCTGTCGGCAGGCCCTTACAGCAGAGCAAAAATCCTCCTCTGCACTACCAAGATTACCTGCCATTCAAAGGCAACAAGGACCCAACTCTCATTCAGCGAGCTCATATTTGCCTTGGTCTCATCACTGGGCAGAACATGAATGAAATGAAAATAAAACGTGACTGTGTTAAATGCTGTCCTATGCTGGAGCTTGGCTCTGAATGGAAAATAAAGCTCCATACTCTGTTAAACAGTACAGTCTGTATGATTTGGAGAACAGGTATGGGCTGGTTACCTGTATCTACATAAATCATAATTGCTAAAAGCTCACGGTTCCAAAAAATATCAGCGATATGAAGTTGTCAGTAAGATGTAAGAAAAAGTATCATAGTGAAAAAAGTTTTTCTACAGATGAATAAAGCAGAAAGAAGCACCTATGCCCTCGACCTGCGGCTGGACACTGCCAATCTTTTTCATGGAAGACAGCAAAAACACTTACATGCTGCCCAGTTAGTTATGGAAATATTTCTGGTTTCGAAAGGAAAAAAAAAACAGGTATTGGAGAGGTTGAACATAAAGCACCAGCCATCACTTATAAGGATAATACTTTTAAAAGTATAGTTTGCAAGCTAATAGTGGTTATCTATCCGACTGGATGCATTTAATTTCACCAAAACAACAAATATTAGCACATTTATTTTGCAGTTTATTGCATATTTAACCTTCATATGCGTACAAATAAAAATCTATAAACGAAATGTGATAGAAATAAACATGAATCTTTGTTGTGTTTGTTTAGCAGCACTGGGAATAATTTATATTGTTTTGTGTTAACTAAAGGCAACAACATGGTAACATTTCAATGCATTAGTGTTTTGTTTTTTTTTAAACGGATCATCAAGCTTTAAGAGTCTCAAACAGACAGTAAAAATGTTTTGTTTAGAATACAAACCTCTCCTTCCAAGTGGGTGATTAGGACACTAATGTTGGGAATCATTAATTCAGGTACCAGACCACCTAATTCTGAGACAAAAGATGCAAAAGCTTTAACGCCTGAACCCTCGCGGGCAAGTTCTTCACTTGACTTCTGACCAATTTCCCTAAAAAAAAAATCAAAAAAGAACATTGGATTGTCATAAACATATTACATGAAACTGATGTTTAAAGGCTTCATTCAATCAAAACATTACGTACCTCATCACTTCTCCAATGATTGCCCTGACTCCATACTCTGTGCTCCACACAGACACAGCTTGTGCAAACACAGAAGACAACTGCTCAAAGTGTTGCAACATCTGGATGACCTTTACACTAGCACCTGGAACAATTCAGACAGAAACGTTGAAGACAGCACCACTTTTAAAACACTTACGATTGCCTTGTTGTATAAACTGCATTCACAAACAGCCAATACACATGTGATAAGAGCAGATCGGGATTTAAAGAGTTGCAGGAAAGTTAAAGGAGGAGGATAGGCAGTGCTTGTCCCACAGCCATCACCATCTACAACAACTCCTTAGTTAAATCAGTTACTTCAACACCATTTAATTTCCCTTTGGGATAAATAAAGTGTTTTTGACTGATACAAACCTAAAAGGTGGTTGTATTTGGTAATCAGGACCCCAAGAAGGTGAATTATGCAATCTCTTGTGGGTTTGTTCTTGACATGACTGATGGTTGGGTTCTCCAATAACTTGTAGCAGCAACAGGTCACACAGCTGTGAAGAATTTAACACAAGGTTTTCAGTTTATTCAGGGTTTCCAGCTCTAGTCCTAAAGGATCAGAGTCAATTTGTGTATAGACGCGTTTCTGCTCCAGCACCGCTAAATATAATACTCCAACTACTTCCTCCACATGTGAAACGTCTCCAAAAACATGCTAATGAACAGAATTTGATTCAGGTGTTTAACGAGCAAAATAACCAAACCATGTAGGCTACTGAACAATGGGGACGGACTTTAAACACCAGGATTTCCGACAAAAATTATGTGGTTATATAAAGAAGAGAGCTATAACACTTAGTAAGTATGCTTCTGAATAAGACATTACTTGTGAACCAACAGACATCAAAACTCACAACTTCACAGTTTAGGAAAAACAAATGCAAAGTTAAAATTAAAGTTTCATGACATTTGAGTCAATTTGCAACCGGAGCTTGGCCCAGACAAAAACTTATACTAAGCTGAAAACTACCTGATGAACTCCTCCTCCACCAAGGAGAGATTCCAGAGAGAGCGAACATCCAGCTGAAGGAGCTGGAGTAGAGATTGCAGCACTCGCTCCCTCTCAGAATCCCACTGCAGTAGCCCTTCTCCACCACCTTTACCCTTTTTGCCTCCCTGTTAAACAAAAAGAACGCAAAAATATTTAAACATCAGACTAATTGTTTAAATAAATGAAAAAAACATTTCAAATAACCATAGAAAGCATATCCTCAGATTACCAAAGATTTGTCATGTCTGATAAACCATCTATAGAGACTATATTCTTTTTCCAGCTGATACGGATACATTCACACAAGAACGAACAAGTTGTAATGTTTGACATCTTCTACATGTCCCACAACATGTCTAATTATGGGGCAGGGGTTGTAGAAGGTGCAAGTTTAATTATAGGTGAGCCCTTACAGCAGTGTAATAAAACTAAGTTGCACAGCCAAGATTACCCACCAACCAGCCGACTAAGAACCAGTTTCCGAGTCTGACCAGATCATACATGATGCCATGATCTCTTCATCGGATATGCTTGCATGCAGAATAATCAGAAACAGTCACTGACACTACGCCACTGATGGCCTTACCTTACCAGGTGCTGTCACAATGTTCTGTCTGTAGGAGACACTTTCAAGACCCTCTGTGAGTTTACATAGCAGGAAGACACTCATTTTAACTGCATTTAGTTTTCCTTTGCGTTCTGCAGCTGACAGCGAGGTTGAGTTGAGAAGTGTTGGCAGTTTGACGGCCAGTTCATTGACAACTAAAAGAAAATACAAAACCAGTAATGAGGAAAATGACTACAATGAAATCTGTTTAACCATTTATTAACACACATACAAAGGTCTAACCTTGTACAAGCAATTCCAATGCATCTTCTTTTACTCCAAGCTCCAACGAATTGAAATGCCTGAAAAAGTATGACATTAGCTTTGTACCATTGTCATTGTTGACAATATTTACAAGAATTACATGGTCAGCACTTACTGTAGCACACTGTAGCCGGTGTCAAAGTGTTCCAGTATGCATGATGGCCCTTGGCTTCGCAGGGCCAACTTAAACTCTGATGCAAGTAAACAATTTATGAGCATCTTTACGTTCACAATATAAAAAATAAAGAGTGCAAAAGTCTACAAACATAAAAACAAACAATAGGATGGGACTGGAAATTAAAAGGTAAAACATGTCTTACATCTTTTATGTACAGGATATTAAATGCATAACCTTATATAATTCGGTCAAATAATAAACAAAAACGTATCGTTTAATAAATGATTAAAACTCTAGGTTTTTTATCATTACTGAGGGAGTTTGAGGGTAGCTTACTCCTAAGTAGCATTATTTGGAAAAGGGGAATCATTAAACGAAGACTGTTCCGAGTAGATTATTGTTTCATTTCCTGCTCTTTTTTCCTATGTAAAGCACTTTGAATTGTCATGTACACGAAAATGTGCTATACAAATAAACTTGCCTTGCCTAGATGAAAGTAAACCCGTTATGTCTTTTAAGGTAGTAGTTCCACTGAACTTTTTTTTTTTTTTTTTTGGACAAGTGCAATTCTTTACCAAATATTTTATCTAAGCAAAACAGGAACGACCATATCAATGCCAAACAGATTTTAAAAAATGTATAGCACTTTTGTTTTTATGGTGTATCTGATAAATAACCCTTTAGGATTGCAATCAGTACTGAGCTTTGCCCATGTCGTTTAAACCCATTTGTTATGGTCTTAATGCCAGCTGGAAGTTGATCCCACCGTTTTTTGATCTTGGCTAACACAAGCTTGTGCAAATATTTAATTTTAGTACAAAACAAGACATCGAAAAGATAAAACTAGTTGGTTTGATTAATTAAAAACACCCGTGTTATATTAACTCATAATATAAGACAACATCGTGTCTCTGTCGTATGTAAATACACATGAGCTCACGGACAATGAGGAGCACCACTTACTACTGAGGTGGGAGGGCAGTTGTTTAGCTGGAACCACATCTTGAACCACGTACTGATTAATGCCTCCGGTTTTCACCAGGTCTCCCACGCACACCGGTACAAAAAAGTCCCACGACATATCTGCGCAACAAACACATTAGTCTAAATAAAAAGCTCGGCTAACTCAATAAAAACGAAAGTTACCATTGCTTTTAGCTGTGTTTAGCTCATTGTTAACACCTGTAGAGAAATGTACTAAATTTAAGTGGAACTTCATGCAGTGGAAGTACCAGTAAATCCAACGCATAACTATAAACTGAAAACTCAGGTGAAGTTTGTTATAAAGTGGTTCAAGCCACCATTGGCTACCGAAGCTAGCACGCTAACTAGCATAACCGTTAGCTTAACACCTCGCTCTTCGAAAGCCAAAAATGGTGTCGGAATGGCCATATCTGCAGCTTTTAAAGTCGTTCAACACGAACTTTACCTGCGTTTTTTTTGCGGCTGTGCGTTGTTGGTTTCCGGTACAGCTTTAAACGTCTCAGGGAGAGCAGCTCGCTGCGTCCCGCTCCACCGCTGGCGAACGGTTTCTGTCGGCAGTTTTTCAAACTTGCTGCCACCGCGCGCCAAAGCGACGTAACAATGACGTTTATTACGTCAGACGTTGTTTTTAAAATTTGACCCAACAGCGCCTCCTGCTGGCCAGCTACGTACATTACAGCACGAAGTGAGAGCTACCAAAAAACAAAACAAGTTTTTTTGTTTTGAGGTAGTAGCTGTATTGAAATGATTGACAGCCCTATCATTCCCTCACCAATATTTCAGCTACAGAAATGACAATACTTTTTAAAAAATGTCTTAGTTTATATTCTATGCAGCACTCAACCTAAAAATGGGTTTCTATCACATGTAATCTAATGATGTGTCAAAAAAGCAGTTTTTGTCTTTTGATGTGTTTAAAAATATTTTTTTTTATTTTAAACAACGTACAACAAAACATGTGGGAAAAAAAATGTAAAGGCTAATTTTCAATAAGGAGTCGGCTGTACGTTTTTCAGTTGTACACGGGAATAGTATGTGAATACAGTATTTTGTATCATAGCTACCACTACTAAACCAGAAAGGGCAGCTGTAGTGTTTATTGGTTATGTACACAGAAAAAAAAATGAAAATGTCACAATAATAGCACCAAAGACAACTAAATAAAAACTAAAAACTATTATCGAAAAAAATAAAAAATAATAAAACGTAAATACATTTGTAACCACCTGGCTCCTATACACAATGCATCACAATGCCCCTATACACAATGCATCAAGACCAAGGCAAATACGCAAACAAAAGAGTAAAGCACCAAATGTCAAACAATAAAAACTGAAGTTGGATTAACAAATGAACAACAGCTTTTTGTCATGTTCCGTCACGCAGAGCTCTATTTTGTTCTGGGCTGACCAAGTGAGTCACTTTCTCTTTCTGTCTTGAGAGCAGCGTGGGCAGTACCTGCAGAGTAGGAATAAAATTTGAGGTGGTTGAGGTGAGCTTTAGCGACTTTAAAAACACTTTTGTTACACACGCAGATGACAATCGACCTGAACTTTTTTCTCACCATTTTCCCCGCGGTTTGGTTGTCAAGCCCACACATGCGAAATGGAACCACTCAATGGAGCACTGAAAATCCAAGAAATCCAAACGCATTATTGTAGCACACACTGAGCATTTTTCAAATGGGCAATCAACAACTGAATGTTCAAAAACCTGCTATCCAATCTGCTGTTAAAATATTTTCTTTGCTCTTTCGTTGGTCTGAAAGAGCTTTAAATTTAACTACTTTTGATTCCCGTTCAGAAAATACAGTAGAGATGAAAAACATATAAGCCAATGTTTAATCTTGATATGTGATCGATAGTTTTAGAAAATCTACATCTTAAATTTGTAACTTACGATTTAAAGTAAGTTTTAAGATTAACCCCAAATAAAACGCTGGTGTTCTAAGAGTCGCTTTCTACGTTTCATCTCGTAGCGAAAGCTATGGTTGCACAGAGAGCTACACAAGCACAAGGTAGTTCACTGCTTAAAAGGCATCATTCTGGAAAGTGGTAAAAAAGGATTTCCAGGGCATCAGATATGCCGCGAAACACAGCAAAGACAACAATGTTCTTATGACTGTTGCGTGGAATGGAGTGGCAACGCGGAAGCTTTTTCCTGGCAAAGCAGAAACCAACCATCAACCTCGTAGTCGTGGGAACACACTTTAGGCTGGGGTGCAAGGTGGGTGAAACGACACACAGACGCAACATTTACTAGCCCTACCAAATAAAGACTACCTAGAGTCGCTCAACCAACTCAATAGAAACTTTATTCTTGGCTTTCAATTGATTAAAAAAAATGCTTTCAAATATGCAGCAGCTTTATTTGAAATTATTACAAAGATCAGCTAAATACATGCGACTAGTGGAGGAGTTGAATTGCGACAGATAAACAGCAGGAATCCTACATATTCTCACATCTCCGATATGTCAGCAAATGGAAGTTATTCTGTTCCACTGAAATCCGGATTAACTTTCCCGAGAGCTTATTTTATTGCATATTTTCTAACATATTTCCAATGACTTGAGACCGTTTTTGTCAGCTGGAACAAGGGGGTCTCAGTCAGCCTGAAGCGGATCATGCACAGATTTATAAAGCAGCAAAATCCTCAGGTTGAAATCTTGTTGAAAGGAAAAGATGCCTTTGATAGATTTGGAGCATTCTACCAAAAAATAAACAAGTCAGATATAACTAAGTGAACATGTCTAAATCGGATGGTATAAAACCCAAGTCTTGTTTAGTAAAGAGGTAAAATCAAAAAGGTGATTCTGCATTTTATTCGTTTAAGGTTTCGCACACGTACAAAACCAAATTATTGGTCATTTATACTTAATTTCCACCATAAAACAATATATATATATTTTTTCATTGTAAGTAATTGACTAGGTTTTAGGTTTAAAACAAAAAAAAAGGTCTGAACTATAATATAATAAGTGTAACATTGTGTCTAGTTTGTAAGTCGCTTTGGATAAAAAAGAATGTGGGTAAAAGCGTCTGCTAAGTGCATAAATATAAACTGATTGCGTATTTTATTCATCTAAACTACCGGTAATTGTATTTTGCTAACTTAAGACAGAAAGGTAAATCCAAGGAAGGAAAGCAGCATGTGTGTTTGCTAAAACCTAGAAATAATGCCTACTCTGCAGACAGCCACGTGTCAAATAAGGTCATAGCGGCCTAACGTGCGTTCCGTCTATAGTATTGGGAGAAAAGAGGCTGTTTGGTTCATCTACGTAACAAAACTCACATCTGTGTTGTCACAGCCGATCATCTCGCCGTAAGAAACCTGATGACACAGACAGTAGGTGGGCTCGTTGGGGTCCACAGGCATGTCCAGCACATCAGATGGATGCACGTTGCCGAAGTTAGAGGCAGGGCTGTTGAATTCCCCTCTGATGAAATGGAGAAAAATTGCAATCACATAAGTTTTTCTTTTTTTTCTTCTTCTTCTAGGAATCAACCCACACCAATAAAGAGGACTATTATGGCAAGTTATAAAACACACTGCTGAAAAAGTTTGACTTTCTTCTGTGCGCTCTTGGGACTTCCATCCTCATCTGAGCTCTTCACTTTAGATCTCGTTTTAGCAGCTTTCTTCTCCTTCTGCCTGGAGTCTCCTGGAACGTCACAGAGCACAAAGTTTTTTATAAACTGTCCGGGTCATCAGCCCAAAACGCAGCCGATGCGGATTAAACACGGAGCGGACAAACCTTTCTTTCCCTTACTGGAGGTGGAATCATAGTCGGTGCTCTCGATCTGCTTTTCCTTCAGATCAGCTTCAAACCGAGCCAGGTCTGTGTCAAGGCGTCGGATGTGTTTGTCGACCTGTAGAGGAAGGACATGTTCAGCAAACTGATTTTTGATCAAGAATTGCGATTGTTTTGTTTTGCAAACAGATTAAGTACAACTTTTTTTCTGATTTACCAACCATTTCATAGGTCTGCATCGCCAGCTGAACCTTGTCATCTCCAAACTCCTTGCATTTACTGTAGGACTGCTGAATCTGCCTCAGTAGGGACAGCTTTTGCTCAGAGGAGAGGGTCCGAGCGTTGCTGGTGTACTCTTTAGCCAGAGAGTCGATTTGTCCTTTTAGGTCTAAATGATGAAGATACATATTTAGGTATTACATTGTTTATACATGTAAGACTGCACTGCATCTATTAAATAGTCTTAAAAAAGAAAGAAGCCAGATGAAAAAGCAGTAAACAAAAAAACAACAACAACACATTTCCCAATTTAAAATAGATGTATTTATGAACATTTTGGTAGAACTAATCCCACCACAGTAAAAATTGTACATATTGTGGACCATAATAATACATTTTGCATGTAAAGTGCTTTTAATGATCACACTGCAAGCCTGTTCGTGTACACATTGCTATTACAAACATGTTATCAGGATTTTATACGATAGAAAAATTTAAAGTAAGGCAGTCAAAATTATTAGTTGATTTTGCAAATAAAAGTTGTGAAATTCATTCATTTTTACTTGCGCTGTGTACATACGTTTTCCGCTGCAAATGCATCTCCAAGTACTTTTGCATATCCATATACAGAAGATTTTTTTGTGCGATCTTGTTCACAAGATTCCAAAATAAATTGCCTCACAGTGTCAACCGGATGTAGATCCGGACTTTGACTAGGCCATTTCATTCTTTGATCCTCGTCTAACAGGTTTTCATCCAGGATTCCCCTCCGATTAGATCCTCTCCTACTCATCCACCCTGAACCAGCTTCCCTGTGAACAGCTCTCACCACCTGAGCTTGTTTCCTTGCCCAGGTTGTCACTTTAGTTGGACTAAATAGGATGCTGTGTTACAGCCTAATCCTACATCAAACTTCTCTATATCTTTGTCCCAGACTACGTAACCTGTAATGGTATTGGGTAAACTAAACTTTATTAGTACAGGGGATTTAACCCAGCCTGGTCTGTGTTGAGTGAATACAAATGAATACAAATCTCCAGCCTAGATCATCATTGGCCTGTTTTCTTCTCACCTTCTGTGCGTTGATCGAGATCTCTCATCAAGTTAAAGTTTCTCTGCAGCTCGAAAGGAAGGTTTTCTATGCCTGAATTGATAAAGATTAGAGAAATAAAGATATCGATGTAAACACAAAAAACAATGACAGACAGGTAGCTAGCTAGCTGAACGTGAAATTCAAATGATATGTGGAGGGAAATGATCTGAGGGTTAGCAGCATTTAGCATTGAAACACTGTCTGAGCGCTTTGGGATTTTCGGCAGCATCCTTTCAGCTTCGTTAAAAACCGTTTTCCCAGGAAATAGACGGAGCCGGAACCGACCGGCGAGGCAGCTAAGGCGCTTCTGCTCCGTATATTATACGGAAATTGTCCGTAGTGCATAATTAAATGTAAAATAAATGTATATGCATTAGTTGGAATATGAATAAACACGAGCACCACAAGCTTAAAGCGTTGTTTATGGCTTACTGTCCAAATAATGCTCCAAATACATCCCCGCCGCCATCTTGGAAAAGGTAAACATGGCAGCTTCCGTTAAAAAAGGCTTGAATAAGATTTAGCCGATTTTTTAAAGGTATCTTGTCCGTCTTCTCCTTTAAGTTTGAGGTGTTCAGCTTTCCGTAGTTCAATTAAATGGGAAATAAAAATAACATTTTTTAAATGTACTAATCAGCAGTGCTGGTGATAGACTGGGGGAGACCCAACACAGGGGCCCCAACACAAGGGCCTCAACACAAGGGCCCCAACACAAGGGCCCCAACACATGGGCCCCAACACAAGGGCCCCAACACATGGGCCCCAACACAAGGGCCCCAACACAAGGGCCCCAACACATGGGCCCCAACACAAGGGCCCCAACACATGGGCCCCAACACATGGGCCCCAACACATGGGCCCCAACCCAGGGGCCCCAATCTCAACCCAGGGGCCCCAATCTCAACACAGGGGCCCCAATCTCAGCACAGGGGTCCAAATCTCAGCACAGGGGCCCCAATCTCAACACAGGGGCCCCAACACAAGGGCCCCAACCCAGGGGCCCCAATCTCAACACAGAGGCCCCAATCTCAGCACAGGGGTCCAAATCTCAGCACAGGGGCCCCAATCTCAACACAGGGGCCCCAACACAAGGGCCCCAACACATGGGCCCCAACCCAGGGGCCCCAAACTCAACACAGAGGCCCCAATCTCAGCACAGGGGTCCAAATCTCAGTACAGGGGACCCAATCTCAATACAGGGGCTCCAATCTCAGCACAGGGGTCCAAATCTCAACACAGGGGCCCCAATATCAACGCAGGGGCCCCAATCTCAACACAGGGGCCCCAATCTCCACAAAGGGGCCCCAATCTCAGCACAGGGGCCTCAATCTCAGCATTTTTAAGGCAGACTTAATGGTTGACAGTGCAAATTATTATATATAATATACTTTTTAATTACCCCTACATTTATTCTGGCAGACGCACAAACAGCAGAAATCTATTTTGCCTTTTTAAAACACAAACTATGAGTATTTTCCTCCGAATCACTTATATCCCAAAACAAAGTCATGCAGATTTGATCAATTATTGTGTAGTTTTGTGAATCAGAAACACAAAAACGCTTCGGATTGCAGCATCGAAAATGGAAAAAAAGCCTTTCTGCAGATCCTTCCTCCCAGAAGCTGTTATTTATAATAGAGCATGACTTTTTATATTAGCTCTTACTTTTAATGTGGGAATATGAAGTGATATTGCTCTTTCATAACAAGCTCCAGGTTTTGGTATATAGCAAGTAATGTCTGCTAACAGTCTAAGCTAATGCTTATTCATTTATTTACAATCATAGGAACTCTTTTCCTCCCACATTCTTAAGGAAACTGAGCCAATCTCTTGTTTGCAACGGAGGTTTAAACCTAAATCTAAATGTTATACATTTCTAGCTAGAAGTTTAATATTCTACTATTCTACCATTATAGATATCAGTTTGCTTAAAGATCAAAAGTGAATAAAACCAGAGAGTTAAACCAGATGAATGATAAAAAAGAAGTTAAAATATTTATTTCATCACATATGTGGATTGTGGTCAACTGGGATAAATCTACAATTATGAATCCAATAAAAGAAACAACAATTCAAATGAATCCATCAGAATATAGCCACGCCATATTTAACATGTGTTGCTCTGAAACAGAGCAGTGACCCAAACTGGAATCAAGTCTTTAACAAGGAGATACAACCTTTCAATGCAGTCGGACATATTTCCGGCTCACATATCTAACATTATTTGCCCTTTTGCGTCTTGCGTTTCATCTTCTTGAATTTATTCTTTCCCATTTTGTTCTTCATCTTCAAGGGCGACTTCCCCTTCTTGTTTTGCTTTTTCTCAAATCTGCTTCCATCTTTTTTGACAGTTTTCGATGCGTTTGTCTGGTCGGGGATCTTCTTCGCCTGGGACCCTCTCGCGGCCTCGCCCTCCATTTTGGCGATCTTTGCCTTCTTTGGTCCAGTCTGAGAATCCTGGTGTCTTTTAGCCTTGACGTTCGCTGGTTTCTGTCCGGCTGTTCCATTGGTTTTGGGACTTTGCTTGTGGCCGTCGGTCTTTCCTGGCGCCGCTTCCTTAGCCTTCTTGCCTTTGGACGGTTTGTCTTTTGGAGAGTCTGTAACTTCTGCAGCCTCAGAAGGATCCGTTGATTCCTCCTCTGTAATGAACAGAAATAGTTACGTCATCACAACACTAAACGGGCTAAGCACCCAAACCTGGACTGAGATTTAACAAAGAGTCACCTTTTCCATCTGAAGCAGAAGGGAGTACGTTAGAGAACTTCTTGAATTTGGCCACAAAAAATCCATCCATGTTGTGGGAATGTGGGTAAAAACGGCGGGTGAGTCGCAGGGAGGGATGGAATCTATATTTCTTGAAACTAACATGGATATAAAGGTTTTGTGTTTAATGATCGGAGTGTTTTGCTTTTGGTAAATAAGAAGAGATTGGTTACGTTCGTTACCTGGTGAACCCTTCCTTCCCAAAATCCAGCGCCGTTGGCACTAGTTTGACATTCCTTTTTTTCAAAGCATAGTCCACCACCCACTCATTCTCCTCCACCTGGTAGGAAACAGATGCGGTTACGAACAAACAAACTCTAAACCAGGACAAATACATAAGAGAGTAGCAACTCTTAACCGGTTTTACTTATTTTGTAGTGGACAAATCTAAAGAAAAGGTGGCCTTACACCAAAGGGCCACATAAGCGACTGTAGAAGACCAGACCATCAGCCAAAGAGAAGTTAAGTATGTAATTAGTAGTAACTGTAAATGTACATTTAGTCATCCAGAGTTTTTATGTTCTAATTAAAAATTAAAATGTGACACAGTGACAATTCAGGGCTGCATGATATTAGGGGGAGAAAAACACTAACCATGTAAATACAAATTGCGAGATGAGAAAAATACAGGAATATTTAACATGTTTCTTGATCAGCACCTCAGGTCTACAGTTTATCTGCAGCCACATTTCATAAAATCTTGCGCAGGAGTTGATATTGATTATCGTAGTTAAGATTTTCCTCGTCTCTATCTCATCTCTGTGACCTCTACTATTTTGAGAAACATCATCGTTGTCCGGACTCCCTCCAACTTGCAAAATAAGACATTAGCATGAAAATGCAACAATGCTCACTTGAAAAACATTGGCCTACAAGTATTGTGATCCAAACAATCGCTTTTGAGGCGAGTTTCATGCCCACCGGTTTTGCGAAAACGAGGCGTTCACGATATGTTTTGCATGGCATAAAACATTTGGAAGTATCTTTTATGAAATTTGAACTTGTGACTATTCGTCTGGTTTGATCTCAGCCTGGAAGCGGAAAAATATGCACTAAATATTTATGATTATCTTTGATGAGCAATTTTGCTAAGAGATTTTTTTTTTTTCATCCTACATACAAAAACTGATTTTAGATACAAGGTATCTGGAAAAAAAATCACCCAGTGGAAAATGCCCCCTCTCGACATAAAAGAAATCCAATTGCAGTTGTAGGGCATTATTAAACAAGCAATGACACAACTATAATAAGTAAAACTGATTCTTCCATTGCATTTGGAAACTATATGAAAGTCCTTAAATGCTGAAATGTTAAATATACTATGTACGGAAAAACGTGGTCAATTTTGATACGATCTGCATAAAAGCAGCAAAAACAAAAACACCTTTTTAAAGTAGGTTTCATATGTCCAGATTAGGTAAGTATGTAGTGGTAAACCCTGTTGAGTCTCACTCTACATTACAACGTGAGAGTATAAGGCTTTTTTCTCATGCAAGTCTGTTTAGTTTTTTCTAAGACCGGAAGTTCAGTTGACACAAAAATCCGCTTTTGAGAATAAAACAGTTTTTTCCCTTTAATGTTAAACACCAGAACATTTGTGGATAAATTGTAATAAAAATGTTTAGTAAAATTAAAAGGTTTAACAACAATATTGATATTTTGGTTTGTTTTCTGGTTTCATGCCCATTATCAAATCATCCAGACTGACACGATCTTCCATTTTCAGATGGACCAACTGTACCGTTAAACAGTTGAAATCTATTTTTCTCTTTAGATCTTCATAACACATGCTTTTCTTAATATAATTTAATCATCCTAAATAAGACTGCGGCCTAACTGCAATCAAGCGCGACACCTATTTTGTCCAAACACATACCATTATTGAGCATGTGCAGTAGACCAAGTATCCTCCAGAGGCAGATGCAGCATTTACAGAGTCGATGGCTGATAAAATCAGTTGTTTCTGCAAGTGAGCAGAGCGAAGGATATCGGCCTCGTCCTAACAGAAAAACAGCATCAAGTGGTTTAATGAACAGTAAAAAAAAACAACAACACTACTGAGAAACAGAAGGAGAAAACCTGTGATGTTTTTACCTTACTGGTCTTTACAGCCGGATCCTTCGCAATGACTCCCGTGCCGGAGCACGGGGCATCAAGCAGCACTCTGTCAAACCCTCCCATTACCTGCGGGAGAAAATGTCTACAGGTTAGTAAGGTGCCATCACAAAAAAACTGATGGCATTTAAACCAAACTCCTTGAAAAAAAACAAAAAAACAAAGCACCTTTGGGAACTGCCTGCCATCGTAATTGCAGACCACAGCGTTGGTGACCCCGAGACGGTGCAGGTTTCCAACCACGCTCTTCAGTCTTTCGGCGTTGGCATCATTAGCTATGACCACTCCTGTGTTTCTCATCAGCTGAGCTGAATGTGCAAACGTTGACCACCGAACTTTAGCTTTCAACGCATTATTACTGGGCAAAAAGAGGAAAAGTAAACCAATACACAACTAACCCATATAGGAGGTCTTTCCTCCAGGAGCCGAGCTCATATCCAACACCAGCTCGCCCTCCTGTGGAGCGAGCGCCATAACGGGGAGAAAGCTGGAGGCTCCTTGCAGCATGTAATGACCCGCCAGGTACTCTGGGGTTGCACCTGGATGTAAGTCAAGCACGACGATCAAAACTCTCGCTGTTAAAATATACTTCCCTTTCACTTTTAAGGCTAAAACTGAAGTCGTCGAGACAAAACTGAAACGTACCAACAGGAACCGACGAGTCATAGATGACCAAACCCACTTTAGACCATTTCCCCAGAGGGTCCAGGTTCACTCCTCTGTTGATCAAAGCCTTAACGAGAATAATTGTCAACAAGTTTTAGGTGAAATACATTAAATGCATTAACAGAGAACATTGTATTGCAGACAAGCGTAGTCATAATAATGTACATTTGATGCATAATAAAGATTAGTGTAGAAAAATGTTAGATTTGACAATGTTATTCAATCTCGACGTGTCAGAAAAAGTTACCTGTGCTAGGTCCCGCCTCCTCGTTTTCAGTGTGTTGGTTCGAATTGTGACCGGTCTCTGGATCTCGTTGGATTCCAGGAAGTCAACAAGCTGCCGAGAGCAGACAAAATCTCCTCTTTTTCAAGCTGCCCAGATAACCTTGCAGTTAATCATAAGACTTATAGATGTAAAACAAGCAGACAAACCTCAGAGAGGGGGAAGAGGTCCATTAATTTTTCCACGAGGAATTCGTTGTAACTGTAATAAGTACAGAGATCTTTCTTCAGGAGAGAGAGGTACTCCACCCTGGCTTTCCCCTCCTGTCTCTTTTCTGAGAAATTACAGAGGACGTCAATGTTGTCCTTTATTCTCTGATGGACCGTCTTCAGGTCCATAGACAGGACATCTGAAAACACAAGTGGGACACGCAGGTTTAAACGTTTGCCAAACAATTTCCTGTTTATCCGTCAGATGTTCCTGAAAGCAGGGACTCACCCTCCTTCTCCGTCTCCTCGGCAGAGGGCAATACGAAGTTATCTATATCATCTGCGTTAGTTTGGATTGTGTCCTCCTCATCCATGTCAGAGTCTGGTTTCTGCTCATCGTCGTCTTCGTCCTCCTCCTCCTCCTCCTCCTCCTCATCACTGCTTAGACCCATAGATTCCTTCAGCTTCTTCTGTTTTTTGGCAGCGCGCTCGATCGGAAGAAGCTTAAGAGGATCAAGATCATAATGACACAAGGGACTTTTTTATGTAATAAAAGTTATGTTAGTATGAAGTGTGATTAATATTAAACGGTTACTAAACTGTTATTGTGAACAAGCTAAGTTAATATCTTATTAATAACCACCTTTACATTAAATAAAAACTACTACTAAATAAGATCACATACATCATCTCCATCACTGTCCTCCTCCTCCTTTTCTTCTTCATCTCCACTGCCACCCTCCTCTGCACCATAGTCGTCAACCATTTCTTCTTCTTCATCATCATCATCATCGGCTTCTTCCAGGTTTTTTAATCCCAATTCTGCAGTTTTCTTCTCCTGTTTTCCTCCCTTCTTCTGCGGAAGCCCCTGTTCTTCCTCCTCCTCCTCCTCCTCCCACTCTTCCTCGCTGTCATCCCCACTTTCAGGCTCATCGCTTCTGTGCTTCCTCTTTGTAGGCTTCAACCATTTACTGTTGTCGTCACTGAAACCTTGTTGGGAGACGGATTATCAATTAAAAACTTAAAGACTTTAAGAAAAAAAATACAAAAACCGGTCAAAACGATTCAGTTGAAAAAATGTAACTTTCGCCGCTGGAAGCTTGAGCATCAACTATCAGAGAGCGCCTTCTATGTGATGTAGTGACAAATTTTCCGGAAGGTTTGGAAGTGATAATGGCGGATAGATCTAATGTGGCTGTTTTCACTAATCCGACTGAGACCAAACTTAAAGCGTTGGATGCAATTTTGACACGTTTTGTGTGAGCGCAGCATAATACCTAAGAGGGCGAATATAAAGTTATAAATGGATGAATCAAAGCTTTGTTGATTGGATGTCGGAGCTCAGGCATTGGAGCAACGTCAAAGCCGCGCGTGGTGACTGCTAGCACCAAGTCAGAAAACCAGTGGTAGTCGCTAATTGTGTTGGTGCAACCTAACAGCAGAAATAGAAGCTGGTAAAGTATCCATCTCCATCTGAATGCATTCAGATTCTACAGAACTTGTGAAACAACTTGTGAAAGTTAGACTTGGAAGACATATTGTTTTAGGAGATATTTAGGCAAGTCCTTCTCGAGTAACATTGTTGCTTTTCCTTCAGGTTTCCAGTTTTATGGTTTTCTAAATGTAATCGGACGTCCTGAGATTAACTACCGAAGTCTAGATATGGCTGTGAAAGCACTGAAAAATTATCCCAGCTCCGTTTTAATTACACTTCAATATAGTGCAGGAAAAGGTAATGAAGGACAACAAAGAATAAAGCATGAGAAAGACGTATGCATACAGATGCAAACCATCTATGAGCTGGACAGAAGTTTAAATAGTCCACTTGAATCAAAAGATATCAGAAAGTGTCTTTTGCTGATCTAAAACCAGCAGATTGACATACTAACCTTTTTTTGTTTGTTTCTCAGCAACTTCTTCTGGCTTTTTCACATTCTGAACTCTCTTTGCAGCTCTGGAAAAAAAGCCAAGCATTACTAAACACCGCGCAGACACAGCCGCAGCATTTAAAGCCATCTAAAGAGTCCATCCGATACCTTTTTCTGCCTCTACTCGACAAACGTTTTGGTTCCGAATCTTCTGCAAAAACAGTACAATGTTATTCACGACCAGCAGTAAAAGAAGCTAGCATCTTGTTATGCGGGGTTTAGAGCATGACTCAGTTTTGAGGAAACATACTGACCTTCTGGTATAAAGTTGGCCAACTCCACGTCTGCGCCCTGCTGCTTTCTGGCTTTCTTACCCGGCCCCCTCTTCACCTTGTTGGTGGGATCTAGCTTCCGACCCATGACTCTGAGCTACAGCCTGGAAATTAAAAAGCAGAGAGGATGTGCTCTAGCGGTGCCACTCCTTCACCATTTAATGGTTCGATTCAGATTTTTAAAGTCGTGATTTAGCAATGACGACGATCAAAATTAAGTTTCGATTCACAATAACAAATAAAAACCAAAAATCATCAAAGTTTGCAGAAAATCTTCACAATAAGGGAAACATTGCTTTAGACGAACAGCTTAGCTCTGCTGTTCAGAGAAAATTATTTTTAAAGCTGGAAAGATGGAAGACGGTGAATATGGGTTCTTTTGGTATTTATCACCGTTTGAAAACTATTGTCAATCGATTTAAATGAAAATATCAATTCTTATATGAATGAATGTGATCTATTAAAAACACACTGTACAACTAAACCAATAATACTTAAAAGTTACAACATATTACATAATGGTGGTGTTAAAATTACTGTCACTACTGACAACACTAAGTATTTGAGGCAAATAATGTCCTTTTCATACTGGCGTAATAATACTCAAGATTGTTTTTTTTGTGCAAAATTTTACTCACAATTTGATTTAATTCATGAAACTTAACTCAATCCTCAATGCGAGCAGTTGCAGTGAAAACATCTTAACTGGCAAGGGATTGTGTTATCATGTAAAATAGAACTTTATATATCGACTCAATATTATATTATATATTTGTAACAAGAACTAATGAACTCCAAACAGCTATTTGATATTTACATATTATACTGATACTACCATAATATATATATAAATATATATATATGCTGCAGAGATATCTTGGATTTTTTACAGTATTGAGACCATCTAACAACCCCTGCTTCCACAAACAAGTAAAAATATAACCTCAAATGACAAAAGGGATATTAGAACTAAATCCATGTGCACCATTCATGTTAGTTTCCAAGTGAATAGATGGTATTTTCCATTTTTTAACATTATTTCTGGATAACTGGGTAAAGGTGGACACATATGGGGAAAATTGTACATCTTCCCAGTATAATCCAACAGATTAGGATAAAATAACTCAGTTCTGTGTGTGTTGTTTAGTATGTTTAGTAGAGGTTTGCTGTAATGTGACACAAGGCTGTTGGCAACAAGGCAGCTGAACTCGAGTCAGGATCATTCTGGGTACACAAGGTGCGAGAGATAATTACATGTCAAATGCAGACTTGTATTGTGTTGAATTACTCGACCGTTTTGTGACGGAAGCTTTAAGCTTCTGAGAGCAGCGAGCTAAAGCCGAGCTGCCCAGAAACACGCGGTTTGGTGAAGAACTACCACAAACAACATGGCTGCGCATTTAAAGCGTGTCGGGTGGAAACATTTGCTTCCTTTCCTGGCTCAAGACGAGCTTAAATATATCCTACTTAAACACTCACCTTTCTTTACTTCAGACTCTCGGGTTTGTTCCACACGTGAACTTCCTTTCCACGTGTTAGGGAAGAACTTCCGGCGCACAAAATGACGTAGAAATCCAGCAAGTATTTTTTTTTTTTTTCCAGATTAATTTGAACAAAACGGGAAATGTTCTCAAAACTATATTATCTAATAAAAAATGCCTGAGTTTCGGTATTTCTATAGGTTTAATTAAGAAATAAAAATATCGTCATTTCATTTCTTTTGCGATGACGTCATTTTCCTGCGACAAAAAAAAAAAAATGGCCGCCGAGAGAAAGCGTGGCCTGGAACATTTGGACGAATATGACCCAAAAGCGGCTAAAACGGGGAGAATCAGCCTCCACGAGCGAATGGCCCAGAGGAGGCTGGTTGTTATTCTGGAGGGAGCCTCGTTAGAAACCGTGAAGGTCAGAGAATAACCCCTGACCTGCAGCATCAGTTCTCTTGAGTGCATTTACCGGTGATCCACGCTTGTTGCTGTTTGCTTTCATGTTTTGTTCATTTATGCAGGTTGGTAAAACGTTTGAGCTGTTAAACTGCGATCAGCACAAAAACATGATCATCAAAAGTGGAAGAGATCCTGGTCACATCAGGCCGGACATCACACATCAGGTACGCTGATCATAATTGAACACAGCTTCTGGTCTAAATTATGATAATCCAGACATCACACATCAGGTACGATGAACACAGCTTCTAGTCTAAATTATGATAATCCAGACATCACACATCAGGTACAATGAACACAGCTTCTAGTCTAAATTATGATAATCCAGACATCACACATCAGGTACGCTGAACACAGCTTCTGGTCTAAATTATGATAATCCGGACATCACACATCAGGTATGCTGAACACAGCTTCTGGTCTAAATTATGATAATCCAGACATCACACATCAGGTACGCTGAACACAGTTTCTGGTCTAAATTATGATAATCCAGACATCACACATCAGGTACAATGAACACAGCTTCTGGTCTAAATTATGATAATCCAGACATCACACATCAGGTACAATGAACACAGCTTCTAGTCTAAATTATGATAATCCAGACATCACACATCAGGTACGCTGAACACAGCTTCTGGTCTAAATTATGATAATCCAGACATC
>JAVLVB010000512.1:571879-593089 GCA_032876305.1 Orestias chungarensis | reverse complement strand
ACAGTGACCTTTGTTTATTTTACTCATAACATACAATTTCTTGTTTGTTTGACAAAATAGTTTGCATGCACTCCAAAAGTGTATCTTTTATTTTTAGATTTGTACATGACTTTTGGAAAACTTTAAACAGCGTATAGCTACCATGCCTTATTTCAAAATAAAATTCTTCTTAGAACTAATTCATTACTTATTTAAGATTTATTGAGTGGAAACTTTATTAGTCTGGTGTGTCTTTGCAGCATTTGCACAGGTATCATGAACTTCCTGGTTGCAACTAATGCTCTTCTTGCCTGGCCTGTCAATTTAGATGGACGGGGTTGACTTGATTGGTTTGGTGCTGCCTTAATCTTACTCTTCAGATGATGCTCAAAAAAAAAGTTAAAGCTTAACATAATTTGTAGGATTTAACCCTGGCTCAATACATGGTTTTATTTAGGAGCCTCAACATAAAGGCTGGTGATTTCAAATGGACATTGTTCTCTTTAAATTTTATGTACTGCAATAACTGTATTAACACATTTTAACGAAAAGTAACTACAGAACAGAAGTAGAACAGATGTGGCTTACACGTAGATAAACGAGTAGCAGGACCATCAAGAAACATCCGATCAGCTAAGCCCCTCTGCGGCGATGAAGGCACTGCAGAACAGGAAGAAAATTTAGCACCTTAATAAAGACATCTGTCCAGTGCACAGCGTGCTGAAGCAAGATCTGCAAAGGTCTGACGTCAGAATCCTGCATTATCATTTACACAACAACTTCAATGTTTGACTTACCGTAAGGTTGGCTCCTGCATCCTCGTACAATTTTAACTGTCTTGGCAAGCATTCGCTATGACAAGGAAGAGATAAAAAATTTCAGTTGCAGCTCTAACAGCTGGACATTTTTTTTAAAAGGAATACAACTGAAAGAAAAAAAAAAAAACGTTACCATTTTTTCCAAATTCACCAGTTTATTGACATAGTTCGGGTTGCCCTCATGAATGAATGTCATGTCTGTTAAAAAAAAGGATCAGAAGTTTTTAGAGTTTTAATCAAACATATATGTATATTTATGAGGTTGGCTTTTGGTGCATTTTTACCTTTTAGGAGCAAAGGCATGAACGAAATGTAAGGAGGACTGAGCTTGGCCACAGCCAATCGGTAAGCCCTGTGGTTGCGTGAAGGATCCTGACAGAACCAGAGAAAGGATAAACGCCAGAGATTTCTATGCAGACTCAGTAAACAGAAAAATGTAAGATTTAATAAGTAAAATAATAATAAAAAAACAGGCAAAATATATCTATATAAGAGGATGCTTTGTGAATTACCATCAGTCTCTCATAGGCACAGTAGATCTGTTTAGTTTTGCTTGGTATTCTCTGAAAGGCAAAGAAAAAAACTAAAACACTTCATATGGTATTTGTTAGAAAAATGTGATTCTTGTACAATCATCACATCTGTTCACCTCCCAGGTCTTGTAAAGCCTCTGCACAGCACTGTTGCTCAGACCAAACATCACAGCGAAAAATGAGTTGAGATTCCTCTGCTCCTTTAACCTGAACACAAGAAATTAATGTCAGAAAAATATCTACAGTTATACCTGATATATCTAGAAAATATACTTTTTTAAAACATGTATAAACAATTAAATAATTTGATTCTGGCAGCAGAAAAAAAATCTTACATCACCTTACTGTTACATATCATCTGTTTAAAAAAAATCTTTAATGCAACATTTTCCCACGTAATAAAGATTCTTCTTTGTTGCTTGATTTTTGACACCAACATTTTTCTTTGGGTAAATTAGTGATCCTAGATGTTTTCATAATGACTAAATTAATAATTAGTTATTAAACAATGTTTATTCCTTATATTAGTAAGTAAAAACAAAAGTCAAGACCTTGAAATGCATTAACAATTAAACTAAGCTAAAATTAGTGGTGCTTCCTAGAAAACCTTCTAGCTAAATCTTAAATGAAACATTCTTTTGCATTGTTTAATGCGGCAGGTTATTTTTACGTTTTTGAGTAAAGATCATGCATTCCTGTGGTTTCTGTGATTGTCAATAATTTTCAACTATAGCAAAATACCGCAGTAACTAATAGATGTTGCTTAAATGACCATCTTAAGGAATATTTGATAGAGTAAATAGAAAACAATAAAACGTTGGTGTTGCCAGAACAAAGTTCGAAAGCAAGTAACGCTGCTCTCACACTGTTTCTTGTCTTGCTGTTTTGCTGTTGCATGGAAACATAATTAGTCCAAAAATAAAAGGACACCATTTTTAGATTTAGTCAGAATCCGACTTTGAAATGTCCTTTTAGTTTTGAACAGATCTTTTAAAAACATCTCTAGGACAACCAGAGTTAACAGTAGTGGAAGTTGTCACGCATTTCCTGACAAAATCTCTTACACTGCTTAATATTTGACTTTGGCTGAATTGGTGGTGGCTGCATCTGTCACACTAAACAACCTCATTCCATTGGTTAAGTTAGCTACCATCTGAAAACAGCGTAATGTTGGTCTAAGCTTTATGTTGTCACATCTTAAAAGAATGTGTCACTTCTTAAAAATGACCTTGCTGTGTTATGTGAATCACAGTTGCATTGATCCTTTAGCAGTGGTGCACATGCGTGGCATACAAAGTCTTTAAACAGCTTATCTGGTGATCAATGTATACTAATGTCAAATACATAGCAAGGTAATTCATCATAGGTCTTTATGAAGGCATCCTGTTTTCCTATGCCAACTGACCATCAAATGGGAAAATAACAAACAGTCAAAACAGCTTTCTTGCACTCTTACACTGCGGCGATTTTGATGAACTTCTTGAGCAGAATTGCCCGTTTAACCAGATCCTCACACAGGCACAGCTCAGTCACAACCCAGTACTGCACCACATTAAAGTGCCGCACAAACCTCTCCAGGTTAGCGGTGGTGGCACCTGGGGATTTATGGCGACCGAATATGTAGTAGACAAGCTCCACCTGCAGAAACAGGGACAATGCATCACGGCCACATAAAGAGAAAACAGCCTTGAAGTCACAGACAGCAAAGCTTTTAAGTTCAGGACAGAGGAAGAGGAAAATGTGATGGAACAGATTGTTTTACTTGTTATGGCAAACAACTGTAACTCTCCATGGGTGGTAAAGAAACATTTTCCTTTTGTTCTTCAGTAAGCGGTTTATATTCTTTTGTGAAATTTGATATTTGTCAGTCTTACCTCATGCATGGCAGTAAACAGTTCCCAGTCGTGGTTGGTCAGTTCTGTGGCAATGTCCTTGGAACTCATCTGCTCGATGAGGTCGGTCGTTCCTTGCTCTGGGCCTTGCTGCTCCGTCAGGGGCTGCTGTAAAAAACAGAGTGTGCACTTGATAAAATAAATAAATAAAAGCCAGAAAGACGAGCAGCAAAGCATACAATGTGCAACTTCTCTAATTTCAAGAAAATGCATAACATTTGCAGAAAAGAATCATTCCGCACCAAATGTTCCACTTCACTGCTTGTGCAGATGAGCAGTCTCTCATTGAGACCCAGGGCGGTGTAGACTGCAGTTGCATCCAGCTTTAACTGCGCTCTTTCTGTGTGTGAGATTACATACATGCGAACGTTAAAATAAATACTTAACATTTAAGCTTGAGATGTAACTCAAATGTATAAACACTGTCTATAAGAGGTATTCACCCAGTTGGATGCTTCATTTATTTATATTTTGCTTTTACAAGTCAATCATGATCAATGTTTGGCTTTTTAGGAAAAATTAATGGCAAAGTAAAAAAATAAAATAATAATGACAATTAATTAAAGAAACTTTTAACATGGAATTAATTATTGTATGATATTCACCCACTATTAAGTGACCTAAGTCAACAGAAGTCCAGCATAGATGATCTTAGTCTGACAATGGGTGGAATGGAGATCAAATAAGTCGAGTTAGCAGTCTCAAAATACTGTTATATAAAACTACCTATGCCTGGTAGGTTTATTTGTTTTTCAACCAGTGTTTCTGGCAACCATAACAGCACAAAGACAAAGACCACTCCAAGCAAATCAGATTAAAAAAAGTATTGACAAATGTAACTAAGGGGATGTTGACAAAATATGTTTCAGGCACTGAACATCCCCTGGAGTTCAGTTAAATCTATCACCAAAAAAAGGAAAGGATTATTGCAAATCTGTGAATCTAGCTAGATCAGGCTGGCCTCGCAAACTGAGTGACCGTACAAGAAGGACGGCCAGAATACCGTCAATTATTTTATTACACCTTAATCGTCATCTCCTAATAATTTAATAAATTAGAGGAAAAAAAATATTTGCTTGGATCCCTATGATTTTGAGGAATTTATTTATTTTTCCCCCTAAATATTTTGAGGATTGTATTTGTTTGAAGACTTTCATGATTTTGCTTTGAAATGTTTACCATAATGCACCATGGTCAAGTAGAAGAAGGTGCTTTGGTCTGAAAAGACCAAAATGTAGCTTTATGGCCACCATACAAGATGCTAACACAAAACACTACCACTACAAATACACTATCCCTACTGTGAAGCATGGTAGTGACAGTGTCATGTTGTATGAATACCTCTTGGCAGCAGACCATCGCAGGTAAGATGGAGGCACTAAAATATAGGGAAATACTGGAGGAAAATTTTCTTCCATATTTAATTGTCTTTATTTTGTGGAAATGTTTTATCTCTTGGACAAAAAGTTTCTTTAAAATAATTTTTATGGCATGAAAGCCACATTTTGCTTATAATTATTGTTTTGAAGAAGCAAACAAACAAAAAAAAAAACAGTAAAACTTGTAAGGTAATGATTTATTTTGGTAGACAAAGTAAATACTGTCAAAACAGGAAAGTGAGCCCCACCTCCACTGGAGTTTATTTTGACAAGAACGTGAGCGCCATCAGATTTGACTATTGCCGACATCACCTCTTGAACAGATGTGTTCACTGGGAGCATCAAGGACAGCGATTTGCTGTCTGGCATGTAGATCTTATATAACACTGAAATGACAGGAATCATGTCTTTGATTCAATGCTTGGCTACTTTTCTCAGCTCAACTTTCAATACAGACTTTTCACTTCAAGCGCATTTGAGAGGAAGTGCAAATACGCCTCAGTAAAAACAGAGCATTACCTCATCGCTAATAATAACTTGATCAAATAAATCGTAACTGAATGAAGGGTTTGTGATAAGGATAAAAACAATATTATCGTACATAAATATTAAGAGACGTACAAAAGAAAAAACAAAATGGGCTATTTCAAAGATATGCATTATAATTTTTGCTAATATCTATTTCCTAAAAGCATGTTAACCTTGTTATCTGGGGTGACGTCTCAGAATTGTAATTGTTAATTTTCTTATAGCTCTCATAATATTATCCTGAAGTAGTCTTTAGATTTATTGACTTTACTAATGAGGTCTAAAAAGCCTTCAAATAAAATATTATCTGAGACTTAAATACTCCAAAATGCAAAATGAGCAGATAAAGAAGATAAACTCGGGTTCATGTCCAGATTTGTTTTTTTACCATTCTAGCTGTCTTTACCTTTTTAATCATAGCTCTTACAAAAGATATTGATAGATTTAATTTACTTGCTGTTCAGGATCAACACATCATTTACGTAAAAGAAATGTTCTCCTGTCTCTCCGGTTTTGACAATTGGGTAAGAGTTGGGACTTTTGGTCGCGACACATTCATACCCAGAAAAACTGGAAATCGTGGAATAGTAATTACAACTGGGTTTTTCTGTTTGTGATATTATGCTACTGCAACAAAATATTTTCCCCAGAGGTCAGAATATGTGTGGTGAGGGCACGTACCTAGAAGAGTAGCTTTTTCTTGACATTTTGTTTTCTCAGCTTATTTTTTTATACAAAAATATTTGTTACAGTGAGTGCATTTACAAAAAAAAGTGCAAATACGTTTCAATAAACACAGAAAGTTTAAGCTAGAAACATTCAGGTAAAAATGTATAAGTAGCACATCTGTATTGTATTTTCAATAATATACCGGGTGTAAAAATAAAAAGCAAATGGTTTGTTTTGCCAACTATTTTTATGGAAATCAAATTTGAGCATGTAAAAGTTGCATTCTCACTGTGTTACACACCTTTATCCTGTGCTTTAATTGGCTGTAGCCTTCCGGCTGGTTCCTCACAGCTTGAAAACCAATCAAATGGCAGATTCTGTCGATTGCAAAAAAATTACTAAAATTTATATATAGTGCTTTTCTAAAGGTGTCAACTGTAAGAAAAAACTCACACTGGTCAGTGACTGATAACCATTCTCCAAGCTGTTAAGAGTTACCACAATGAGAAAAAGGGTGTTCCATTGTGTACTGTTCATAAACATAGATTTGTGCAAGTATCATGGAAATAATGAGAGCATATTTACACTTTTGTTCTTCTTCTTTCCCTGAACTGTTCCTTCAGGATGCTGGACAATCGGTAATCCGCTGCCACCTCCTTCTTTAGTGTCTGCTTAAGCCAAGAACAAAAATGTACAGGATTATTCAAGTAATAAAACCCAAGGGATTCTGTTTTCCATATTTAATCAGTAAGACTCAGTTACTCTATATCTGATACCTTACCTCCAAAAAGCACCCAACATCTGGGTCCTCTTTCAACAGAAGGCCGTATAGTGCCACCCACTGGGCAATTAGCTTCACTACTTTTTGTTTGGTGTTGAAGATATAGTTGGTCTTCTCCTGATCTGAGCCTTCAGACAACTCCGCCTGGTAAGTGCAATGATGGTTAAGGCTCTAACACAAATAAACATCAATGAAATCATTAGGACATCTTTTTAAGTGTAAACATCATCATGCCATGTAGTGTGATTCTGAATGCGACTAAACTAAAAAACATGTCGTAAGGATATTGATGCTGCAAAGCTGAGCACAGCTGGCTGGATGGCATGAAGACTTTATGTGTAAGCAGAAAGTCGCTCACGCAGGGATCTGTGGGAGCATCGCAAGAACAAACAGTTGATCCATTAGTCAGCTGCATCTGAGCGGCTCGAATCACTCATGCAGAAAAAAACAGGGATGGATCACCTATAGGATCATTTCCATTGTAATCCAACTTTAATGTGTCCAGTAGATGCTCCAGGATTTTTTCAGGGGTTCCCGACATAACTGTGTATCTGCAATGAGGAAAAAAGAAGGAAGATTTCTTTGATGCCTTTCACTGCTGCGTTGTGCTACCTTGATGTTATTCAGGATTTATTACAGGGTTAATATTCTGAAAAACATATTTTAAAAATCTAAGCCTAAATCTTACTTGTTTGGGAATTTGTGTCGAAGACCTCATAAAAATCAAAAGAAACTGAGCTTTCATTTGTAAAAAAATGATCAGAGAGTTTTGTTGATATATTTTCAAGCATTTCGGATTACGAAAAATTTACTGCAAGCTAGGAAAAATTACAAATGATGGTTCAGCTAAAGTTAGATTCTTGTCTTTATAAATTCAGGTTACAGAAATGTATTCATTTTCTCTTTAAATCTTTCATCTGACTACTTTCCAAATGTTTTGTCCACTACTGAAATAAGTACACAGGTTATTCTAGTTACATCATGTTAACAGTTGCAAAAGATCTTTAATAATAATGTCAGGCCTTTCGTATCTCTGGTGCTAGGCATTGTGGTGTATTGTTTCCAAATGATAACGAGATCCTTGCAGATGTTTTGAGATACAGGTCAAACCTTGTGATGCAGCTGTCCAGATATATAGAGGAAAAACAACCAAAAAAATAGATGGAATCAAAACAAATCTAATCAATCGGCTGGGCCCTTAAATGTATTAATAATATTGTCTTAAAAAATACCGAAACATTAAAAAAACTGAAATGTTCTTCTCTAGCAAAACTATTAAACTCACTTTACAGAGTAGTTTATGTGGCAGCTTTAACAATGTTCTGCTAACTCAGCATATATTGAATTACAATATAAATAAACGTTGGTTTAGAGTAAAATCCCAACATTTTATATATAGATTCAGGGGTTTCCAGATACTGTCTATGCTCGGAAGCGGTTACCACTGCATATATCTTGTTTTAACTGGAAAGGTTTATTTGTCAGTGAGGTAATCTTCATTGTTTTACATAAACATGTCGTTTATCACTGTAGTTTCCCCTTGGTCTGTTTATTTTTGTCTAGTTTTTTCCCCCTTTGTATATTCAGGTTTTGAGGGTGTTGTCTTGTATTCTCTGTACTATACTTTCTCCATTCTACAGTTATATCTCTCTTTTCTTTAAAACCTCTTCCACCACACCTGTCCCTTTCGGTTTTCCCTCTTAATCCCAAACTGTTTTCTAATAAAATTCTAAACCACACTGTTTGACATGTAACAAACAAATAAAACAAACAAAACATTTGTGCTTTCATCATCTAATGATTTCTGACAAGTTGGCTGAGCAGATAAAACAAGGAAGTGTGTGTAGATTAGTGCTGTATGATTTTAAGAATAAAATGGAATTGTTTTTTTCAATCGCGATTTATTTTCTTTAAATAAAGTTTCAATTAATTCAATTAAGATAATGCAAGAATGACAGGGCTGTATGCTAAATTTGTTAGCTTATAGCACTGGTGCTGCAGAGGCTGCTGTTTTTCTAGCACAGAACAAAAAGTTGTGGCACCAGCACAAATTTTCTCTTACAACCAAAAGCAGTGCATACGATTACTTCAACACACTGACAAATAGGAGTAATGCATGCAATGAAAACACAAATAAAATATTTATATAGAAATTACTGTAGGCGTGTTTATTACATAAGTGTAAGTATGTGTTAAGGAATGGGTGCAATTTGTGTCATACTGCAGTGTGTATGCTGTGAGTTTTAGAGAAATGCATGTGCAATACAAGTAAATGTATGTTTGTGTGTAACACTTCCAGCAAGTCTGTTGGCCACTGTTCATAAAGGTGGTCTCCGGGTCCTCTTAGAAGCAGACAACCATTTTTCTGCTTCCTGACTTGGGGTCAAATTCTTCCATTCAGCAGACCTCTGTGCTACTAACCCTTAGCATTCCCAACATTTGTCTGTTTTCAACACTTTCAACCAATGGAATGACTGTGCTTCAGCTCCCCAACTAGCTTGTTCATGGGTTTTTCATCTTGAGTGATGCAAAAATAAACCATCACTCACTCCTTGTTTAAGTAATCATATATCTTCTTAGGCGGCTAACGCAAATCTAACATAGAGTGCGCATCAGTAAAGTTTGCATCAGTTTGCTACCCGGCATAGGTATCAAAAGACAAACGCAAGGAAAGATGCGACCATCTATTAGAAGATTTGAGTGGCTCACTTGCTGTTGAATGCAGCTCCTCCTTGCCCATTGCCATCTGTGCTTTTCTCCAACACTAAGACAGTTTTTCCATGCTCCTCTAGTCGTACCGTGTTAGCCTCCACATCCTGCAGAACGGTGCAGAAGAGTTTTGTTTGCGTTTGCAACAGTTCACCTGTCTTGCAGGTCGTGGCGCTTCCATGTGAAGTTATGAGACTGTGAGACGTACCTTGAGGATTCGAATGAAATCTTGCTTATCAACGCGGAGGAAGTGGCAGTTGTCCTCTCTCAGGATGATGGTGGCGGCACGCGGCGCATCATTCAGCAAAGCTAGCTGCCCAAAGTCTTCACCCTCATGCAGGGTCGTCACAATGCCCTATTTTTAAAACATACCAGTCACATGAGCATGACGAATCTTCCAATAGTGGAAAATAACTTCAAAACCTGAGTAAACTTATAAAGCTGTGTTCCAAGTTACCTTTCCATGCGTGATCACGTTCACTGAACCTTTCCAGATGATGTACCAGGAGGTGCCTTTGTCCCCCTGACTGAACACTACACAACAAAACAGAATCAGCACAAACCCTGTTCAGCTACACACAACTTTGTCAATAAATTACTATGTCAATTGCGCTTACGTAGCACCTTTCCTATTATACGCTGCATTAACTCTGATAATGACGACCAGGTAGGCAGTGTACATGAAATGGTTGTCTTTAGTCAAAGGAAAAATTAATAAATGGATAAAGAGAGTATGACTGTTTAAATGGTATAAGGTGAAGGAGGATAAAAGGAGCCCATACAGCAGTAGGGGAGCCTACTGAAGTTGCATGTAAATAATATAAATAAAGAAACATAATAATGTGCTGGCTAGAAATTTAAACTGTATCTGCTATGGTGATGTATTTTTACGGTCAGACATTGCTATTGAGCAAACAGGCCATGCTAACAGTCTCTCTTCTCCTTAATTCTAAAGGTTTTTTGGGGACGACTCAAATTCACTTATTATTATCCCACATAAATCACCAATTATTAATTATCCAGTCATCTTTGTAAGAGCTTTGAGCCTGTATGAGATGTAACATCAGTAAAGAATCACTTACAGACTGTTCCGGACTTAAAGTGTGATTCGAACACCAGGACGGCAGCCAGCTCCTTTCGCACCTACAGAAACACCAGAAGAAGAAGTAAGGCACTGACTGCTTTTGTAAAGAGAACCAGCATGGCATGAAACAATTTTCCAGTAGAAAAGTCTAAACGTGATGATGATGACAAGGACTCACTGAAAAGGAGAGATGAGCAGCGGCCTTCACATGGAGCAGCTCCTCGTAAATGACCTCAATATCCTCAGCGCTCCTCTGACTTGGGCTGCACAACCGACAAAACAATCAGCAAACATGGCAACCATCCGTTCTAACGTTTTTTGGACTCATACAGAAATGTAAACAAAACATATATGGCCATCAATGCGTGCACACTATAAATTCTCCAGCAGCCTAACATGCTGACCATTTGCGCAGAATCATGGTGAGCAGAGCATCTGGACCGAGCTGGGACAGCAGCGACAGAGCTTCATGCAGTTCGTCCTCCAAGTCCTTCTCGTTAGAGACGTGGTTCAAGCCAAACTCTGACTCCCGGAAACGGTAGAACTGGGTATCCTTGTCAAGGAAGTTCAAATCCTGTTTAACTGAAAAAAAACAACAACACACAGAACACATAAAAAGCTGGCAGGATTTAAAAAAGGCTACTCGCTTTAAGTTTGAAATGATTTCTTCCTGAGGTTTTGTCCTTAAGGGTTGAATTTGCTTTCAGGTATGAGGTTTGTAACAATCAAGACACAAGGAAATAAGTGTTTATTCTTTCTAAGGTCCCTTCGGTTCATATTGAAGCACTTCCATTCTGATTGGAGTGGTCATCATCAGGACAAGAACAGAATCTAAGCAGCATGAATAGTAAGATCCATCTGAAAACATAGTAAAACCAGTATCACAATATTCATGCTCACAAATTTCAATCAATTCTGGCACTTCTGGAGTATTTTTGTGAGGAGTGCTGCTGCAGAGATCCTCATTAGAATATATTAGAGAAGCTAAATATGGAATAATCTATTACTGACCCATCAGTGGTATATACATCTTTCATCATCCAAAGGCTCAAAAACATCCGGAATATTAATCTTGGAATATAAGTCTTGCATTTCTGCTTCAATTACAAACAAGTATGACTCCAGTTATATAGGTTCGCAAATTATTTCCATCCCTGAAACCTCTCCACAAATGATCAACTTAAAGCAAGAACATAAGATATTATACTGGGAAATGATGTAACTCAACAACGCCTTAACTGCATAACTGTGGACGGGTTTTAAAAAGTTTTTCATATTTTCTACTGATAATTTGCAAAATGTGACAATCATTTATATTTAAATCCACCTTTGACTGAATTTAATTCTGTAAGTGTTTTTTTGAGTATATCTCCCCCAGATTTGCACAAGTGGAGACAAAGGTTTTTGCTTAAGCTTCTTCTGCAAAATGACACATGCTTATTCAGATTAGATTGTTTTTAGAAGGTAGTGTAACATGCTTATAAGCTTTTTTTTTCGTTGCATGTTAGACGATACAACTAACACGAGTTAAAATTGAAGTTGGATTTAAAATGCAAACTCTTTAGTTCTCACCGTGAACGAGAATTCCCTCATCCATCAGGACTTGCCACATTCCAACGGCCTGACTTCTTGACTGCAGACATTCGCTCTGTTTCATCAGCCAGTCAACCAACTCCTTCCCCGAGCAACAATTCCTGTGGGGGGTAAGTCGTACATATTATAACGCGTGTAAGTTGAAGTCAAGTTTTATTAACACAGTTACCCTGAGTACCTGTGGGTTTTCAGGTGATGCTTCCTGTCTCGGATCAGGCCGGAGTTCTTCTCGATCAAAACGCTGTACATCGATCTTGCTGCCTTCACAACACGATCTGAAAGAAACTAAATATAAATAGGAAAGTGGTTAAACTAGAGGCGTGCAAAAGTATTCACATCCCTGGAACGTTTCAAAATCTCAATGAATTCTGATTTAAACAAATGTATGAGTGTGAATTCGTTTTTTACAACAGTTAATAGTGTGAAAAGGCTTGTATACACTCAAATTCCCTGAGTTTTTTTTTTTTTGTAGAAACATCTACAGTGCATCAAGATGCATAAGCAAGAGTTTGTAACAAAAGCCGTCCTTTTCACTAAATCAACTTCTGTGATGTTAGAAAAAAAAAAAACCTTCAGAAAATGGTGTGACAAATGTTAGTTTACTAGTTCACAAGTGAAAAAGGAGGGACACACTTTTCATCACAGTAACCCCCCCCCCTCCTATAGCCACCCCCAGCGTGGAAATCATGTATGATGGCGTGTACATCAACATCGTGAGTGGAGATTTCTGTAGGTGTTGAAGTGACATGGTGTGTATGAGTGTGGGTTGCACGAGGGTGAGAACGTGTTAAAAATGGCTCTGCGAAACTCTCCCACACCCCACTGAGTTCCCAGCCTGCGCAGCTCGTTCTGTGGCTGATACACAGCAACAACAACCTTTTTGTCTTCTAACAACCCTCAATGTTTTTTTTTCTTTTGTTTTGAACCTAAACTTTCCATTGTAAGTCTGAAGCAGAACCGCAGAGGTGTTTTAAAAAAAAATCACTTTAGAGGGCTTACAACAGTTTCCTATACACTAACTGACAGTAACAAAAGCCTACTTAATGCCAATTCCACCTGAACGTAACCTTACAGTAAACCAGGTCAGTTTTCAGATTTACTCGAAGGCCTGCAATGTTTTGAACTTATTTGTCCCCACATTTTCCGTTCATAGACAGATTTAGGTCACCACTATGTGATTACCAAAAGTGTCCACAAGCAAGTCAGTGAGCTATGGTTTGAAACCTATCAGGACTGAAGCTTGTGGGCCAAAGCCTGTCAACCGCTCAAGCAGAAGAAACTTACGTAATAAAACAGGGCTTCGTTTTTATGGCTTTGTAATACTCTGTAATTCTGGATGCTTCAGGTTTTTAAAGCATGACCTACATTTTATGACTATCCGTGGAGGAACCTTTG
The DNA here is from genome assembly GCA_032876305.1 of Orestias chungarensis. Taxonomy (NCBI): domain Eukaryota; kingdom Metazoa; phylum Chordata; class Actinopteri; order Cyprinodontiformes; family Cyprinodontidae; genus Orestias; species Orestias chungarensis. The sequence continues at coordinate 579,729 of JAVLVB010000512.1, read as the reverse complement.
CTCTTCCCCATCCTGTTCCCCTTCAGAAACCTCCTGCATGTCTTATGATTACACGAGTAACTCAGACGTTTCCATGCTTGCGGTTAGGATTTTGTTCAAAAGGCTGCTGTTTGCCCAAGGTGGTTTACTTGGGTTTCACATGTTGCTCTCTGTTTTATTTTATTTGTGCTAGTAAACAGAGTTTAAAGTGAACAAGTGACAGAATCTCACTGAACTTTTTGGACAACTCTGCTCGTCTGCAGCTCCCTTGGGATGTAAAAACCGACCTTTGCTTTCCCTATTGACCCTACAATCCCATGACGCCAGGATGACTGCCACTCATGCATCATCTGTGTTAGGTCCGAATGCACAAGGGGCAATAAATTAAAAAGTGTGTTTAAAAACTATGGTTTCTTAGAGAGAGAAATGCGACAACATAGTATGTATTATTTTTATAATGTCATAGTTACATGATTCAGACTTAGTGTTATGTTCTGGAAAAAAAGGGGATTATTTTTCTCCTCTGGTGCACTACGAGAGTGCGCTTGAGCGAAAGGTCACAAACCAAAGGCCAAGCGTTCTACTTCAGGATTTTCCAGTGGAGAGCACAACAACAGCAAATTTTCCAGATCATGAAGAGGCAAAGCAACATCATATTACTAACACCTTTGAACGATCGCATGGGTGTCATCTTTTCTAAGCCTCTTTCTTACAACAATGGCCTTAATTAAGGCAAATAAGGCCTGCAAGTGCTTTGAATGTTGTTATTAGTTCTAATCTTACAGTGATCAGCTGGATCAGTTATTAGTAGTGATTTTAGAGAGGGGGACGCTTGTGGAAGGTTTCACTAAAGTTGTGTATTTTCTTTATTAGTGATAACAGAATACTTGACCTCAGGAATTGCCAAGCATCCATTACCAGACTGATAAATACCATTGATGGTTTCTGATCTGTTTAGAAAACTGGTTATCTTTTGTCTGATATCAAAAAGTTTTAGATGAAGTGAATGAGGTTTAGAAAAATACAGGGAGGTATTCTTTTAAGCCCCTTTAGACGGGGGTGTTTAATATGAGTTGAGGAGTCTGTGAAACGTCCCTGGAGTAAGGCGGTCTGGAGGTCACCAGATTTCCCAGGGGCCCACTTTCCCCCTGAGACTCATTCTCAGGCATGTCAGCTCCAAAACGTATGTCCTTTATGAGGCGACTTTCCATTACCTACGCCAGTTCTTTAAAAAAAATAAAACGTCCATAGCCATAAGTCACAGAGAGTCCTAACCATTCACTGCTAAACCTGACTTTTATGTAAACATCCAGAGTTCAGAACCGTTTATCATTTTATACATCATTTTTGTAACTCTCTTGTGCTGCATTATTTTTTTAATGTTGAAGGAAGGTGCATGCATTGGCAGTCTAATCATGTTATATTCAAGTACAAACCTGAAGGTTATTGCTGTAAGCCAGTCCAAATTGTAAAACAAGCATAAATCTCACACGTTGACCTGCCAAAAATTGTGTAAAACAAAAACACTTAAATGTGCCGGTATGGGTCTGTGTGCAGCTCAAACACACGGTCTGTTAGCAAGCTTCCATGGCAAAAAATTTATGAATCCTTGATCAAGATCTATTACGTTTGTAGACATTTAATAGCCTTTAAACACCCGCTTTTAAAACAAGCCATTTTAAATCCCTTTCAAAAGTATTCCCATCTGAATGTTTTCACACTTTTCTTCACAAACCAAAAACTTCTATGTGTTTTTATTGGGATTTTAACAAAGCAGATGGGTCAGGGCAAAAGCTCTGGAAATATTTGAAAGGGAATACTAAATTTCATGCTGCATTGTACCTTAATGTTTAAATCTGTATGTTCTTCATATGTATTACTAAAATATAACAGCTATCACAGTTTTCTGAAACACTGTGTGGCAGAGAAGCTGGCCGAGTACAAGTCAGAGGAGTATTATAATACCTTCTTTAATTTTACTGCATGCTCTTTAACAACTCGCATTTGAACTGTGAGAAACAACAAAATAGAATATTGTGCTGTTGGCCTCGTTAGGTGGAACGATTAAGAGCGTGCAGAGTTTTCCACCCTGTGTCTCATCTGTGGGCGAGACGCTCCTTTGTGCCTTTCTTTCTCTTTCTGTGACCTTAGTGGGATGTTCTAGGCGAGAAGCAGCACAAGCAGAACGCTGCGTGAGCTGACGAGCAGCATAACAGAGCCTCATGGACTGACTCCTCTCTGTTTGTGAGAAGAAAAAAACAACAACAAGACAGCTCTTCTGATGGGAGCACATTGATCTTGTTATACACCACAAATCTGGGGACAGTGCTGGTCAGAACTGTGCAAAAATTTGCAAAAACTTATTCAGACTTTTTTTCTTTAGTGTGGATTATTAACAAATGTAATCAACAGTATTAAAAATTCAGCGGACAGGTTTACATGTATTGTGCATTCAGACACATTCAGATGCATACTCAAAGAGTAAAATAAATAAATGAACCACAGTAAAACTAGAAAAATTTAACTAAACAAACTTGAGAGTAAATACACTGTTTGTGAACCCTCTGCTTGGCAAAAAATGATGCAACCCCTTTATCCAGTTGTTTTTCTTTCAAAAAACCTGGATCTTAAGCACATCCATGCATATTGAATAAGTCTGGGGTTAAAATTATACAAGAATCCTAATGTTAGCCACCTTTATCATTCAATATATTTTGTCATTACAGCTGTACTGTTGGCGGAAAAAAACAGCCCATAACATGATACTATCACCACCCTTCTTGGTAATAGGCACAGAGTTCCTGGGGTTGAAAGCTTCCCCTTAAATCTCGCCTAAAAGGTTTTTTTCATTGCCTCTCAGTCCACATTGGTTTTGAAGTTACTTTACAAATGGAGATGAAAATGGTGTCCCAGTATGTTGCAGTTTAGGATAGTTTGCACTTCAGTGGTTCTTGGTTTCAGGGTTCTCTTAATCAATTTTAATTTCTGCGTTTTGTATTTAAAATCATAAGCCTGATCATCTTATTGAAGATAATTAATCTTGTCCTTGGTGATTATAACATATGATTTTATTATTTGGCTTTGGCTTTGGTACCAGCATGGGTTTAGCAACCAACCAAAGCAGGATTGGCCTCCTGCAAGCAGCTCCTCTGTCTTCTTATTGTTTCTTCCAAAACAATATGTTATTGATTTTCTTTGAGATGAAACATGCACTTTCCCTCTCACGTCAAACAGGGACCACTGAATCTAACCAGAACTAATTTTCCATGTTGAACTGCACTATCAGTGCTTTTAAAAGGCTCTTTCCATGGTATGGCAATGAACAAGCCAAGATAAAGTAGCTCGTGGGGTCTGGACAGGATCGAGAAATGACTCAGAAAGGTGGAGAGGATCAGTTAACCATAGGCCTTTAAAGTGCCCTTTAGGCTTGTTATGGCTCTACACTAGGAATGTGCTTTTTAAGACTTGCTTGAGTAGTAGTGCGGGATATTGCAAACGCAAAAGTACCTGTTCAGCACTTTTACAGGATGCCTGCACTGCAAGTCTACATGTTACTAGAGGTCAGCAGAGACACAAGACTTGAAATGCAATGCCAAGTTCTGTCAGGTGGAGGAGGGACATGCAGAGATTTATAGGGATATAATTTATGCTTTTAGGGATTGGGATGGATCTAAACACAAGTTCAGCCATTCTTATCATAGAATATGAGGTTTAAAAAATTTCCTTTTTAAATAAGATCCCAGAGAAACTGCCATGTGATAAGAGTTTTCATCTGTGAACTGCCAGCTGACCGAAAGACGCTTCCTACATTTTTCGAAAAACATATTTGTACAAATTGCCATGAGTACTGGCGTAAATGGAGTTTCTTATAATCTTTGTGGCGTAAAGAGTAACACGGTGCTGGCCCCTTGCCAACCTGTTGCTGTGGACTTCCTAAATAGTTGAGTCTAAGCAAACAAAATGCTGTCTGTTTGGGATTATTACCACTCAGGAATGTGACATAATAATAAAGAAACAAAAGAAACACCACGAATAAATCTTATAAAAGTAACTCTCTCTTGAAAAATACAGCTGGCAGGCTGCTCAAAACAAATGTTTTACATTTTTCCTTTAACATTTTTGTTGATATACTCAAACTTTGGTATTTTTACACAAGATTAATATACTTTGAGAATCTCAAAACCCAAAAATACCTAATCATTTACCTGTGTTCAAATGCTGGTTTAGATACGGTACAGGGTAAAAAGAATCATGACATGTTTGCTTTTCTAATGATTCCTACAGATTTAATCAGTCTCTTCATTTTTCAAAAGATTGGGTCTCACGTCACTCATCTCTTCTGAAATCATGACTCTCCCACTGTTCTGCAGGAGTTTAAAAACACACACTGGAACATTCAATTACTCTTGGGTGTAGGGAGGAGATGTACTAAAGAATGTTTGGCATACATACCTGCTTCATAGTGTCCTTTGGATTCAGGGCCTCTGGCAGTGGAGTCTAGGAGAAAAAGAAAGAGGGGCTTTATTCTCACTTCCTCTGATCTACAGAATGCCACAAACCTCTAAAATACAACACTTGAACTTCTGCAGAGCACTTGCGGCATTCTGCTCAAACTTGCTGTTGATGATCATGTTGCACTGAATAAACAGATTTAACCAGACCAGAGTGCCAATATAGCGGTGATACTGTTTTTATTGTCATAGAGCTGAAAGTCAACGCAAACATGAACTAAATCAGTTTTCACTTGTCTGAGACGATTTGTCTCCATCACAGAGTAGGTAGGTGTCAAGTGGGTATAATCAGTGGGTGGAGAGAGGAATATGCACAGCCTGTTTCCTCACATGACACTGCTTTCAAACAATTGATTCTTTCAACAACAGGTTTTGATTATCACTTACATATGTTTCTCTACAGGGTTTACTTTTTCGCTACAATGTATATATACTCAGAAATGTTATAGCTGGACTTTGATCTTGCTGGGACTTCCTCCTTGCTGCCTGGTTTTTATGTTTTTATAACCATCTTGTTATCACTGCTGTGTACTCATGTTCCCACGGTAATTGTTTTTAATACATCTAATTTTATAGACTTATAAAACATTGTTTCGAGCAGAAATGGATTAGTAGATTACTAGATAGCTCCCAAAATATCATTTAAATCCCTCTTAAGATGTTGTTTGCTGTGTACCACAGGGGTCAGTGCTGGACCCAAAGTTATTTATTTTGTTCTTAGCAATGTTCGTTTTTACATTTAACAAAAGTCAAAACGCCACTGATATTTTTATATGGTACAAATTTTGCTGTTATTACTTTTGATTGTTTCTGTAATTTACAAATATACTTGAATGACACTATTTTTACAAGGCATAATGATTTTCTGAGTTGTTGATCACAGGGTATACTTTTTTAGGTCGTATTCTATATAAATTGAATAATTAGAACAAAAAATTGGTAGGATTACTTAAGTATGAACAATATCCTACTTTATTTCAAATACGAGAATTATATGGATACCTTCGCTAATTTAAGGATTATCCTACATTGTTTAAATATTTGATATAATAGAACAGCAGCAAAAAATTATGTCCCCCCTTGACAGTTGTTGTATGACTGATTTCTTTAAAAATTGTTATATATACAAAGTATTCCAATGGCATAGTTGACGGTGACATATACAGTAGCTGCTAAAATGAATCCAGAAGCTGTGATAAGCTCTTCACGTCACTGATAAACATCACTGTCTCCACTTCTTTTGGCAGCCAGACTTTGTGGCGTGTTTTGTCTGGTCTGCTGTGCAGCTAGCTCTGTCACATGATCAAGGCATAAGTGACTTAATATTTTCGTTTATACACAAAAACCTGGGTCTGGGCGAATGAGGGACTGGAGGGAAGCTGACAATGTATTTAAAACATAACCTACAACTCTATAATTTTTAGCATAAGCTTATCATCTCCAAGCAGGACTTGGGATGTCTCAAGTTAAAACAAATCTAATCCGAGCTAAAACCAAAAATGTTGAGGAACTAGTTTGCTTTTAGAACTGCAGGAAGAAAAACCTTCTAAATGTGAAAGAGTGTGCCTATGTGCTTTTTATTTGCATTTTAAGTAGTTGTTAAAGACGTTCAAGAGTCAGCTTTTGTCTTTAATGAAGACAACTACCTAAGTTTTTGTAGTCTTTATGTTTATTTGGACCATTGAGAATATCAGCAATTAAAAAAGTAAACTGGACATAAATGTTTTCGCTCTGGAACCTTTAATTATATAAAACTGAAATGCACAACACAGTTGCCACTTTAAACTCCTCAGACAGTTCTTCTCCTGCCAGAATAATTCACACAATGTGCCTATACAAAAGATTATCATGTGTTCTATGTCGAATAGGTGTATTTCATATTTTAGATCGTTTTTTCCAACAAAATTTACCCGTTTTTTTTTGGACTTTGAACATTTTGTTATCTGCTAAATCACAAAGTCAGGGGTTTAAATGTTAGGATCAAATAAAAAAGAGCCAGTTTTGGCCAAAGCTGAAATCCTCAACTCCATTGTCCAAGATTGGATTCCTGGTATCGGGACATTTTCTGTCTTTCACTTTCTGTCTCCGCCGGTTTTACTGTTTAAAAAGGAAAAGTCTACACTTTTTTTAGCCGACTTTGTGTATTTCTTTGAAACTAATGGGGCACATGGAAACAAACTGTTCCTGGAGATTTAAAGTTGTTTCGCCATCAACGTTTTGTAAATTTAGAACAGGAGGCTTTAAACCCTCCTCCGTGTCTTCCTGTGACCTGTAAACAAAGCCTTCCACTTTGCACATTCTTCTCCACACCCCTCTGTAAACCAAGCGGGGGAGCTTCGGGGAAGATGAACAATAAACAATACACTATTAATAACGTGGGTTTAATAAGAGAACTGAGTCCCTTCCCATGTATATTTTCTGGGGCTACACACACACGACAAAGACGTTCTTCTTAGTCTACTTGGAACCATTCCTGCAGATTGTTATGCTGTGACATGCTGGATGTAAAAAAATCTTTACACTAACATGACTCTGTAACACACTTAATAAATATAATCAAAATCACACATACGCATTTATTTATATATTATATATACAACATTTTCCATCCCTTAAAGGAAACAACGATTTGTCCATAACTGTCTTAGTTTACAAGACATTCAGACAGTTATTTTGTAGGAATATAATAAACATTGAACACTTGTAGGTTTACTATTTTAAATAATTAGTAGATATTTATTTAAAGGTTCATTTTAAAATGCGCTGATTAACTAAAACCTAAATATTATGGTTTAAATGTAATATTCTAGGATAATTTACACTGCTTGTTTATTCCCTATACTTAAATAAACATTGCAAACAGCAGTAATAGATAATATGTAGTTTGTATCTATTTTTGAGCACAGTTTTTTAATTGGTTGTAGTTTCTATTGGGTTAATATGTTTTTGGGTGTTATTATTTCACTTGTTGCTTTGTGGTTGTAAATTTGTCCACCACTAGCTATTACCACATGACTCCTATGGCAGATATAGGGTGAAGAGACTGGGTATTCACCATTTTTACTCGATAGTTTACTTATTTATTACACTCTCCTTATTATCCCATTAGTTTAGTTTGGACAGGCCAGTTATGTGAAATAATTGTCAGGTTGAGTCATTCCGTGCTGTTTCCTAGGTGGCCACGGGGGTCGCTGTGGCGGGGCTCCAGGATGGAGTCCCGTGGTTCCCAGGTGTTTCGGGTTGGCACTGATGAGCAGAGCAGTATAAGAGGAGTGTGGATCCACTATTCGGCGCCTGAGTGTTGCCTTTGCATGGTAACGCTTGACCTCAGTGCCAGTTTGATTCCTAGTGCTCGTGTTT
>JAVLVB010000512.1:533428-561008 GCA_032876305.1 Orestias chungarensis | reverse complement strand
CTGTGACGTTGAGAAAATGTTCCACCGCTTTCATGTTACTCCAGAAGATCAGGATTTCATGAGGTTCCTGTGGTGGGAAAATGGGAACACAACGAGTGAACCCAAAGAATACCGCATGAGGGTGCATATATTTGGAGCGGCATCGTCACCAGGATGCGCCAATTACGGCATGAAATACCTCGCAACCAAATATGAGAGTGAATACCCCATGGCAGCAAGCTTCATCCGGAGAAACTTTTATGTGGATGATGGTCTTGTCAGCCTGGATACCGTTAACATGGATAACATGGATACCGAAACAGCTAAGCAACTTGTCCATGAAGCAAGAGAAGTCTGTCAGAAGGGACAACTCCGATTGCACAAGTTTGTTTGCAATAACAGAGCTGTTTTGGAGACCATTCCAGAGAGTGAGCGTGCTGTGGAAGTCAAAAGAGTGCTGGGAGTAAAGTGGAACATAGAAACGGATGTCTTTTCATTCAATGTGGACCAACAAGAAAGAATAGCCACTCGACGCGGCATCTTATCCACAGTTGTCAGCATATATTATGCGCTAGGATTTTTGGCCCCCTACATCTTGACTTGGAAAAGAATCTTGCAAGAAATGTGCAAGCGAGGTGGAGGCTGGGATGAGCCTGTTCCGCCAGAATTAAAGCCAAAGTGGGAGACATGGCTCAATGACCTGAACAATCTTCAAACCACTCAAATACCAAGGTGTTTTGCTCCCAATAATCTTGGCACGATCCAGAAGATTGAGCTGCATCACTTTTCTGATGCCAGCAATGATGGCTATGGGCAGTGCTCGTATATTAGGATCGTAGCCGAAGAACAAGTGCATTGCACTCTGGTTATGGCCAAGGCTAGAGTAGCACCCACGAAGATTGTCAGTATCCCACGTCTGGAGCTCACCGCTGCCACAATTTCTGCAGCCACAAGCAAGATTCTCAGAGAAGAGCTGGATCTGAGGATAGATGCTGAATACTTTTTGACGGATTCACAAGTGGTACTGGGGTACATCAAGAATAATGCCCGGCGCTTTCATGTTTTTGTTGCAAATCGGATCCAGAAAATCAGAGGTACTACTGACCCCAATCAATGGTTTTACATTGAAACGAAGCAAAATCCGGCAGATCATGCCTCTAGAGGACTCAAGGTAGCAGATCTACTGGCATCAGATTGGGTAAGAGGACCTAAGTTCTTATGGGAAAAGGAAATTGTGACTAACCCAATAACCCCAGAGCTTCTCATAGGAGACCCAGAAGTCAAAGTCTTGAAAACAGATGTTGTGAAGGAAAATGATTTCTTGAAAAGGTTCGAAAGATTTTCAGACTGGGTTACTTGCCTTAATGTCATTGCCCGCATTAAGAGGCTGGCTTATAGGGATATATCTGGGCCTGTTACTGTGGAGGAGCGAAACAAAGCAGCTCTTGTGCTGATCAAAAAGGTACAAAGGGAAGCCTTTGGAGAGGAGTTGAAACTGCTTAGCCAAACGTCACAAAAACTCAAGAAAACTCATAAAATGTATGAGCTTGACCCGTTCCTTCAAGATGGAGTGCTCAGAGTTGGTGGTAGGTTAAGAAGGTCATCAGCTTCGATTGAGTTAAAACATCCCGTTATACTCCCGAAAGAAGACATTGTTACGTACCTGATACTTGACCATTGCCATAAAAGAATGCAGCACCAAGGTTGAGGACAAACACTGAACGAACTTAGAGCTAACGGATACTGGATAATGGGTGCCAGTAAAGAAGTGGCCAAGCACATCAAAAGTTGTGTGACATGTAGGAGGATGCGGGGACGAACTGAAGAGCAGCGTATGGGTGACTTGCCTGTTGATCGAATAGAGCCATCTCCTCCTTTCTCATACACAGGCATTGACTGTTTTGGCCCTTTCTACATAAAACAAGGTAGAAAAGAATATAAAAGACATGGGCTATTATTAACATGCCTCAGCTCAAGAGCCATCCATATTGAGATGCTAGAGGACCTGAAAACTGATGCATTTTTAAATGCATTAAGATGCTTCATTCCAATAAGAGGAACAGTCAAACATATTAGATCTGACCAAGGTACAAATTTCATAGGAGCAAAAAATGAGTCGAGGAAGTGCTTGATGGAACTTGACAAGGAATGGATTGCGACCTATCTTGCAAGGAAGGATTGTGACTTACTCATGAATGTTCCTGAAGCCAGTCACATGGGAGGCATATGGGAGCGTCAGATACGGACAACCAGAAGTGTTATGAGCTCTATCCTTGCTCAGGCAAAAGGACGACTGGATGACTCCTCATTAAGAACGTTCTTCTACGAGGCCATGTTTATAGTCAACAGTCGGCCACTGACAACAAACACCTTCGCTGATCCCAAAAGTGTTGAACCCTTGACACCTAATCACTTGCTTACCATGAAGCCTACGGTACCTCCTCCACCTCCTGGAAAGCTTGTTAAAGAAGATCTGTATGCAAGGAAAAGATGGCGCAAAGTGCAGTATCTTTCAGAACAGTTCTGGAGCCGGTGGCGCAGAGAGTATTTAACTAACATCAGTCTACAACCAGACGGAATGTGCAAGTTGGAGATGTAGTCATTGTTAAGGATGAAAACACGCCCAGAAATAGTGGTCACTAGCTAAAGTTGTTGAGGCACAGGAAGATGATGATGGTTTAGTGCGAAAGGTGAATGTTCAAGTAGGCCAAAATAATTTAGGACCAAGGGGTGAGCGCTTAACACCACCTTCATTTCTTGGGCGTCCAGTTCAAAAAATAGTTATGTTAGTTGAACATTATTCGAAATAGCTCAGCATTAACATAACACTGAAAGGGAGTCAGTTATCTATAATAACAGCTATTGCTCAAATTATGGGTAAAGGTTAAGTTTTATGTTTCTGAAAAATTACAAGTTTTATTTCCTTGAATATTGTGAAAGTAAATCTTTTGTAATTTTGGTTGCAGTGTAGCGAATATAGTAATACGTTTTTTTTTTCGTTTTATGAGTAAAATAATTTATTTGTGTTTACTTAAATGTCCATTTTATATTTTGTATGTTTTTCTGTGACTGTTGTGTTCATACTTTCAGAAGATTGTTGAAGTAGTGGCAACACCTGAACGCATCAGCGGTTAGTCACGTGATGCACTAAGAAAGAAATATTCATTGTGTGCAAGGACAGCAAAAGACTGCAAAAATGTAGAAATGGACTTGTAGCTACTCCTAACTGTCTGGTTAAAGGCGCAGACGGTTTGGATATTTGTTGTTGTATATTCGTAAATTGTGTTCATGGTGCATGGTGGTTTCGCTGATGTGTATTTTCCACGCTGATGTGTATTTTCCACGCTGATGTGTATTTTCCTCACTGATGTGTATTTTTCACCGTGTATTTTCTTTCAGTGTTCACGGTGGTCTTGGCGTTTTTAACAGAAAACACTGCAATAAACGTTTTAACCATCAGTTGGAGCGTGATACTTTTTAACCACCAGTAAATAAAGGTTGGGAACAGCTATAAATTCAAAGATGCATAGAGAACAGTTCAAAAATGAAAGAACAACATTGATTTTTTTGTTAACTGATCTTAGTTATTTGGTTGCTTTCCTTGTTTTAATCCATAATAAAGCCAAAATCCACATGGACTTGATGAGAACCATCTTCAGCCTCATTTTAGCTTAACTGGTGTCTCCCAAAATACATGTTTGATGTGTTTTTGGGGTTAATGTCAATCTGCCATGTTTCAAGTTTTAACAATGTGACCAAAACTCTCACCTTTAAGTGAAATGTTTTATAGAGGAAACAGAGATTAGGCAGGATCAGCATGGCAGCATTAAAAAAGTTAGGGGTATTTGGCTGTTGGGTTGAATTTCAGGATGCAAAATGCATTCAAACTTTAACAGGTGAACTTAATGTGACCTTCTCTAAGCTTTTGAATGCACCTGTCCAAATGTTAAAAGTTTCAGTACTTTTTGCACATGTTGCTGTTCTCTAACGAGGAGCTAAACGGCAAAAGTCACAACAGGTGTTTGATCCTCGAATCGACCAATAAATGTCTTGGTTCAATTACAGCTGGTATTTAAACAGTCGTCCTCATCAGGCTGTTCACAATGTGACATCATGAGACCAACACGACATCTAACAATGGATCAACAGTACCTGGCCATTGCAATGCTTCAAACAGGACGTTCTCAGACGGACGTGGCCACTGAGCTCAGAGTGTCACAGTGTCATCAGCAGGTTGCAACAGAGATACCGAGAGACTGGAAGAGTTACAGAAAGGCGTAGAAGTGGACGTCCTTTGGCCACATCCCATGCTGATGACCGCTATATTGTGAACAATGCCCTGAGGAACCGGATGATGAATGCCACTCAACTCCAGGCACGTTTAAGGGAGGTGAGAGGCGCCCAAGTGTCACGTCAGACCATTCGAAACCGTTCACATCAGTGTGGTCTGCTTGCTAGACGACCTGCAAGGGTACCTGACCACACCAGCAGGCACAGGCATCATCTTGCATGGGCCAGGGAGCATTTACCCTGGACGAGGGACCAGTGCGCCTCAGTGCTAATCTCTGATGAAAGTCGATTCACGTTGAGCAGAAATGATGGCCGCCAACGATGTTGGAGAAGTCAAGGAAAGCCCTATGCATCAGCCACCCGAAATCCAAATATCCCTAACTTTTTGTGAGTGTGTGTATATATATATATATATTAAATATCACCTATGAATATATTAAAGGCTCTGTGATTAGGTTGAGACTCATTTAGTCTGTCCATATTAACCTTAGAATGTGATTGGTTAATCTGCACAGAACCCAAAACTACTGATGCCTTGTTTAGGGACTGTAATAAAAAAAAAGAAAATCAGTTCGAAAATATCACAATCATAATAAAAAATTAACAATAGAATGTATGATTATTTAAATCTGTCACAACAACAATAATTTGTGACAAGAATAGGACCTTTGGTTGATGAATTACTACTAATTATAATTATTTCTAGGTGATTTTAATGTTCGAGTACAACTGTACGATGCAAAGTGCGCTTTAATAAGCTTTTTTTAATTTACCACACCAACTACTGTAATGTGCATCATCATTCCTCCCCCTGTTTAAGTGCATGATCCAAGCGTTAGACCCCACACTTATGTCAGAAACAAAAGCAAATGCTAAATCATAAACCTTCAAAGCACATGAGATGCTCTTGAGTACTCAATGATGTCCTGTTGTTATGCTATAAAGAACATTCCTGGTTCACTAATGGCCCATAAGTCACTCATCTGAAAGATCCAGAGCATGTCAGAAGGGTTTTTCACAACCTCAATGGGTTACGGTGAAACCCTGACCCCTTAATGTATCTCTTCTGTTCTGTTGGATGAGATAAGTCACACAATAAAGGTACAGGAGTAAAAGCTACATTCTTTATGCGTTACCCTCTAATGTGCTCGTCTTTTGTAGCTGAGGAGAGAGAGTTTAGTATCAGGAATATTGCAGAGGCAACAAATTTGGAAGAGCTGAGCAAGCAGATTTAATGTACTTAACGCTGTTTACACTAAATATAATGGTAATTTTTTTTTTTTGTCTCTGGCTGCTTCATGCTCACCTTGGTCTGCCGCTCAGTTCAGTTCATGTGCCGTAATGTACTTTGTTACATCCAGGTAACAATGGGTGGATTGAAAAGAGTCCAATGGAATGTTCAAACTTAGGATATTGTTTTATTGTCTGACTCTAATAAAAAGGTTCTTGCCGGGCATTGTGTTTGTAAATGAATCCATTTTAATAAATGAGTCAGCTGCAAACCTCAGCACAATGTACTGTAACTAACACACACAAATACCTTCCAGTCAGCCTCCCCTGCTAACGACTTTCTAAAATCATAGTGAGAATAATTAAAAACAAATGATTCCACAACACACCGTACACATTTATCCATGGATACGTTTTCAAATCAATATTTGCAATTATGTAGTTTTGGCTTTAAAAAAAATGTAAGATCATAAAAGTTTGTGAATGTCATTTACAATTACATGAATTGATTAACATGAATTAATGTTAATATATCATTAGCTATTCCAGGTAATTTCTATGGTGGTGATGCATTAAGATTTCAGCACATTTAGTAAAAGAGGACTTCCTCTTATGTGAATAGATGGGAGTGAATGTTTCAAAGAAGACATGGTGCTCATTGCTTTCAAGGTGTTGCTTGAAGTTAGAACGAATCTTGCTTCTCCCTCATTTTGTAAAACTTAATAACGGCTTGTCTAGTTAATGCTTGAAAAAAGAACAACGGCAGACTTTTTTTATTTGTTGTTGTGCTTTTTACTCATATGAAACATTTCTTACAAAAATACTTTTCATAGAAAAACAAACGACTGGGCCAATTACAGCTACCATTGGCTTGTGTTCAATTACAAAGAGCAGAGATCCCACAAGTGTAAGATCCCACAAGTGACAGAAAAACATAAGACAATGAGAAATATGTTTTTTTTCCCCCATTTGAAATCCAAATGAAAAAAAACATATTTAAAGGAAATGTAGCACCGAGGCAAGAAAACCAAACCCGTTCTTTGATCATCAAGTGATTTCCTGTCAATTTAGTTAAAAATCCACATATTAAATTTGGTTTTGCTATAGTAGTATAATCTCACACTGGAAAAATAGAACGGTACAACCTTTTTGATATTGAATCAGTAGAGGAACAAAACCATCCAACATTTATTAGCATATTCAGATAAGGCCAATTTGACCTGAGAGACCAACATAAGTCAGGACACAGTTACACAAAAATAGCCAGTGATTTAAACTTTCAACAATATTTACGTTGCAGTGATTAAACATTTAAAATAAGTGGAGCTGTGACACACGTGATCGGTGAAGGACGAGTCTTCCTGTTATTGATTTTGCACGAAAATTGGATTGGAGATAAAAGATCTCCAAAAGTGCTTAAAATAATTTAGTGTGAGATGAAACTACCGCAATAAAATATGAAAACACTGCCTGGCTCTCGCACACATCTTCAGCAGGGGAGGTAGTAAATGTAGAGGGGGCTGTACTTACTGGACATGAAGGGAGTTGTGCGCAACAGCTTTGCCAAACCGTCTCAAACCAGCATCCATCTAATGCTTTTCTACATATTGAACCGTTTCTCTACAAAAACCTTTTTAACTACAGCATTACTGCAAAGTGAACAGGTGAATGCAAAATGCATCACAGCTGGAAGAAACATCTCTTTCTTCTCTTAGTGTCCTTCTTCTGTTCAGTCTTGCTAAAATTATTTTAGGCCTGTGTCATCTGCTCCTGGAAATCATAACACCCTGCTACCGGATGGAGTGGGCATCAAGCATGTTCGGTTTAGTGATTCGTTGATAGCTGATGTCTGGTTTCTAATGTTAAACTTTCTCAAAAGGAAACAAATGTTTCTCTTGACCTTTCTTCTCCCGCTTGGTCGTCTTCCTCCTCGGCTTGCCTGGACTCGCATCCTCCCCCGCTTGTCTGTTTTGGGGCCAGGACAGCGCCAGAGTCTCAGACGCCGTCTTACCTCCGGAGGGACTAACCTCGGCCGCTTCCTCATCAGAGGAGAAACCTCCAGCTTCCTCTCCGTGAGCAAGGCTGCCCAGGCCTTGGCTCTTCTGGCCGTAACGCTGCTTGAGCCTCTCTCTGATCAGGAGTCCCTTCACCAGCAGAGTCCAGCTGGCAACTGCTCTCTTTCCTATTTTCTGGATGGCAGAGACACAGAAAAAACAAGTTCAAGATGGGTTTGTCAAACAAGTTCAATGTAAAAAAAAAAAAAAAAAAGGTCATAATTGTACAAATTAATGGATGTATAGATAGATGGATGGGCAGACAGCAGCCTGAACAAAATGACTCCATGGATGGATGGATAAGGATAACTGTAAGGATAAACGAACAGAGGGAAAATGAATGGAATCAGTGATTAAAGGTACAACTGGATGGACGACTATATAGACGGTGGAAGGCTGGATAAAGATAAAAAAGGATGGTTGGACTGAACGACGGCGTAATGGATGGATTAAACAATTTAGACCACAAACTAAGGATTTACCCAGACTTTCTCAGACTCTTTCTGGCCTTGTAGGAAAGCTGAAGTTAAAAATCTCGATTCAGTGAAAAGAAACCCCAGAAGGAGCCACACCTCTTTTTCTTTCTGTTTCTGAATCTCCTGGTCTTCCACCCAGGCAGCTCGGAGAACCTCCTCGTCTTCTTCGCACACAATATAACCATCAGTCCTAAAACGCAAAGGAAAAAAATTAATTATTTAACAAAAAAATTAAATCATCACACAGAAAGCGAAGCACTGGCTTCCGTGTTTGTTGTGTCCATCTCTTATGTCGCGTCTTACACGGCATGCGAGTATCCCCCGTGGTAATCGAAGCCCGTCACGGCAGGAGCGGCGTCCAGGTTCAGCTTCTTGGATACACGGTGCAGGTTGGGCAGCCTCAGGTGAACGCAGCCCACTGGGATCATGCAGGCTTTAAAAAGGTATACATTACCGTAATCATTGCGAGGGACCTGGGCAGGACAGACAGGAAGTGAACAAGAATAATGCTGAAAGGATTGCATGTTTCAATTTACCGATAACTAAACAGGACAGAGTACTTTTTGTAAAATGGATTTTATAGTGTTTGCTGAACATCAAATACTTTTGGACAGTAATCAAAAAAATATGAACACATAAAAAAAAAAAAATTACTTTCTGTCTCCTACGGTTAGTGGTTTAGCGAAGACGCATTCAGTACTTGTGTTTATTGATCTGTTTTGCATTAATTACATGTTCAACATCTCTCCAGAACAGTTCTGTTCTGACAGTGAGGTCATCAGAGTGAAATGAGAGTTTCACTTTTCTCCTGTTGTAGCCAATGACTGGTCCTCTGTCTATGTTGGAACATCCAAATGCACCAGACCCAAACTTTGGACTTATGACATTCCCTGATAACCTGCTGGAGTGATTGTGACCAACTTCCCATGCTTTTGTAGATCACACAATTCCATCAGTGCTCCAACTTGACTCTACAAATCGAGCCATTTCTTTTATTTTCTCATCCCTTTAGTTCTGCCTTTCTACTGCAGACTGAACCTAACAGCTTATTTGTCCTCAAATGCCTCTTCTTTTTTTTTTTGTTCACCGTCAAACAACTTCACCACTTATTTAAATATTGTAACTCAGCTTCACTTATTGAATTCCTATTTTTTCATCTTTTTACAATTTCATATTCTCTAAAAGAAGTCAAAGTCTGTTAAGATGCAAACTTCTGAGCACAGCTGCATGTTTTTTCTTGATAATGTTGATAAGACATCTTTCTTACCTTCCCATCTACAGCTACGGGCGGCTGGTATTCCTCAGTCTGCCATTCTCCAAACAGAGGCAGGTCCTTCTCCTCTTTCATCTCGGACATCTTCCTGGCCTTCCTGGAACGGTTGGAAAAGCCCCTCACCATCTGATAAGAAAGGAATCACAGTGGGAAACAGTCATCATTAAAACAGGTGATATCCGGATTACGACATTGATCGGACATATTCAAAGAGCAGAACCGTGATTTCATTTTAAGGGAAACCTAAAACATTCTAAAGAAATGGGATCCAGCCAGGGAGTCACCTTGTAGGGCTCCTCTCCAAGTCGAACAGTCCTTGCTTCCTTCAGCCATGTGTCTCTAGAATGAAGGGTGTGCACGCAATCTCTGGCAAAGGAGAGACAGAAAGATGATTTTATTTCCCGTTTTGTCCTGGTCTCAGGGCTGACAATGTTAGACATAACGTAACCCAATTATTTTAAAGATTGTTCTTTTTAAATCATCACGGACAAACCGAGCATCTGTTTGACAACTCGCCATCAGTAATTGTCACCTGGTGATATTGGGTCTGTATGCCATCAGTTTCAGCCTTAAATAAATTTACTTCAACATTTTTTTTTTATCCGTGATGAACTCCACGATTGTTACAAACAAGCATATTGTGCACAAGATACAATTCATTTAATGTTTTGTACACCAGAGCGGATATTATAAAACAAAGGGATTAAAAAAGTGTGGGATTACACACAGACTGAATCCAGAAGATGTACAAAAAAATGTATGCGATCAATTTTAACGTAATATCATTATTATAAGTCTTACTTATTTCCAATAAGACGTAATGACCTAATTATACGTTCAGCTTTTATACGTTTTAACGGAAACCCTGTAATCGGTAATAGCAAATGTATTATGTCATTACATTAGGTTCATGACCGAAGTAGGGAACAGTTGGAAAGAATGAAGCAGAACTTTTCTGAAGCCTCAGACACAATGCAAGAACAGCTGGACAACACAGCACCCTTAAGTGGACGCTGAAGCACATTGTCTGTACGGTTTCCATCTTTCCATCACTGACATACCTGTTTATGTTTAGAAATAACATTGATATTTTTAAGAGCAAAAGTAAGCCGGAAAATAACAGAAATATAATCCAAACTGCTCAAGACTTCAAGAAATTCTGCAGCCACCAAACATTTTAAATGGTCATATCCCTCCCGTAGAAGGTCAGTAGTTGACCTTCCCCAAATATTTAAAGGCATTAATGTATAAAGATGTGCAGCATCTGTTCACCAGAACAGCGACAACGTTAATGGAACCGACCTGGAGTACACAGGTTCTCCTCGGCAGTATCCAATACAGGTGGCTGTTGGAGGATAGATGGCTTCGTACTTCAGCAGGTGTCTTTTTAGGGCATACAGAGGGTGGTTCTTATAATCTGCTACGGAGGTCGGCATGGGTTTGTTCAGCAGCTTACTCTGGAGCTAAGGAGGGAGATTAAATGAAAAAATACAGTTTGTTTTTCAAGTAAATTTACCAACAATGCTTTTTTGTTTGTTCCAACACAGAGCGTTGTAGACAATATAAAAATAAATCTAAAAAAAAAGGGTCAGAAAAAAAAATCTCAGTTTCGTTGAATAAAATTTTTTATGTAAATATCAGTTTTCGGATCTCAAAGGGATATAAGTCTGAACTTTAACTGGGTCATTCTAACACAATAATATGCTTTGATCTAATCCGGGCCTCTGTGTTCAGTGTCCTGCAACTTTGAGACGTCTCTCTGCTTCAACACTTACAGTAAGAGTCAAATAATCCGGTATTCAGCAGGACCCTGGAGAGCTCCACTTAATACCCAGAAGGAAATTTAGCCGTTTGTTTCCGGTGTGTTGGACCAATTAAAAGTAGATTCTAAGACCACTGATGTAAGTTATCCAGCTGTAGCCCTGTGTGTATGTTTAAAAAGAGTTATCGTACAGTTCCTAACATACAGGTGCCAGACTCTAGTCTTCAAGGGCCTGTATCCATCTAGATGGGTCCCAAATCAAACACATCTGGTCTACAGGCTAAATGTCCCCTTAGCGTGCAGTAAAGTTTCTTAAGAGTTCTATTAATTCATTATAATTTGGTATTCAGGTGTGCTGAAGCACAAACGCATTATTGACCGGAGCTTCCGTGAGGTTTTCTTCCAGGACTGCTTCGTATTTTTAGCTCCAGGCATCTTCCCATCAACTCTGACCTGCATCTCAAAGCATCTCCACAGGAAGATGCTGCCGCCAAATATGTTTTAAGCGGTTATGATACATTTATATTGTCAGTTTTCACAGAAAGAAAAATGGATTTAAAAGGAGATTGAATTTAACAATTGTGGACCGCATGTATTACTTACATTTTTTCTGATAGCAATTGTTTGCATTGGACTTTATTTAAGGGGCATACAAATTAACGGGGCTTAACACACATGTAGTAAACACTTTTCAAATAACTATTGGTACAAAAGATGTTAAAAGTAGACCGCCGTAGCTGATATTATCGACAGCTATCACATAAAACCCCAATAAGACAAACTGAAGTTTGACTGAATGAGCCACAGTTAAAGATATATAAATGCTTTTGCAAGGGATTGCAATTACTTAAAACAAGACATAAATAAATAAGTAAAAGAATAAAATAACCAACAAAACCAAAAGGGGCATTAAAAGACTTTAAACGTCAAATATGTGAGCTCCAAACATGAACCATTTGTAGTTGATCGTCTGAACGTACCTCCTTCTCCTCCTGCTTGTCCCTCTCGTCCTCTGGCCCGCTGAACGGCTCCAGCGTTTCCTCCCACCACTCGTCGTCCACCCGCCTCTTCCGGGACGCAGTCATCCAGGTGGGGTCGTACTTTCTCCCCAGGTCCTTTACGAAGCCGTCTCCGTCCACCGCCACCACGTAGGTCAGCGGCGCAGTGGCGTTCTGGGCTCGGAGGTGAGGAGCTCCGACTCCGTGCTCCACGTCCACACAAACCCACGAAGATGATTTGTCCAGGTAAACCTCTAACCACTCATCGGCTCCTGGCCCGTCTTTTTTCTGCCCGCTACGTCTTCTCGTGCTGTTGCTCGTCACGCCTTCGTCCTCGTCTTCTTTATTGCCTTCCTCCCACTCTGGGTCCTCGTTTTCCTCCTGCCGTTTCCCGGCGCTGCTCCTTTTCTTCGGAGCTGCAGGATTTTTGGTTTTCGGCGCCTTAACGGTGCTCGTTCTGTTGTTTGCGCTCTTTTTTGTAGATTTTTTACGGGTTTCAAAATCCTCACCGTCATCCTCACTGATTTCCTGAAATTCCTCAGGATCACTAGTTTCCTCTTCCTCACCCCCCTCGCTGTTGCTCTCCTCTTTGTAGCTGACCTTTGAGGCGACTCTGCGGCGTTTGGAGTTTTTTTGTCTCTTTCCGCTGGGTAGCACGGGCTTCTCCTCTTCCTCCTCTTTTATTTCTTTCCTTTTTGTTTTCTTGCTTCCACAGCCCCCTTTGGTTTTCTCACCTGAAGCTGGTAGCTTGGTGCCTGGAGAAACCTTCATCTCAGGTAAGTTGGTCTCGGAGCTTTCCTGGCTTGTGTGGCAACGTTCCTGGGTGCCAGTTGATGCTCTAGCCCCTTTGGACTGAAAAACCCCCCAGAAAGATTTGTAGTTATTACCCATCCTTACATCTTAGTTCACATTTTTTGCTGTTTTGTCACATCTAGATGTTTCAAGTAAAGCTAATTTTTAATATAAAAATGCAGTATGCAGATGACAATATCATTTATTTAGAGGTTAAAAGGGAATTGTGCTTTAGTTTTAAGAAAAAACAATGGACCAATGGGCAATTTTGTTGAATAGTGTTCAATTTTAGCAGCTACCCTCAGGACTGATGATTTAACATCAGTCATTTAAGCAAAACCTGTCGAACAATCTGAAGTTATGTAAATGCTTGTACCTTTGCAGATGGGGGTTTAAAAGGAACTGGGTGCAAAGAGAGAACCAGACGACAAAAGAGCTGCAGGGACCTCAGGAACAAGAGAAAGAGCTGCAGAAAACAAAATACACTGAAGTCTAATTACTGCTGTAAATTGTTTTTCCTTTTACTACTCAAAGCTAAAGATGGATTAAATTAGGAGAAATTGTTTCATACAGAGAGGAGACAAAAAAATAAAATACAAACATGAGTCATTTCCTGGTGGTCTCTGGCTGAGAGGCTTCCCAGTCGCCTATCCAGGAGAGCCTGAGGCTCTGAACGTTCCTCGGTGGGAAGACTGGGGTTGAGGGTGAACGTTGCTCTGAACCTGACAGGAATGAGAAGTCAGATGATCAATAGCATTACAACTATTTCATTTTACATTATTACACAAGCACGGTCCATTCAAAAGGTAGCAAGGGGATTCTGGTGTCTGCGGTAGCGTTTAAGAATATTTATAGCCCATTTAAGTTCAACATATTGCAGACATTCCCACACCATTTGAGGAGTCCGGAGAGGTAGTTCTGGTCCATGTGCTCTTTGGAGACCTTGCAGAAATGTTGGGGAAGCAGAGACAGAGCGACAGCCAGGAGGTCCGGTTCACCGCACAGCCTGTTGCGGAACATCCCGTTGGCTATAAGGCACAGGAGGTGGACCTGAAACACCAGCCAGAGGTCAGCGAGGATCAAAAACCAACAGACCAGACCAAGGGAGGAAAAAAAAAAGTCTGTGTTGTCACCTTGTGTGTGTCGATCAGCAGGTCTTTCTTACACCTCTTCATCATTCGCCTGAGGTACGTCTCGAACTCTGCTTTCCTCTTCTTCCTGGCAGAACATCAGAAACACAGACATAACTAGATTTGGACACCAATACTACGAATATCGCACATATTACAGTTGTTCAAAACAATTCCATGTCAGGAAATGTTTTCTGGTTTTCAGAAAACATCTACCGGGGCTGCTTTACGGAATATTACGTGGTGTGAAATAATAAAGATATAAAGATTCTTCATGCTTGATAATCATTCCTGAGTCCACCTCTGTGAAATGTGCACATCGGCATAAATCCCACTGCTTATGAAGGTGTTTGATGTTACTTAGAGAACGTTGATGAGCTCGTAGCACTAAGTATGATGGAAAAAGAAAACAGCAAATCGCCACATATCACACCCATGTTTCATATTCTTACTGATAAACACGGCGGGGGCCTCATCATGCTGAGGGTTTTTGTGTTTTACAGTAAAAACAGGGGAGCTGTTCAGAGTTAGTTGGAAAATGCAAGAACCACCATAACCGTTTTATTATTAAAATATTTATATTGACGCTTATTTATGTGCTAGAATGGTCTAGTTAAAGAAAAGACCAAAATCCAACCTGTTCTACAAATATTGATTCAGTTGGTTCGGTTGGATAGTACAAATGAAGACTACATATGTTTATTCATTAAAACTTTATTCAGTTATCCACTGATTTCATCTATCTCATTTGATCACATCTTATAAAAAGGAAAAACAAATTGTTAAAATTTTACCTCGCTCTGTATGTCTGATAGAAAAGGTTAAGAAAGTTACTCATTATTTTAACATTCTAATATTTTTCAATCTCAATCAAATAAAAAATAACAGTTAAAAATACATGATTTATTTTGTATTTCTTCCAGCCTTTATTCACTCACTGCTTTCTGACTTCTGCCGTCTCAATCTCGATCTCCACCGGCTGAAAGGGCAGAACGGGCTCTGTCGGATCAACTGGACCCAGCGGCTCGGCCAGCTCTGATCCGCACACGGACAACAAAACCCAATGTTTTCAGATTTATTTTCCAACCACCAGCTGAAAATATACTTCTTTTTTTACACGTGCCTTCCACTTCCTCCCAGTCATCCTCATCCTCGCTATCGTCGTCCTCCTCTTGTTCGTCATCCTCCTCCTCTGGTTTCGTGACGCTCTGCTTCGGTACGGGCGGAGCAGCAGTCGTCACCTCCAAGTCGCTGTCGGCCTCCTCCTTAGGGGGGGACTGGAAGTACTTACTGGTTTTAATATCAGTGCTGGTGTTGCTGACGGAAGAGGACTTTTCTTGTGCTGCACGTTTTGAAGACGAGCGTGGTTTTTGCTTGACCTTTCTCTCGAGCTTCTCCTCTTTCTCCACAGGTCCTAGACCAAATTAAAGAGAAAACAGTTTTTTTAATACTAAATGTAATGTTTGTTGTTACTTTGTTTGTTTTGTGTGGTTTTTTTTTAAGTTGAAGACATTTAATAAAGCTAGTATCTAAAATGTAAAAGAAATATCTCATGTTTTGTGGCAAATTCAAAGATGCATAGAGAACAGTTCAAAATTTAAAGAACAACATTGATTTTTTTGTTAACTGATCTTAGTTATTTGGTTGCTTTCCTTGTTTTGATCCATAATAAAGCCAAAATCCACATGGACTTGAGGGGAACCATCTCCAGCCTCATTTTAGCTTAACTGGTGTCTCCCAAAATACATGTTTGATGCGTTTTTGTGGTTAATGTCAATCTGCCATGTTTCAAGTTTTAACAATGTGACCAAAACTCTCACCTTTAAGTGAAATGTTTTATAGAGGAAACAGAGATTAGGCAGGATCAGCATGGCAGCATTATGCTCAGTGTTTAGGGTCGACATTAAGGTTGGATTTCATAAATTTGGATGGATTAATTGGGAACAAAACTAGAGACTATAATTACCCATTTGTTGGGGCTCCAACCTTAACCATAGTGACAATGAATGGGAAATGCTTAAACATCGGGTCTGTTCCAGGAAACAAGACAATTTTAATTAACTTTGCCATTTTCTTAAAAGTGTTGATGGGCACACAAATCTAGTGTTTATTTTATTTTATTTATTTATTTGCCAGTTGCTACAAAATGTAACACAATATGATTTTCCAACCCGAGTAGTTTAGAGAGAACTAGTACCGGATTCAACCCAGTTCAACATATTTTACCAATATTTACTATATCAAACCGGGTAAAATAACAGCTGAAAAGGTGAAACATACATTTTGAAATTCATAAAAACCGCAGATAAAAGGTATAAAATAAAAGCAGTGAACATATAAACAAGACTATGAAACCCGGATCTTTGGTGTTTTTCTTGGCATTGAGCATCATGCATCCTGCTTTGATGGTGAAGTAGAGCACAGATGTGACTGTAGGGAACAGAAGTGACTGTAGGGCACAGAAGTGACTGTAGGGCACAGAAGTGACCGTAGGGCACAGAAGTGACCGTAGGGCACAGATGTTACTGTAGGGCACAGATGTGACAGTAGGGAACAGATGTGACTGTAGGGCACAGAAATTACTGTAGGGCACAGAAGTGACAGTAGGACAGCAGATGTGACTGTAGGGCACAGATGTGACTGTAGGGCACAGATGTGACCGTAGGGCACAGATGTTACTGTAGGGCACAGATGTGACAGTAGGGCACAGATGTGACTGTAGGGCACAGAAATTACTGTAGGGCCCAGAAGTGACAGTAGGACAGCAGATGTGACTGTAGGGCACAGATGTGACAGTAGGGCACAGATGTGACCGTAGGGCACAGAAGTGACCGTACGGCACATATGTTACCGTAGGGCACAGATGTGACTGTAGGGCACAGAAGTGACCGTACGGCACAGATGTGACCGTAGGGCACAGAAGTGACCGTAGGGCACATATGTTACCGTAGGGCACAGATGTGACCGTAGGGCACAGATGTGACCGTAGGGCACAGAAGTGACCGTAGGGCACATATGTTACCGTAGGGCACAGATGTGACCGTAGGGCACAGAAGTGACCGTAGGGCACAGATGTGACCGTAGGACACAGAAGTGACCGTACGGCACAGATGTGACCGTAGGGCACAGAAGTGACCGTAGGGCACATATGTTACCGTAGGGCACAGATGTGACCGTAGGGCACAGAAGTGACCGTAGGGCACATATGTTACCGTAGGGCACAGATGTGACCGTAGGGCACAGATGTGACCGTAGGGCACAGAAGTGACCGTAGGGCACAGATGTGACCGTAGGACACAGAAGTGACCGTAGGGCACAGATGTTACTGTAGGGCACAGATGTGACCGTACGGCACAGATGTGACCGTAGGACACAGATGTGACCGTAGGGCACAGATGTGACCGTAGGACACAGAAGTGACCGTACGGCACAGATGTGACCGTAGGGCACAGAAGTGACCGTAGGGCACAGATGTGACCGTAGGACACAGATGTGACCGTAGGGCACAGAAGTGACCGTAGGGCACAGATGTTACTGTAGGGCACAGATGTGACCTTAGGGCACAGAAGTGACTGTAGGACAGAAGAAGCGCTCCAGTAACATCCATGCATTCATCTGCAGCTCAAACTATGCTTTAAACTGACAGCATGAAACTAAGCACACTGGGTTTCCTTTCTGTTGAAGTCCTGCAGAAAGAAAAAAGCCTCACGACTGTAATAATCGCCTGCTTAACTGGAAGCAGTTGGAGATAAACCATCCATGAAATATTCCCTGATGAATCACCTAAGCTGCACAGACTTACACCCAGTGTTCTGGAGGCTTTCTAGACTCAACCCTGCAAGGCTGGACCTACACCAGTCTTTTTCTACCTGGATCCTTCTTCTTTCTCCTCGTCTTTGCTGCTCCGCTGTCCTGCTTCGGCTTCTTCGCGTCGGCCTCCGTCTCTGCACATTTTCTCCGCTTCCCCATGTTTTCTGTTGTTTCCAATCAGTGGAAACCAAACCTCGCTCGGCTTCTCCACGTGGTCTTGTGTAACCCCCCAAGAAGCGAGCAGTTATTTAACATTTCATTGACTTTTCATAACGTCGGAGCTGAAACCCCGGTTGTTGCTCTAGAGGCGAGGGGGCGGGGCCGCGACGTCACTTCCGTTGATGGAGTCAATTTTGAAGTAAGTGTAATTATTTAATAATTTTCCTTCCACTGAAACACAATATAGTTTTTTTTATGGTAATCAGTCTGAAGAAACTCTAACGTTTTTGTTTCCACGTTTACCAGGAAACACTTTAGCTAGACCTGTAGTACCGTGGTTAAACACTTGGCGGCAGTGTTGCGCCTCGTTTTTAAATGAAACTAATGCGAATAACATTGTCAAACCACAACTTCAACAGCATCAAAATCTTTTTTTTCTCACACGACAATAACAAAATGTCTTGCGCTCAACATTCAGATGATACCTGACATAAAAAATGTTTACAATTAAGTTTTTATTAGAATAAATTACATTGTATTATTTGTCATATATATTTTTGTATGTATGTGCCAATTATTTTATGTTTATTGATTTACATAAATGTTTTTTTATTTGTCCCTTTTTGAATGTATTTCCTTTACTCTGGACAGATAATGAGTAGTTCTACAATATCTTTTTCATAACACATTTTATCACAGCTTGAAAGCGTAACTATGTTCTAAATTACAAATCAGCTGATTTTTTGCAAATAGAAGGTTTTGGTGTGCAGTTGAAACTTTATTAGAAATCCCTGTCTGCTCACCCCTTACATCTGGATCCAAATGTCAAACAATCATCCATTTTTACTCTAAAAGTCTAGCCTGGAAATGTGTTGCAGATATGGATGTGAAATTTCCTTTAAAAAAAAAAAACAACATTTTTTTTTATTAAACAAAATATGGTAAGGTTAACTGTTTCTGGCCTTCACTAAAATAATGGTATTTCAGAATACTATTTTCTGGTCATACTTTTTCCCACATTTGATTTATAAAGGAAAGGCTTTCCTTAAAATCCCTAAAAGTTAGTTGAAGCATCTTTAAAAAGGAAAAGTCACAATTAACTAAAGGTATTTGTTGCTGTAAAAAATTATTTCATAACTACCTATTAACAGGCTTCTTTGACAAGGCAATTAAGCTAAAGTTAGCGGTAATGTGGTCATTATGTTGAAAATGCATTCCTCCATTTACATTTTTACTAAATAAACGTATTATTGTTTTACAAACTAAATTTGCCATTTTACAGATTTGGACCATTTCAGTTTTCTAATTTTAGATACAAATAGTAAAACTTTACACTAATAACAATGTGTTTTCTCTGAAACTCTTTTCCAGCCATCTATATTATCAATTCTGGGAAAGAATGTTGTTTTCTCCAATAGACAATGACATCCGAGACATTTGCAATGTAGATTGTTGACAACGCACTTCATTTTCTATTCATCTGAATTGTAATTTTGACAAGAAGAAACTGAATAATAGATATGTACTCTGAGAATCCTGTCTAATACATAATAAATCAGCTTGCCATGCATGAAGACCTTTGAAGAGCTTAAACTGAGTCCTCCTACTCTTGATATTTAAGTGTTATCTTCAATTTATTTCCCTCAGTGACATATTGAGAGCAGTCATTGAATTCTATAAAACGAAAGGCTTATGATAGGTTTCCGCACAACCATGAGTTCATTTTAACATTGATGGCATTTAAGTAAAAAAGTGAATTATGAGCACAGTTGCAGAAAAGGTTCCCAACAGAGAGACAAATTAAAACCAATTAAAATCCGCAGTCAGCTCTGAAATTTTGCTCACAGATATGAAACTATTGAGCTCAGCCCTTCTGATACTTTTTGAAAACTAAATTACATTAGAATAAATTAAATCCTAAATAAAGTGGGATCTTTAAAAACCCACACTTTCACTATAGTTTAATATAAAAAAACCTGATCACTGATTTACAGATAACACCCCCCACCCACCCCCTGAAAATCAGATTTAATAATTTTATTCTTATGTGTTATATGCTTGAAATCAATCTAAATGACTTTCACACTCACTGTTTTTCATCTTCCTTTTGAATTAATTACATTTGAATTATTTTATATCAAACCTGTTCTCATAATGTCTCCGTTGGGAGTAGGGATGTCTGTCTGTATAAAGGTTGAGCTTGTATTTTTTTTCGAATGCATATGTGATACGGTTTTCACAATTAATGGTTTTTATTAAATAAAATGTTTTTTCATTATTTTCTCTTTAAACATGGGCTGGTCCAGGGACTTCAGGAAAGAATTAGCACCAGAGCTATAATCTGGTACAATGCATCTCCTCTATCTGAGGTTAATGTATTCTGTACAGTGTCCCTGCTTTAAAAGGAATAAATCATAAAAAAAAACAAAAAAACAAATAACACACTTTGGTGCAATTGTTTTGAGATGAACAAAAAACTGATAGGGTGACACTAGCTTTGAGGTAAATACAATATACTTTTGATGATTCTAAATTTTTTGATCAGATTCAAAACTATTACCTCCATGGACCCCATATGTAGCATGTTAATTTCCTTAGTTGCATTCCTTTACAATTGTTGGTTAGGAAAAAGTTATTTTGACATTAATAATAATTAATAATGTAAATAAGAGAGCTGATTCCTGGTCAGTTAATTAGTGTGTCACTATTACCTAATACTAAAACATTTTGTCTCTGGGGTCAAATTTAGGCAACCATTTTCCGACAACTATGTTTTCTGCTTAACTGAGTCTAATTAAAAATAAACAAAGATTAGGGACCAATGGTTTTATGCAGAGATGTAACCTAAATCTGGACTGTATTTGTAATTTTGTCACTTTTTGTTTATTCAAAGCTATCAGTAAAAAACCAAAAACCTATCATTGTTTTTTAATAAAACAGCTAAATTGATCCAAATCCAAATCAAGTCAAAAAAACTTGGACTTCAATATTTTTCCTGGAAAATTACATATCTGTAACTTTTTGATTGAAAAAAGTACTTGCTTCTTCCTGCCTTGCTTATGTGTACATTGTATAAGAATAAGAATTTTATTTTTATAGTATTTGCTACAAATCGAGGAAAATGTTGCCTACTTTAATCTCTAGCTAGTTAATAAGAATTTTTTTTTATGAACCAGAAGCTCAAACATAGATTAAAATAAGTATATGAATATACAAAAGTGATTTAAGAGCAATCTCTTTCAATGTCAATCTCATACTAGTTGCACAAAACAAACATTATGACTGGGGAGATGCTTAAAAACTACAATGCCTTACATTGGTTGAAGATTAAACTTCAGTATAAGCAAGCATCACCTGGTTAATGAAGACATATGCTTGTGGACAGTAAAGGCTGGGCTGTTCAAAATAGGAGCAGATGTGCCAGATTTAATACAGGTTTCTGTTTGTTGTGATATTTAATATTGGAAAAAGAAGATTTTCTCCGTCTTTGTAATGCATAAATTATCCTCGGTTCACCAACGTGGTTCCATTGTCCATCTGCATGCATGTCTCTGTCTGGGAGACAGTAACTGTAACCTATGGCTGTAAAATAAATGTGGTTAAATCATTTCCACACCAAACTCATCCTGATGTTCTCCTGCCTCCCTGCCTGAAACACTGATTCTTCCCCGAGAGATTTCAGACGATAAAATGGTTTTTAACTGGAAAAGAGAATGACAAAAATGAATTCTCGGTGACAAGTCGGTGTCATTCCCTTGATGGCACATCTCCCCGTCTCTTTTGAATCGACCCAGTTCGCTTTATTTCGTTATAACTCCAATCTATCTCTCCCGTGATCTGGATTGAACATGTTGGGATGCCGTTGCAGATGTGCGCGCTTCACTTCAGAGAACCGTCTGTCAGCTGATGCAGTTGACAGCGTCAGACAGACTCGCTGCAGCAGGGGCCTCATGGGACAGGGTGGGTGCAGGAGGGAGGGGGCATTTCCATTTGGTGTTTGTAATGGCGCCCGGCATACATATACATAATTACTGTATGCATACGCATAAACACTTGCATAAATGTTTATTTTTGAAGTGTGTGTGCATAGATATATTCATCTGAGATGGGCTTCCGATTGTCATGTGAAAATGTCAGTCCATTTGCGGCCTTCTGTGAGGGCATGTGAAACGGTGGAGCATCGTGATCATTTGTGTGTGTGTGTGTGTGTGTGTGAGGTGTGAGACACGAGTTTATGTCCCAGAGTGCTTTGCTCCCAAGCGCAGTGCATGGCTTCCATCCCTATATGAGCCATTAGTACAGTCAGATAGGAATAAAAAGCCATACAGTGAACTGGGAATAAGGAAGACGGCTGTTTCTAAACGACGAAACAAAAGCTGTGATGATGGGAGAAAACAGCTTCAAACCAAACCACCCTGGGCTAAACGAAGCGGAAAAACAGACAGCAGGTGAAGGACACGGATACGTCGAGAGGAAAACATGCGCATACCCTGCACTCTATCAGATGAAGGAAAGATACTGAATAACCCCCGGGCTGATGAGGAGATAAAATAATTTGCAGGTTAAAATGAGAAACACATCAAACAGTTGTGGAGTTAGAGGACGAGGCAACAGGTTAGAGATCCGGAAAGTGCCATAGATCCCCAGTAGCGGCGTGGTTCCGACAGCACGACTCCTTAGGACCAGCCTGAATGATGACGTGTGTTGTGAGTTCTCCTGTGAACAAGAACATCGATGATCTGTTAACCATCACAAATAGTCGTATTCTAGGGGGTAGAAATACATCAACTCCACAACTTGTTTTGAATTCAACGTGACACACATGAGCCCCCAAACTCAAATTGCATGTACAGAAAAAAAAAGTACCAGTAAATATTTGTAAACTGGTTGGACTTATTCATCCTTTATATGTAGTTAAAAACTTTAGACTTTCCTGTCGGTGCAGAAGAGAAGCCTTCTGCTGCAAAGACACCCACATTAACAGGTCTAAGGAGGTCTTTCTAGATATTAAACACCAACATTAATATTAACAGTACTGAAAGTAAATCATTGACCTAAAAAGAACACTTCACTTTTTTAAATAAATGCCAGGTCCTTTTTCTGATTTTTCCAAGTTCCTGATTGAAAGTGACATTTAAAAGTGAACACGACTTAAAAAGCATTCAAGCTTCTGCTGTTTAGTGCTCCAAATGCAGGACGAAGCGGCATTTTCTGCCATCTTGACCTCTTGGGCGTCTGAAATTCCAGTAAGAAAGGATTTTTTGGCCAGAAAAACCCCAGAGCCAACCTTTTAAACGCGAATCTCTAAATCAAGAACAGGTAAGTTATTTTTTTTTTCCCTCTTCTTTTAATGAAACAGAGCCTGAAAAATCCTCCTCTCCTGCCTCGACTTATAAGAGGTTTCACAACTTCAAGGAGCGGATATGAAATAAATCCAATTAGCGAGCTGCCAATCATGCTCCTAATTAGTGCGACCCCAGCAGACTGAGCGGCATGAAAGCTGGGAGCTCGAAATAGAGGCGAGGAGAGGAGCTAGAACGAACAAACAAACAAACAAACAAATCAACAACAAAACATCAATAATACGTTTTCTGTGAAAGCTTCCGCGAATGCACCACGCCGTCGTGCGCTTTTCTCAGCTGGAGCTGCAGCTGGAACAGGGAGGGAAGACGAGAGTCCATGCTCGGTGATTCCCATCTGCGTCCTCCGTCCGGTTCTTCTGGGACCTCCTCCGAACAAAACCATGTCCAGACATGCGGTTCTCGCTTAGAAATAGCCCGATCCCGAACGCGTCTCACAGGTGGATGGTGGCCGCCGCCACCGGAGGACGCGTTGTTTTGGAGTCCGACCGCCCCCTTTTCTACGCATCTGCGCGTATTTCCCCATTGAGAGCGGCGGAGGAGAAGAGTCAGACCGGGAGAAGCAGTGAAAGTGAGAGCAGGGAGGGAGGTGTGGTGGAAAAGGACAGGAGCAGTGGGGTGGGGGGGGGGGGGGGGGGGGGGGGGGGGGGGGGGGGGGGGGGGGGGGGGGGGGGGGGGGGGGGGGGGGGAGGAGAATGTTGATGAGGAGGAGAGAGGAGGAGTCCATTTAGAAATACTAATGGAAAAAAAAGAAAAGAAGAAAGAAGTGAAAACAGGAACATACCTGAGCAGGACGACTCCATCAGTGTTTATGTGATGCTATGTGAAAAGTGTGTGTATATGGGGGAACAGACATAGGGTGGGGGGGCTTATGTCGCCGCCTCCGTGACGCTCAGTGTTAATAAAAGCTGGGCGCTCTGGCTGAATAGGGCTCTCCTCTGTCTCATTCACATACCGCCAGAAAGCACTTTCATTCTGCTGATAGGGTAGAGGCAGTGTGTGTGTGTGTGTGTGTGTGTGTGTGTGTGTGTGTGTGTGTGTGTGTTTCCATAAGCATCTCCCTGTAGCCCCCCACCCCCATGTCTCCCCTCCTCTGTCTCTTTCACTGGCATTTACGCTCTGAACAAGCAGACAAACAGAGGAGAGGCTGCACATCCTCGTTGTTGGCCCGAACTACCAGAGCACAGCATGTTACAAAAGTATTTATAGCTGTTCATTCCCCCCCCCCCTTCATTTTGTCAGGTTGCTTGAGCAAACTTTTTTGTTTTGTTTCATTTGGGGATTTTATGATGGAGAAGCACAAAGTAATGCACAGCTGCAAAGTGAATATGGATTTAACACCCGTAAAGATTCAGTGGAACAAATTTCTGCTGTATATGAACAGCTTCTACACGTACACATACTGTAAAGCTGGTCAAAAATAAATCCCCATAGCCGGATGGCGCCATCGCCACGGTACGCTGTATGGATGATGTGCTCAAGGCAGTCTGAAGGGTTACATTTATTCCCACATGTTGCATGTAAGAGGGAAAGTAGCATCTTGGTCTCATCAGAGCAAAGCGTTGCTACTTCCACATGCTGGCCATGTTCTCTACATGGATGGTGGCATTATAAAGGCAAATCCTCAAGACTTCCTTTCAAAATTCGCCTCCTTCTTGCAACTTCCAGGAAGGTCAGGCTCGAGCAGAGCATGACTGTTTGTTAGATCAACAGTTTCCTCCACCACAGCTGTGGATCTCTGAAGCTCCTCCAGAGTTACCTTCTGCCTGTTAGCTTACTCCTCTGATAAATGTTTTCTTAGCCTATCAGCTCACGTAAATAAAGCTCTTCCTGTTTTCAGACGATGCATTAAACAGGCCTCTGTGAGGCCTTCAAAGCAGATGACTTCAGAGGGAGATTAAGCGAGTTATATTTTATTTACAAAAAGGCGAGTAATGTGGGCTAAATGCACGCGCTGCCTTCCCCACTTCTCAGATTTGAACTTTTAAATAATTAAAAAACCATTTACCCTTTTTCCCATCAAATTTACTATTCAATTTTACTTTTATTTAAGTTTTTGGGAATAAAGTGGCAAAATTTGAGAAAAAGTTAAACAATGTAAAGACGTCTTTAGAGCCACTGGATCCAAGGAGGTCATGTCTACTATTAGTGCTGATAAATCATTTACACACACACAAAAAAAAACAACAACTGGAGTTTTGCAGCCATTCTTGTGCTTTTGGGGACTTGTCATTGGTCTAAAGAGCTGATTAGTTCACGTCTTCCTTGGGCCAACTATGGAAGGATCAAAAAAGAAAGGAAATAACTAAATCAAGCTGGAAGAACAGGTGAGAGGCAGGTGAACAAGGAGATACAGAGCGGCTACAGAGAGGAAAAACAGGAAAACTGCTACAAGAAGCCGAAAAAAGACGTCAACTATTTTTTTTCCCAGACGAGACAAACAAGGTGAGACAAAAAAGCGGAAGAAAAAAGGACAAGATAAAGAAAAAAGTGAGAACAACGTTTCAAATGAATAAAATGGAAGTTCTTACTTCAAACCCCCCCCCCCCTTCCTCCTCTTCCTCTTGTTGTCAGGGGCTCGGTTGGAGTTGCATTCCAGCGAGTCGCTCTCAATCCCCGTTACTCCAGGCAACACAGTTCCATGATCTGGTCCCACGTCATGCCGGGCAGAAAAGGAGGAGGTGAAGGTAGGAGCTTTAGGAGGAGGAGGAGAAGGAAGAGGGGGTAAAAAAGGGAATGGTTGAAAAAAAAGGGAAGGAGGTAAAGGGGTTGAGGAAAGATGAAGGGTGTAAGGAAATCAAGGGATTGTCCTTGGTCAAAACAGAAAAGAAAGGTGTGAGGGAAGAAGTAAAAGAGGTGAAAGGGGAAAGTAAAAGAGAGAAAGAAAGAGTGAGACATCTAAAGTGGGGGAAGGCTATTAGGGTGGCAAAGACATAGAGGTGAATAGAAAGCAAGGAGGGAATAACGTCTTAAGTATCAGAAGAAACTAATAAAAAAAGAATTGAAGTCTTAATGCAGGGGTAGTCTCACTAGTCCTCCTTCTCGATTAAAAGAAAATCACTGTTAAGGATCATTTACTTGTCTTAAAACCATTAGTCAGAACGGTTTGTTCTGAACTGCCTGCTGGTTTAATTAAGTGGAGTAAAAGACAGCAAGAGTGGATGGAGGTGCGGATGGTTTGCCTTTAAATAACAGACGGTCTAAGTCATACTTTGACAGCGCATGGCAATCACTTCATAAATGCTTGAGTTCACAGACAGCTGGGATTTAGGCGGAACAAAAAACTTTGAACGTGTTTTAAAACTGATTTATTTTTAGTCACTTATTTGATCAAACTACCTAGGTCAATGAAATCTGTTTAATAAGGGGATGTTTTAAGAAATGGATTAACTTGTACATTTAGAAAACTGAAGTCCATTTGTTTGAAATCTTTCAATATTTTTTTTAAGACTTACAAACAACAAGTAATGTCAAAGTACCAAGACAAGAGATTCCAGCCATCATATTGGATTCTCTGGGTTTAATTTCCAATCATCTTTTGCGTCAATGTATGCATAAAAGGCTTAAAAAGAACAGGCATTTATGCAATTACAATAATATCTAGGTGCGTATAACTTCCTTGTTTTTTGCAGATATTTACAGCACAGGCAGAAACTGTTATTTATTTTTACAAACTGCGTAGAGGCAGTTTAACACATAGAAATTTGTTTATAAAATACCAACAACTATAAAGTTGAAAATTTGTCTCTTTTTCATCAAAAAGCAACAGGATATTTTAGCAGAACCATAAACAGGATTCAAATACAAAAAATCCTACATTTGCAATAAAAATATAACAAAACAAAAAAAAAAAAATTGTTGTGATGGCTTACTATGTGGGGCGCTCCAGCCAATGGCTACAATACCATTGAGAGTTACAGAAGTAAAGAACCCGACTGTGGTAATCAGTTGGATAAAAACCTGCAGATTGTAAAATCCTGATGAAACATGGTTGGCCACCTGCGTCCCAGAGAGGAAGGAATGACAAACACGGGGTCCTCGAGACCTCATGCCATCAGTTTGGGGGTCCTTGGCCTGGAAAATGTTGGAAAATGTTGAAGACCCCTGATCTACATCAATAAATGCATATGTATAACATTAAATGCATAAATGCATATTATATATATATATATATATATATATATATATATATATATATATATATATATATATATATATATATATATATATATATATATATATATATATATATATATATATATATATA
>JAVLVB010000512.1:476796-529842 GCA_032876305.1 Orestias chungarensis | reverse complement strand
ACACACACACACACACACACACACACACACACACACACACACACACACACAGTTGGTATGTAACTTGGCTAAGTGGGTGCTCCATCAGCATGCTGCAAACTGCCACCTGCTACCATCAGCCTACCTCCGTTCCAGACAGAAATATAACTGAGCTGAGGCGGCAGCATCGGATGTTGGTCATTAATTGAGCTTAATCATCTCATTGGTTAACAGCCTGAGACCAACCTAATGGCTATGCCAAACCCAAGATCACTAAACACCTGGCTGCAATCAACCTGAAGCTGGGATGTTTTCAGAAGAAGAGAAAGGTTTGTAAACGGGTCACCGGTTCTCCTCTGCTGGGTTCACGCGCGATGAGACACATCAGCTTTTAATGAGATTGAGACCAGACTGAACTGGAATTCTCTGCTTTAAAACTTCACTAAAGCACTCAATGGATACTTAGCAAATATGTACATTAAAACTCCTTACTTGCAGTTTGTAGAGGGTTTACAATGGCATCACAATGGAATATAATGTACAAGAAAATTTCCTGTATTCCGAAACTTACATTTCTGACTTAAACTGTTAAACTTTTGTATTATATCGCAGCATTGCACCCAGTATATATTTGAAGCAATGTCAGCTAACTGACCTTTGCTTGGATTACTGCATCAATGCAGGGTCATATGGTGGAGCTCAGCCTGTGGCTCTGCTGAGGTGTATTGGAAACAAAGGCTGGTATAATAATTAATTTCAGCCCATCTGCACTGTTGGTTCTGCTGCTTTTAACCATCATCTTGAGAATACTTAATAAATTCTACATATGGGTCGGGTAAGGTAAGCTTGTTAGTCAATCAAGCTTGGTGATACTATAGCCATTAAGGCTACTACTGCTACCTTCGGCATTGTGAGCCAAAGACTGCTGGAGAATTACAACTATTTTGGTCATTTTAATTGACCTAAAACAAGAGAAGCTCTTATTGCCAGGCTCTTTTTCATTATTCTATGTAAACTTCTGGTTTCAGCAGGGCTACAGCTACCGATTATTTTATTAAAATATCAGTTAGAGATACATTTTTTGACCTGTTTACTAGTTAAAGTATTATGATAATTTCTTGTTAAAAATAAATTAAGCTGATTTTCGTACTACAACCAACCTTGTAGGTCTGACCAGAACATAATCAAAGTGTTTAAGCTATATTTTAGATATAAAGAGTTATAACTTCATTTCTGTTCTTAAATGTATGATCAGAATGAAATAATTTTTTTGGCAAAGGGGCCTTAAGATAACGTGTGTTGTAAATTGAGGCAATGTACATAACTTTAACTGAATTGAATCGAACAAACAAAGCAAGTAACTGTTGCGTTTCAGGTGCACATGCGTAACCGTAGTGCTGCTGCGCTATGCTATGTCGGTTTTTGCTTTTCTAATAAATGCTGCCATACTTTTGAATGTTTTGATCTCGCTCTGAAGTTTCTCCGTTTCACACATTGTTTTACCTGAGTGCTCGCCTCTGTCCACCCCGAAGGAGAAACGGTTGGGGATGCTAAAGTTCCTGTTGCAAATTGTGCTACAACACATCGCCTGGGCAGAACACCGGAAAACGACACTAAACCGTTTTAAAGGCTTTGAATGAAAATAGCATAAAGAAAATTCATCGATAATGAAAAACATGTGTTGTTTATTATCCATATCTTTGATAATGTCAACTAATCGTGGCAGCCATAGGTTTCAATTGTCACATTTTGAAACAAATTATAGAATTTAGAAACTCTTTGACAATGTTCTAAATTATTTAGAAGCACCTTTTTTTAACCAAAAGAGTGTCATCTCTGAATATGAAGAGAAGTTATAATTGACCTCCATCCTACAGGAATAGATTGCTGTGTATACATGTGTGCCCCTGGAGCAAAACTCCAATTAGCACTACTGTGTGACCCATGTTTGGCAGAACAGTGACGCGTGGCTGAAATCTCCAGGATTTATTACTGGTTTGCACACATACTGTATCCTCACACCTTCACTGTGTCAGCTAGCTTGCTACTCATTCAAGAGGCTAAAGTCAGACAGGGTGGAGAGCTATATGTGGATGCACGGTGAGGTTATGCCTTCAATTATATGGAGGGGGTCTGCAGGGTTATCTGGTGGACGGCTGCCCACCCTTTGTGTTTTAAATCGGGGGAATCTGTTAGCCATTGTGGCTCCCTGCTTGTTCACCAGCCAGAGAGCTGAGATAGGGGATTTCACTTCCACAGAGCCTTTGACTAGCAGGCTTTTTTTTTCATAATCGTCCTCTCTGGGTTTCTCTTCTGCTTTTATCCTCTCTGTCCCCCCCCACTGCTTTGTTCAAAATGCATTGCACAGTCAGCCCCGGCCAGCTATAGTATAATCTGTGGGGAAGGGAGCAATCCAGTTCTGCACCGTGATTTTAGGTTTTAGGGTTATCACGTGTCTTCCGTAGGGCACAAGCTGCTTGTTACAGTTTATGCAAGCATCTTTAGTGCAAGACTGTCATGATTTTATGCCAGAACAGAAAAAAAGGCATCCTTCGCACTGAAATCACCCTGTTTTTTTAATTTTATTTCTTTATTTTTTCTTATTGAGACAAAATCCAGCTTCATCTTGTTATTGTTGAAGTGTCTCTCCCCGAACCATCAGCATAGAGAAGCTTCTGAAACAGCATGTAGAGTGTCAGACATCAGACAGGTCTCAGCTGTAACCAGCGCTAATGAGGTTCTCTCAGATGAGTTGTGGGTGTTTAAAGGCAGAGTGATGCATGCAAGTCCAGTGTTGGAGAAAAGCTCTGTAAGACATTGCCACATATGACACTAGATTCATACAGGCTTCTAATTTGATCTAAACTTGGAATCTCAAGCTGCAAACAGTGCTTAAATAAATTTAGCTGTTCCTTGTTGCCTCGACATCTAGCAGTTGCTACAAATCTGATGGAATATTTCTTATCACAGCTGTCAAACACAGAGATAAAATAAACATCTGACTTCCAGTTGAATGTGAACCAAAACATTTTCTGTAAAGCATTATCTGATAAAGAACTTCGTAACCTCATACATAATTTGTAAAGATTTTAAGTGGGGCTGCAAGGCACTGGTAAAACGTAAAATTGCAATAATGCTAAATATTGCAAAGGTTAACATACTGTCAAATTGATCCCCATTTCCTTAATATTTTCTTTAGTTTTTTTTGTCATGATGATTTTATCACTGCTTGCAACTAAGCTAGTGTGTGTACATCCAGTAACCAAAATATGCAATTATAGACATGCATCACATTGGAATTGTACAAAATATTCTACCTAAGCAGTTTCATATGCTATTATTTCCCTGATTATGGATTTATATCCTGTGCGGCTGTAGTTCTAAAATTTTTAGGGATATATTGGCATCTCTATTATTATAAATTGTATATTATGGATTGTGAAGTACCTAAATGTACACAGGATGTAGGGAGTATAATAGTTTTGTTAAAAATAGATCTAATTTAATAAAAATACTAACAAAGACAATTACAAGGAGTACAACCCAAAAGACATATATGCCAAAGAGCACAGAGTGCCCAAAGGAAACAAACAGGGACCAGGAGAAATAAGGTGATCCCACAGTGTCTTGTGGGAAATGAGGTTCATAGAGACAGGGAAGATGATTCCCTGAAAGAGGAACAGGTAAGTGACTAGTAGGTACTTTTGAGGTGTGATGGTAGCAGGTATATTTGATAAGGAAAGAGAATAGCTGTGATGACAGGATGAAAATACTTAAATAATAGAGAGAGAAAAAGAAAACATAATTTACATAAAATACACACAAATAAAGAAAAAAATGATCAGCATCAGATGATTAAACATAAGAATCTACTAAAAAGTTAATCAAAGTGACACAAAACCTAAAACCCAAGTGTCAAAATCCATTCTTCAACTCATAATAGGAAGGTTCTGAAAATATCAAAAACTGACCAGCCGGACAAGAGGAAGTATCAGTCAGTGAAGCGGCGAAGAGGCCGATTGAAACGTTGTAGATCCTGGAGAGATCCACGGCTCATGATGTGGGAGCTAGAGGCATGATTGTGCATGGAGTTAGACACATAAACACTCCTAATAAGGGGAAAACAGAGATGATGACAGAAAGCCATGACAGTCCTCGAGGCTGTGTGTACACCAAACGTATCAGCAAAGATGTTGAACACCATCTATAACTTCTATTTACACTTTAAAGGAAAGCAACGGTTTGCGTTGGTCAAATTGAAGACGCAAATGTACATGCTGACCAACATCTACATGAAATTTAAACAGAACTTTAAAAGATTACGTATCACAGGTCTAAAGTATTTTATTATTATTGTTTATAAAGGTTTAAGTCCAACTGCAGACCAGTTGTTCATTTTTATGTGAGGCACACTTCAAGCTGCTCATCAAAATGTGAAGGCCCAACAGGGCTCTGACTGCATCCTGGGGTTTGATTGATGCAGACAGGAAGCAGTGAAATCAAACTGCCTAAAATATGAACAAACTTTACTCCGGCAGCCTTGTAGGTCTTAGACATGTGTGGAATAATCAGAGGTGAGTAATGCGGAAAAGCCTCTTGGGGGACGACAGGTTATACAACAAACGGAGCTTCCTGATGGTTTTGTTGTATTACTGCAGTAGTGCGTGCATTCGACGCGTTTAACACCAGTCTACTGCTGCGCTCTCTCTTGTCTCTTCCTGCCGTTTCGCTCTGTGGTCTGTCGCAGGGCCCAGAAGAGCAGATGAGGATATAAAGGGAGGTAGGACGTCAGGTTCCCCCAGGAAGTGGGAAAGCTGTAACATGAATCAGTGCATGGTGTTAAGAAGAGAAAGAGGTTAAATATACCCAATAACTGCAAGGATTCTGGCTTGGTTACTGCATCATGGAGTAAAAATGTATTTATAGAATTGCGCTAGATCTGAATACTTCATGGACCATCTGGATATTGAGATTTCCGAAGATTAAGTAACTGACTAACAGTAAACCCCAGATGGTCAGTAAACTAAAGGCACAAAATATTTAGCAAAAAAAGAAAAGAAAGAAAGAACAGATTTTTTGAATATCATGATTAAAATAAGAAAAAACAGAAAAGCAGTTAATAAAAACATTTAAAATCAGTCATGCCAAAATGTACAAGTTTATTATCTTGAACATTTGCTTTCTTCATTTTTAGTTATCAAATCTCTACACATATAGTTTTTCTTTTGCCGTCAAAATACCCACAGAAACACGACTTCTCAAGAACCCTGGAGGTGTTCTCTGACATCTGGTACCAAGATAATAGAAAGGCAACCTTTAAATCCTACAATCTGTTCGGTATGGACCATGGATGTGCTGGACTTGTTTGTCCAGCACATCCCACAAAGGCTCGACTAGATTGAGATCTTAGGAATTTGTAGGCCAAGCTAACACTTGAACCTTGTTGTTTTGTTCAACTTTCCTGAACCATTTTTGAAATACCATTTTGAAATACCAAAACAAAACAAAATCCATGGCAATCAAAAAATATTTTCCATGGTATTGCGTGTTCCATTTCCATATAAAAGTGAGGTATGCACCCATCCATGGGGCTCATATACATTATTGTAGGTGTTTATGGTGGAGTCGGGGAACAGCATGATCATCCTGACTGATCAATATGGATTGCAATAGTGTTTTCCTTATGGAATTAATAAAAATTATGGTTTTTATTATAATATAATTGTCAATAAATCTGATTTTCTTTGAACTGTAAAACAGGGCACCACCTGAATATAAGGTACAATTATCCAAATAGTCTTTTATGAAGGGAAAAACTCACACTACTGGTATTAGAAATTGAACACATGTACCAGAATAAACACAAAAAACATCTCCTAAGGACGTTTGTTGGCCGAATAACTTCTAAAAGAATAACTGCTGTCTAAAACTCATTTCAAACTGTACCTATCTAAGCCAAAAGTAACCTAAAAATACTTAGACAGAATATTTGGGTATATATATATATATATATATATATATATATATATATATATATATATATATATATATATATATATATATATATATAATATATATTCTTTATTGAATTCTTTCAATAAATAAAATATGGTGGATAGTGTCTTAGTAGTGTTGTAATATATGAATATTCTGTATGGGGGCTTCACAGTGGCACAGTGGGTAGCACTGTTGCCATGCAGCAAGAAGGCTCTGGGTTCAATTCCACCTTGGGTCTTTCTGCAAGGAGAAATATTAATATGATTTAAAATTGAATAAAAAAGAGGGGCTAAGATTTCTGTTCATACAGTGTTTACAAATATTTTTAAGTCTACAACTTAGTAGACAAAGCAGACAAACTGCAGAAAACGAAAATGAACTTTTATTGCTATTCACTTGGATAGGAGACAGTACATTTAGAGAGATGGAAACGGACTACCCACAAGACAAGCTGAGTAGAAAGATTGTGCATGGGGCGCTTATATAAAACAGAAAAAGATAAAACAACCCCAAAACAACAACAACACCAAAATAGTCAACTGGAGAGGAGAAAAGTACAACCAATGATAGCACATCATAGACAGAGCTCAAAACTGAAGAAGCTGAGACAGTAGACAGATGCAGAATAATGTACATAAGAAAACTAGACAACTATAAAAAGCAACCAAAACTAATATATATATATATATATATATATATATATATATATATATATATGTGTGTGTG
Source organism: Orestias chungarensis (assembly GCA_032876305.1). Taxonomy (NCBI): domain Eukaryota; kingdom Metazoa; phylum Chordata; class Actinopteri; order Cyprinodontiformes; family Cyprinodontidae; genus Orestias; species Orestias chungarensis. The sequence continues at coordinate 523,140 of JAVLVB010000512.1, read as the reverse complement.
TGTGTGTGTGTGTGTGTATGTGTGTATGTGTATGAGCGATCCTGTATGAGGCGTGTGGAGCGTGGGCTGCATGGCTGAGCAATTTCTGTCCAGTTGACTGGTTGTATGGTAGGGGGTCTCTGGGAGAGCTTTGATCATTACCGAGTGTGACAGAAGAGATCTGACAGAGAGGTAGCCCCCAACCTGACCTAGCACACACAAACACACACACACACGGTTCACAACATTACCATAATGACTAATGCTACTATTTCACACAGCTCAAATGTTGCAGAGAGTTAACCTAGAGATAGCTAATGGACTTCTTAACAGATTGGACATTTTCCTATTTCACACAGTTAATGTTTCACCGATCTTATTTTGGTTCATTCTATATAAAGAGTCCAACTATTGTACAGTTTCCTGCCATTTATGTCTTGCCATGCTTTCAGTGTGTTAATATCCCTGATTTTACAAGAGGTACATACATTTTTTTGTCAACGTGTTGTCAAACTAAAGACAGAAAACACAGCAAGTGTTCACCTTAAACAATATCTGTTTACAACCTGCAAATATTTGGGTTCAACTGTACAAATGATAGTAAAGTACTGAGAAAAATAATCTTTGCCACATTTATAGGTATCTGCTGTTAATATAATAGCACTTAGAGAGACGGTTGTTAGGCAATTTCTGTTTCTGGCATGTCCTAACATCTGTGGGCCTCTGTTATTATATATATAAATATATACATATATAAATATATATATATGCCGATAAAATAAAAAAATCTTGGAATACAAGATCATTAAATCAAGAACCTTCTGTAAAACTCTGAGCACCATCCTAAATAGACTGTTGTACAACGACAGAGTCTCCCCAGAGGCATCTTAACATCTGCAGTAATACAATCTGCTACAGGAGATTGTTTGTGCCCACCAGTGCAACAAACCCACAAATCTTTAAAGACACTTTAATAGCATGAGTTATAACAATATTAAATTTCCCTTTGGGACTAATGAGGTGTTTATTAAGTTTTAGTTTGCGATCAAATTACAAAAGTCAAGTATAAACTCCTCTGGCTTTCAAAAACAATCATTTTGACCACCAACAATCTAATGTATACATGTTTGAAGGAATCAGACTCTATTTTTTTTTTTCTGTTTCTTCCCAAACTACTTGTGAATAGATATAAGGACAGTCTTTCAGAAATTAACTGAGTTTAATGGTTACAGAGCAGCTTTTCCTATGTCACAACAGTAGGAAAAAACACCTGGAAGGCAGGAAATGGAATTATAGTTATTCTTACAAAGCTCATAGATTTACTACAGATTAGGACCATTATTATTTGTATTTTATGATAATAGAACACACAACAGGTTGCTATTTTGAACAAAATCTGAGCATGTTTTATTTTCCTGACAGTGAGCAGTAAATTCCATCATTTGCTGGCTTTATATGAAACCAAATGACGCTCGGCAACATAAAATGTACCAACAGAGTCTAAATTATTTGGAAGAGATAGCAATCTGAAGATTAAGCTTTTCTTTTAGAAGTTTACTTTGCCTATAACCTTTTCAAACATAGTTAATTAAATTATAAGCTTATCTGTCTTTCAAACCCACATAAAAAGAGAACACCTCTGTTAAATAAAAGTGCTTTGAAGGAAGCGGTAAAAGCTTTTCTCCAGCAAATATCTGACAGATTAAATTATAGGATCGTACTTTTATTTATCAGTGAGCATAAAAAGGTATCCTCACTAATAAACGATACTCTTCTAATTTTTATAAGTAACATCTCTCTCTCTCTCTATTATGTTAAGATTGATTTTAGATTATTTAACTTTGTAGGTCTACCTTCCTATAGTGGTTCTCTCATTTTTTTTATAATTATACACCAGAAATATTGTCTAAATGATCTATCATCTCAAAGTTCAATGTTTGATTTTTGCCCACGAAATGCTGTACTGGATATTTGTTTTTCATTTTCATTTGGGTTTTAAATTCTTAAAGGAAAGTTGACCACTCCCCGACTGTAGCTGTGACTGAAAGGGGATGCTAGGTAATGTCATCTAACAAATGTTGTCTAGAAAGCACAGAAGATCTTGCCTTTTTAAAACCAGCGGATCTCGTCAAAATATAAAAACTGTCTATCTTTCTCATTAAATGCAAGCCAACAGGGTTGGTATTTAAGCTTTATAAGTGCCCTGTAGGGGCGGGGGATAAGGAATAACCCTTTTTTTTCACAATAATGTTACGATGATGATAACAACACTGATAACAAACACAAAAAAAGCTAAAATTGGCTTCTTTAAGAACTCACTTACACAAAGTAGTTTTATTTCTATCTCTAAACTGAATGCAATAAATGCATTAGTTCATATTTTTTTATTTATCAATGCTCTAATTGAAAAAACTAGGGGCGAAGTACAAATAGCAATTAAGCCAGTTTTGGCTTGATTACTTACAGAAGGCTTTGGGTGACAACATAACCTTTGTTAGAGAACCAGAGGAACTGAGCACAAACCACATAACCTGATAACCACTTAGTAAGAAAACGCCCCGGCTGAAAGCACAGTGCAGTTTGAAATGAATGAAATCCTAAACAAGCCAGAAGCAATGGGAAAATCATTTGATCGTTGCCTTTTAGAGTTTAATAAACAGTCACTTAGTTTGACTGGCAGTGTGCCTCATAGTTCAATAGAAACTGCCCCTCAACACGACCAAAAGCAACCCTAAAGGTGATCAAACCATCCATCTGAGAGCAACCGCCGGCCTACACACATTCCCGCTCCAATAATAGAACATTAATTTCCCAATTTATTTTGTCTCTAGTTGCCTGCCTGCCAGTCCTTCAGGTGTTTTCACTCAGGTTCAGGCTTCTCAGGCTCTCTGTGAACTGGTAATTAGTTTCTGGCTTTCTGTTTCAGTGCCTCTGTGGGTGTGTGTGCGTGCCTGCGCGTGTGAGTGTGTGAGCGTGAGTCACATCCAGACAGAAATCAATTTCAGGCGGAGATCTATCAGCTTTTGTAGCTAGCGATCCAATCATCAAATAATGCATCTGATATCACGCTGTCGAGGTGGTCTGTTCAGGGGAATGATTCACTCTCTCTTTCGTTCTCTCTGTCTTTCTTTCTCTCTCCTCGATCTCTGCAGTTCAGCTCTAAAACCCCCACAAACTCGCAGTATCTCGCACAATCTGTTTCAGCACACATACACGGAATAACGTGATGGATAGTATTAGGGAACACAACTTCACCTGTGGTTTATCAGTGGAAAAACCCTTCCTTCACTCTCTTTTATTCTGTTAGATATCATCAGTTTAAGATGTTTACAGCACACCAGGAGATATTTTCAGACAAGGGACTGTGATTTATTCACTTTGTCTACCTCGGATTCAGTGGTTAAGTGCACCTATACATCCAATACCGACAGGTAGAGGCAACAACAGTGACATAGTGACAGAGTTGTACGTGCTTCCATTTCAAACACTTGTACTTCTCACATATTTCTTTGTATTTTTGTTATGGTGCCTCTGTAGGAGGTGTTAATAAATAAGGCTTGTAAAAAAACATTTTAAATTTTAGATGTAATAAAATATACCCTAGAATAGAACTCTAGAATATTTTATACTGTTTTATAAAGGCTGCACAGTTTTAATATAGATTTAAAAGTCAATTTTATAATATTTGATAATTATATGACTACATGAAGATCAGTTTTATTGCTCACTAAACTCTTTTGAAAAAGGGTTTCTCCGCTTTTCTCTGTTTCTTTGTTGTTAGCCTTTAAATGTTTCAGAACAGCAAACTATAAGAGCAAATAAAAAACGATAATTTCACCTTTTAATCAAAAACCTGCTTAAGCTAACCGGCATAGAGTCTCTTATGTCAATCTTCAGGAACTTTTCATTTGTCCTTCTTTGGAGGGCTTTTTACGTCAGGTCATGGCACACTTTCTCAGTCTGATTCAAGTATAGACTTTGACTTGGCCATTTCAACTGGCTTTACCTTTCTCATACCGTACCGTAAAGGGTTAGGCCAGGGGTGTGCAATTTTGGTCCTCAAGGGCCGGTGTCATGCAGGTTTTAGATGTGTCCCTGCTCCAACACACCTGATTCAAATAATCAGGTCATTAGCAGGACTTCAGAGGACTTGAATTATACTGGGGACGTGCTTCATCCAACGATTTGTAGGACACCAGCCCTCCAGGACTGGAGTTGCCCACCCCTAGGTTAGGCTATCTTGAACTATCTCTTTAGTTATGCTGCTATAGGCTTAGGCTGCTGGAGGATAATCTGCCTAAGTTTCCTTGGACTTTTACTTTGTTCTTCTGGGTATCGGCGGAGATGCTTCTGCTGGCAATTCATGTTTTACTTTTACTCAGAGAGTACACCTACATCAGTTCCTCTGCTTCGTTTTGTTTTTTCTATCCTCTCAAACTACCAGTGAGTCATGACAAGTGGGGTTCTTGTACAGACCCAGGGTTCTTCTGCAACCACTGAAAAGCTAATTTTAGCTTACATTGTTGTTACTTGCATGCTCAATACGGCGTTGCATTTCGGCCGAAAACCTTTGGCGTGTATCATGTGTATCAACACTTTTACTCAACGTTACACAATAAAGCTCTGATCGCGAGTTTCTACATTTCTTTTCAGGCCTATGAACACAGTGAGGCTAGCAGTAGAACACGCCACATGGGTGTACATGTCAGTTAGGGGTTGTAACTCTCATGATTGATCTGATTGGCCAAATTCTCAGCTTAATTCTTGTCAGAGACAACATTGGACTTGGAAGAAGAGTACCTTGCAATAAGATTTAAAGTTATTCTTTTTTGTTTTCATAACTAGAAAAAAATATGTGCGTATCACAACTGTATTTTAAATAATCTGTAGTAAGGTCAGACATTTCAATCTAGGTAAGACTTGCTCGTAAGTGTGGCTTTTATAAATGTACAATTAGATGGTTCTAATGGGCAAAAAGCTAATAAAAAGCTTCTGTTTGTAAGAGTATATCAATACTAAAAAACTCAAAAATAGTTAAACAGCTCTCTGTTCTGCAGCCCAAACTCTCATTACACACACTTTAGCAGACATAGTAATATAGGGACAGCAGCTAAAGATCACTAAGTCTTGCATCAAAAAAAAATGCCATTACAAGGAATCCAAGCAGTTTTCTTAATATTCCCAAAAATGTGCCTTTTTGAATACCAAGGACAGCTGTTATAACTATGCTCCTGCAAAACTTCTGCATCGTTTCATACATTGTAACCATTGAGACATCGATTAAGTTGATTTGGTCTTTGCCAGACCTCCATATAATGTATAAAACATTCTTGCAAATGAGAAAACTGCCCTTGGGCTAGAGGTGCTGAACTTTGAATCTTTATTGCAAAAGACAGGATTAATCTTCAACTTTGTTAGCCTACAGCCAATGTGGTCTTCAACTAAGAAATGGAAGAAACTGATGACTCTGGTTTATATGGATAAAAACTTCACATTTTATAAAATGGTAGTTTAAAGTTCCTTAACCCTTTAATACAGGGGAAGAACAGTTCACACTATTGTATAAAGGCATGAGTGCTAATTTTTTATTTGTGTTAAACCAAACAAACCTTCATAGTTTAGCACTCTTTTAATATTCTTAAGAATAAAAAAAATGTTCTTAAGAAAAGGAAAAAGTTACTAGACAACTTCATCAGTTGAAAGTGAGACACACAGATTGAAAAAATAAATAAGGTATTTATCTAAAGTATTTAAATGTTTCCTCACCTCTATGTCTGAAGGACTTAATCAGCAGTTACTGTAGCAGGGCTCTCTGAAGGTCTTTCAGACCTTGTCAGATGACATTGCAGCAACTTTAAGCCTATAGGGATCTAAGACATGGGGACAACTTCTTGGAGACATTTAAACAGAGCATTATAATTAGGAAGCTATAGAGTTCAATTAACTTTGAATGTGGAATAATTGTTGGTGGCAGACAAGCTGGTCTGCTAATTTCTGACTAATTTGGTCTGCTTGGTTATTCAAGCACAACCAAGTCAGGGAATTATATAGAACGGACCAAAAACAGAGGATATCAAGTGAGCCGCAGTTGCGGGGATGGAAATGTGTTGTCTATGTCAGAGGTCAGAGGAGAATGGGTTTGAGGTGATAGAAAGGGCAACAGCAGCAACATGGACATATCTTATTAGATGGGAACAGGAAATCGAGGCTGATATTCACACAGGCTTGCAAATATCTGACAGTAGCAGATTAAAATCCTTCACAATTCTAAACTCAACGCAAAACAAAACTGATATTTTTGCGAAACGTCAAGAGAAAGAATGTTTGAAATTATATCTTTGTTATCAAGGTTCTGGATTTGAGAATAAGCTTTCAACTGCTGTTAGGTAAATCTATAAAAAATACCAGCGATAACATGGTTCTAGAGACAAGAAATTGTATTTTAGGAACACTTGGTACGGAGGAAAACAATAGAATTAAAAATTCATTTCTTCGGGTCTGTTTCAGTTATTGTTAATCTGTAGTACAAGTATTTATATATATAGATAAAAAAATGTCTCAAGCCTTTGGTATTTTATCTCTCTGAGGGCCATTTCTTCTCTTGCTACTTGCTTTTAAGTCCCTCTGGGTGAGTATGCATTCGGGTTAAAATCGCTCGCACAGAATTTTAAACATGCATAGTGTAACCATTCTCTGTAACCATTCTACAATTTGTTCCTGAGTACTTCAGTGTCTAGCACGTTTCCCTCTGAGAGTGTTAACAGGTTTTCTTCTCGCTCCACTTGAGTGCGTTTGCGTTTGACAATGCGTGTAACTGTGTGCGCGCGAGTGTGTGTGTGTGTGTGTACTGAAAGCTGCAAGAAGTGTGTACGTTTCCAAGTGGCACACACCTGCAGCTCGCAATCATGTGTGCATTTTCATATAAAAGCATGCTTTGAGTGTACCCAAGCAGCAACTGTGTATTAACCAGCTGTACCAACTGTTGTGTTTAGTGTGCGTGTGTAATTTCTTTGAGGGTAAAACACTGATGTCATAATGTACAGGAGCAGACAGCAACTCCCATTGTGCTGCCAAGACAAATGCTCCAAATATCTCTATTTACCATTAGTTCACCAGACACAAAAACACTACAGTGAGCATATGGCTCCTACACACACATATCCACACGCTCTCTCTGTTGCTTCAAATTTTACCGGCGCACACAAACACATTACCACGTCTCTCATTCACTTCACCGGCCATCCCAACACCATGCATCTCTCTCCTACAATTATCTGTCGATCCCAGTGAATTATCATTCACTCATTTAGCCCCATCACTCCTCCTCTCGCTTCATTTGCCGCCTCTCGTTCTGTCTCTCCTTCAGGAGAAAGGTCAGCTCTCACCAGGAGACTCACTGGCCTGTCAGAAAGACAGAGAGGAGAGGGAGGGGGTGGGGAGGAGGTGGAATGATGAAGCGCGGTCTGCACTCAGCCGGCTAAATTTACTCAACAGCGGCGCGCAATTTCAGGTCACATTCATAGAGATCTCCTGCCATCCTGGAACATCCAAATAATAGGAAAATGGCTTCTGTTTTGCGTCCTGTTTTGATTGAACCGCGGCGCTACTGGGGCCAAAGCAGAGGCAATTAGAGCCAGGTCCTGATAAACACCTGTTCAGATATGACTGCATTTGCAAAGATGTTCTCACTCAACTATTTCTTCACATCATCCATGAGTCATTGTACAGTGCCTGAATTGCTCAATATTTCCCCATTTTTTTTACCCTTAACACTTCATCATTTGAATGTATGTAATTTTATTCCATCAATAGCAAAATAAAAATGACCTTGTTCTTGTCATGCAAAAAGGCATTTTTATAAAACAATCAACCAGTCTTTCAGACAACGACTGACTCCTCTGAATAAGTTGATCGCTATTTTCTCTTTGATTTCTTAAAAGTCTTCTTTAAATTATGCAGCTCTGAATCAAACCAAAAGGCCAACCACTCATTAGTAGTTACCTTCCTTTTAATGGGCATAAATTGTCCACCGGGTCATGCATTGTCTCAACAAGAAAATCAATTTGGCGGACCTCTTTTAGCGAAACCATTTTCTTTTTTACTTATTTTGTCTTCCATTCGTAAGGAAAAAGTTGTAAACAATGTGAAACTGTTCCCTTTATTTCACAAAACAGACATGTCTTTGTTCCAATCTAGCAAATAAAAAAAAGCGATAAAATACAGTGAATTGTCTGATTGTTAGGAAACAAAAGGAAAAAAAAATGTTCAGGGGATAATTCTGTTTAGATGACAGCATGGGAATCGTGGTGCAGATTAGTACCTTCTGGTTTTTATTCCCACAGACCACTTGACAGATTCACAAGAGCAAAAATTTGAAAAGCTTGAAAATTCAAATTGTAGTTATTACTTTTGTACTATGGGAGATAAACAACACAACAAAATGCACAATCAGAGGTTTGGTGGTCTTGCTGAGAGCTATTGCTGTTAAAATGAGAACTCCCCTTCGGAAATGGATAAGTCAAGGAAACTAATCATTGACCTTCTGGTCCAAAGCCACTTCTCTGATGGCTAAGCAATGGCTGCCCCCGAGCTTTAATGACTTCATGAATGTCTCGATATTGATTTTTGCACAGGAGAACAGAAAAATCCCATATTGCCAAGATGTACGTGTGATAGATCTGTTGGTTATGTGAACAGCGGCAGTGATCATTTTAAACCAGAAATAATAACATAGAAATTGATTGTAAATGTAATTATATCTGATAAAATATATATTTTTTTGTCTTTAAAATCCATTAGCTAATAATGTAAACTTTATTCCCTGGTAAGGGGGGCTTGAGATGAGTTTGGGAATGCCCTCAGAGCTTTCGAGAGTGCAGTTAATTCGAGCTTTAATGTGCTGCATTCATTCCTGATAACCCTCCATCACTTTGTAGGGAGACCTTTTTTGAACAAACACAGGAGGTAATAAAGGTAGTAAAAGCACGAGAGGACATTGATGCTTTCTTTATTGTCCGTAAATGGCTTTAAAACTACTCACTCTAATTTGGTTGGACAGTTTAATTTTCTGTTCATAGGAAAAAGGCTTTTTCCCCAAAGTGCTGTCTATGCGAAAGCAACACTGTGTAACTTGTAGTTGTTTTGTTTAATTAACATACAGGGATCTATATGTGGTGGTACCAAACCAGTAATTGATTTGTAGACAAAGGCCAGCGAAGGATTCTCTTACTAATATAACTGTATTTATGTTGCTGTTAAAACAATATTAAATACTGAATAATGCAACTAAAATAATATCGATTTATGATTCATTAGATCATTTGTTTATGGTTATTTTAACGGACAAACTAAAGCTAAATATTTAAACAGATGTCTGCTAAATTTATCAACAGCTTACTAAATAAATGTTCTTATTATACAATATAATGAATTTTAGCTACTCTGCTATTTCTACTGCAACACAAAGTTTATACCAAGGTAATGATTGACATCCCTGCTTAGATAGAAGTCCTTCAATAAAATACCAATCCATTTATTTATTAGACATAAAAGCTGATGTAACATGCATTTGGCTAAAATCTTAAATAGAACAAATATGACTGACTCCTGTCAGAGACAACCAGTCTACTATCAAACACCAGGTCAAACATTTCTGCACAAAAGATAAAACAGTTGAATGCACTGCTTATTTCCTGAAAGGGGATTATTGCTAAATGTGCTTGTAGGCCAGTAAGCAAAGTTTGCTTAGTAGGTGATCAGAATATGAGCTATGATTAAATTAGTTTGGTTTGTCATGGAATCAAACATCGCAATAGTGTATGTTAGTGAAAATGCAAATGCTGCAGAACTGCTACACAAACCTTTTTTTCCACAACTTTTGAAAAAAAAGTATTTACATCTAAGGCAAGACAACAAATTATATTATTCATGCAATGCAACATTTGGAAAATGTTCTTTTAAAAAGGTACAATTTTTATTTTTAAATAAACCTAACATGATGTACTTGTTAGTTTTTCCTATTTATCATCCATCTGATTTTCATGTGATAAAATATTTATAGTAGGTTTAATTATAGCAGCCAAGCTGTTTCAAACTCACCTAAAACTGTAAAGATTGTAATGTGCAGTAAACTGAAACACATCAGACTCAGGTGTATATTTTTAAAAAGAAGCTCTCATAAGGCCTTTTATCAACCATTTCAGAATAACTTTAAGCTCCTTTCCCTGATACGTACCTCAGAGTCAGTTCAGAGGGAGAAGAAAATCAAAAATGTCCATATTTCAGATTGTGTTGGGAGACTCGTATACAAGACTCATTTTCCTCTTGCTTACTGTAATGTAATTGCCATACTCACACACAAATACATACATGCTCACAGGTGGGAAGTATATTTCCAGTAAAGCCCCTGTTCTCTCCCAGCAGATTTGGACAGAGACGTCTCTGTGTACCAGCATTAATTACTTCAGACTCTAAACTCTCCTTGTGGCGCTGCTGTAGAAACAACTTTGATGTCCGTGGAGTTCATCTCCAACAACTGAAGCTCTAGTCCCCATCTTTGTGTGAATTCGCTCAAAGGAGCTCCAGGATCTATAACACAACTAGACAGGTTACTGCTGCATTTTTTCTTTCAGTTGGTGGCTCTTCCTTCAGTGTGAAGGGATTAGAGGTTTTTGTTTGAAAGCCTGATAGTAAAAACACAAACAACAGAATAATTGTGGTGTGGATCAAAAATTACACTCTTATTTTAAGTAGCTTCTTAAAAAAAAGCTACTTACAACAACAAACTTAAAAACAGTAGCAAGCATATGGACCACATCATTTTAATCAAAAAACCTTAAATAAAACACAGTCAACTACAGTTCAGTCTTGATATAAATCACTGTAAAGCCCCCAGAGCATTGTTTAAGAACATTAGCAAACAAACAGCTTTAAAGCAGGGTTAGGATGTAAAATAGTATCCCAACTTTTGAAAATTACCAAAACTCTAGAGAGTATGTCACAATTGTTGATCTAAAGTGCAGCCCAGATCTACATTATAACAGGAATTCGAGAATCTATGAAAGGGGTTTGTGCTTGGTGATTTAGATCTTCGTGGACAAGTATAAAAAGAAAGACATAATTGAGAGCCAAAAGTCTTCTTTTTTTTCATCTGCATTTTTTTTAACTTTACTTTTAATTTAATTTGGTCAATGTTTTTTTTCCTCCTTTTTCTAATTTTCAGTTTTTAAACTTATATGATTCTTTATGTCTTCCTAGCTTTCTTCAGCGATACATTTTAATGGACTATTTAACCTTTATGTAAAGTACTTTGAATAGTCTTGTGTTCCAAACAAATACATTTGCATTGCTTTGGCCTTGCTTTGTTTAACACATTCCACAGTAAACAAAGACAGTTATCTGGTTGACATAGGGGTAAAAATGCTATTGTTAGGCTAAAACTAACAATACAGATACATCATTGCCATGGTGACACATAATTTAAGGTAGATTTGTTGAAGTAGTAACAACATTTGTTTCATTTTTTATCTTCTAATATCCTAAACAAATATCAGCTATGAAGTATTGATATTTCAGGTGCATGAATGGCTAACACATTTTAAGACCATTACTAGATTATTAATAATAAAACACAGAATGGAGAATCTCACACTCTTGTCTCTGCATATAACAGAAAAAAACAAAACTGTTGCTGAAGTGTTGTTGTGCAGTTGTGTCCTTTGGAAGAAATCATACTTTTTCTTCCACAAAACATATCCCGGATGACACCATCAGTTGTTAGAAAGCTCTGCAATTCCAAGCACTTTGCTTTTGTTTGAAAGCTGAGCAGAAAGAGATAGAATTTAGAGAGATGCTTAGAATATTATCATAGTATATATCATTATTATTATAATTATTATTATTATAATCAATAGAAGAGATATAACAGCAGTCTAGAAGTTGTAGTTAGTGTAAAACTCAACTTCTGGACAGTAAAAAAATATTTACAGCTGCACAACATCCAAAACTAGTGGGAATCATTATACACACCTCAACAAACAAAACATGAAAAAGCATTAGAACTAATTTAACAATGCTAGTCCAACATTAGGCCACTATGGTTTAATAATGACGACTACTGTGTGCTAAAGTGTTAACATGACCAGAGGACTTTCAAGTTGTGCTGTATTCATACTTTTAGACCCCAAATATGACAAAATTGATCAACTTGTCCCTGAACAATAGAAACCAGCGCTAAGCTGTTGCTTATACATTTTAACTGCATATTTCCATGAAAATATCTTTGTGGCTGAGCTGTAACTCAAGTTCTTATTCTTACCTATTATGGGCAGCTCAGTGAATACGAGCAGCTTTCATCTCCAGCGATCACCTACATTCAAATGTGAACCCACTTATCTGAATGAATGCCCCTGACCATGCTCCACGATGTAAACAGGAAGCTTAAATGTGTGCAGATAGAAGACCATCCATTCATCCACTCTCTGTACCGCTTTTCCTCGCAGGGTCACAGGTGTCTGGTTCCTATCTCCAGCGGTCATTGGGCGAGACGCAGGGTGGACACTGGAGAAGTCGGCAGTCCATTGTCCATTGTACTGCAATACAGGGATACTCAGAACAACTAACCATGTATGCACAGACTCACACCTGAGTGCAATTCAGAAAGACCAGTTAAGTATTATGTCTTTGTATTTTGTATTTTTAAAGTCTTCTATGATTGGAGTACATGGATATTTATATTGAACACAACATCATTTCCCCTTCAGACAAAGTTATTTTGACTCTACGTAACAGGAGACTTTTTTATCTATCTTAATATAAACATTGTATCAATGTTAACATGTTTAAATTGTCAATCTCTACATTTATACCAGCAACTGTCTCTAGTATAATGTCCTACAGTCTGTACTAGCAAGAAGATGTAGTGATAAACAGGTTGTACATATCAACTCCCGAATTAACACAATGATCTTGTGAATTTGCTGATTAAGAAATGGTCAGATAGTATTAACGTGAAAAACCCCATTTGAATAAAACTTCCTAAATGCAGAGGCAACAGAATAAGATACACATGGACGTAATTTTTTTGGGGGGGGGCACAGGGGACATGTCCCCTGCATATTTTGAAATGTCTTATTTGGTCCCCTCCACTTTTTACTGTCCAAAAACAGCAAACTGTCAGTACTAGGACCAGGCGGGAAACAACCGCTCAAGCTGAAGCCCGCTTCTCTGAGTTTAGACCGCCCACCAGCACTTGATTGGCTCTCTGTTGTTTGGATCTCTTGTGTGATTGGCTGTCTCCACCGTCACCCATAGAGAGAGAGTTCGGACACTCCCATTGACTTCCAGAAGCATGGAGCTGCTAATAGCTCCAAACACCAGCAGTTCCAGCATTGGACGTAGTGCTATCTCTGTGTTTTTGGAAGTGTTTTCTACGGTAAGTTGATTTAAGTACAACTTTTTTTTTGCTGTCGTGAATCGTTAGCTGACTGCTCCGTATCACAGTGATATTTTACATTGCCAGTTTTTGTTAATTAAGCATTTTAACTTGCTAACTTAACTTGCTATTTGTGTTTTAGCTGCTCATTACAAGCTTGGTGGGGTAACACGGGTCCATCTGTTTCTGTTTTTACAAAATTTCCATCACAACTTACATTCTGAACTTAAATAATTTTCTATTTATTTTTGGCCACTCACGCCCCGTGGGCTTCTATCAGCAGCTGCGCCAGGCTAGTTGGTCCACGTGGACGTGTTCGGCTTGCCGCCCTCTGCGGCGCTACCTGTTCTACTTGGCGCTAGAGAACTCGCAGCACAGGGACTACATCACGGAGAAGCTGTGGAACGCATTTTTACTTCTGTTAAGGTTTTTGTTTGTTATGAAAAACTGTGGCCATACTCTCATGTTAGGTAAGTAAAGTTGCGGTAGAAAGTGAAAAGTCGTTTTCGCACCAGACGTCGTTCAAACTGACTTACCGGCTGAAATGTTAGAACATATTCGGAGCTACATGAACCACGTGACCACATATCGGCGAGTTCAAAGAGTTTAAAAAATACTCTCCCCCCACCTTTGAAATCAAAATTTCGTCAATGAAGATACATGTCTTTCAAGTCTCATATAAAACAGGTCTATAAGATTTCCTTCTTTCATCTTAGGAATATAGCAAAAATTTGAAATATTCTCTCTAGGATAGATGCTGAAAAGCTAGTCCATGCATTTGTTACTTCAAGGCTGGACTATTGTAACTCTTTATTAGCAGGAAGTTCACAAAATGCAATTAAAAGTCTACAGTTGGTCCAAAATGCTGCAGCAAGAGTTCTGATGAAGCTTAAACAGAGAGATCATATCTCCCCAATTTTAGCTTCCCTTCATTGGCTCCCTGTCAAACGTAGAATAGATTTTAAGATTCTTCTTTTGACATATAAAGCCCTCACTAATAAAGCTCCTTCGTATATCAGAGATCTGATTAATCCTTATGTCCCAAACAGAGCACTCTGCTGTCAGACTGCTGGTTTACTGGTGGTTCCTAGAATCTCTAAAAGCACAATGGGAGGCCGATCTTTCAGTTATCAGGCTCCTCTCCTGTGGAACCAGCTTCCAGCTTTAGTCCGTGAGGCAGACACCCTGTCTAGTTTCAAATCTAGGCTTAAAGCCTTCCTGTTTGATAAAGTTTATAGTTAGGAAGAGGTAGAGAATACAGCCTAATCCGGCTGGGGAGGAACTCAGTCTTGACAGACGGTTCTCCTTTGCTCTACCTTCTTCATGTCTCACTCTATAGGGTTAAGTTATTTAAGTTTTTATATAGTTATGCTGCTATAGGCTTAGACTGCTGGAGGACAATCTGACCACTTCTCTCTCTGCTACTTTCTTCCTTTGTCCACTCTACTTGGTTACCGTTATTTCAACCTTGTTAACCTTTTGTTTTCTCTTAGTATTCTTCTCCCCATAGTAACCACACCTGGGCTGGCGTTCTGTTAGCTGAGACAGCTTCTTGGATGAGAACATGGGCTGAGATGCTTCCAGTGACGTTCTGCAGCTGCTGCAGTAGACTCTGTTATTTCAGTGTCCTGTGCTTCTAATTTAGCTTTCTGTCTCTTCAAACCCCCAGTCGGTTGTGGCAGATGGCTGCTTGTACTGAGCCTGGTTCTGCTTGAGGTTTCTTCCTGTTAAAGGGGAGTTTTTCCTCTCCACTGTCGCTACATGCATGCTCAGTATGAGGGATTGCTGTAAAGTCAACGACAACACAAGCCATTGTTGTTGCCTGCTGATTCCAGAGGAGTGAATGCTGCAAGTCAATGACTCGATGCAATCTGCTGGGGTTCCTTAGATTGGAAACTTTTTCAAATTGATTTGTTTTGATGTATCTTTGATTTTTATTGATTTTCTGTGAAGTGCCTTGAGACGACACCTGTTGTAAATTGGCGCTATATAAATAAACTGATTCTTGATTCTTGATAACAGCTTTAAAAAGCTTACAAGGAGAACGGTTTAGCAAGAGTTTGTAATATAGTTCATTTCAGCATTATTTTGTTGCATAACTGATAACACAATGCATTTGATTGTGATTTTAAGTGACAGTCCAAAACAAAGTAGCACATTATCCTCAACTTGAACTAAAGTTGTACATAATATTTAAGGTTTTTAATACACCTCTCCGCCATGTGGAGTGGATTACCCTTTACTCTGACATTCATAAATTTAGTATGTAACAATTCAATAAAGAAGTTAAAATAATTTAAAAAAATAATTTAGAAAACGTTGCAACCCAGTAAGGGTTCTGTTTAGACCAAATGAAATACTTTCCATTTTGGTCTTTTGTTCTAATCTTTTTGTTTCTTTTTTCTTTTTATTCTTTTTTTAGAACAAACCCATCTAGTTTATGCTCAAAGAGGCTGAATAACTTCCTAAAAACTCCATTCTTGGACTGGAGCAGGGGTTCCACTTCACTATCACCTGTTATTGTCCGAGACAGTGCAGCTGAAAGCTCAGAAGCGAGTCCACGCTGTTTGAGAGTTGTACTCCCGTGGCCTTTTCAGAAACGCTATCTCACAGGAGAATAAGACCATTCACGGTAAACTCATGCATTAGTTGCTTCTTCACTATTTTCTTTACGTTCTTGCTCAGAATGACAGTAAAACCTAAATGCAAAGAAAATACAAACCTTCAGGCGACAACTGCCGTTACTAAAAAGTCTTCCTCTATCATTGTTTGGTAATATCCTTTCATTTTTAACATACCACTTTCTATTTTCACATCATGTCCTCAACTTTTATCTTAGGGGACATTGTTTCCTGTAAAAGACATTCAACAAAAAAGAGCTTTTCTATTTTAGGTCATTGCATTGACGATGAAGGTATATCTAGTTTTTATGTCTGTATTTATACAATCGCGGGAAATTTTCTGACTGCTAGTTTAGCTCACAATGCACAAAAGAAAGGAGAAAGCGAATGAAGGAAAGAATAAGACCTTGAGTCGGAGGGGGAATAAGAAGTATAAAAAGATGAATTTGCAGGTGGATTTGATTCCCTCAGACAACTCCAAGGAGACTGACACAGGCAGAATATTAATGAGAAAAGTCTCTGTGTAAAGCTGTGTGCAAGGTGGTGATGGAGTGGATTGGTGGTGGTGATAGGAGGGGGCATGGGTAAAGAGCTAAAGATGGTGGAGAGACCCAGAGACTGAAAGACAAAGACACTGGGCGAGAGAAAAACAGAAAAATGTCAATGAAAGTGAGGGAGAGAGGAGAACAGGGACATGGTGGAAGAACAAAGATGAAGGAGAGGCAAAGAGCCTGAAAGAAAAACAGATGGAAGGCGGGAGAGACTGGTGAGCTAATGGCAGAAGACAATCAGAGAGAGACAAAAGGAAATGATAGATAAGAGGTAAAGGAATGGTGCCGACATTAAAGGGAAAGGAGAGGGAGGGAGAGAATAACAAGCAACAATGTGGTGAAGGTCGTGCAGGAAAAGTTAGACACAATAACATAAGTACAAATGAAAAGATCACTTTTCAGCAACTTTTAAAATTGACCTGGCTGTATGTTTAAGGTTGATGTCCTACTGGAAGGTGGTCTATATTTAGCTCCATCCATCGTCCCTTCAACACTAGCCATAGCTTCTGTGTTCCAGCTAAAGAAATCGTCACCACCGCCCGATGCCTCCACCACTGTGTTACACAGTAGGGGTAATGTGTCTGCTAGCTGTCAGTATATGTAACTTGTAAAGTTTAATATAAGCTTTATTGGAGGCCTTTTCTGGCTCATAGTGAACTTTAAATTGAGCTGCATCTGGCTTTCTTTTTGCCAATCTTCAGTGAAAGACAGATTTGAGGACCTCACAAAAATTGTTGCCAAGGTTCTGTTCACTGATTTTCTAATTAATTCTCGTCCTTGATGTCCTCTAAGTGTAGGTGAACAGTCATCTTAGTATGATTTGCCGTTGCAACATTCCTTTTCCAATTTTTAATTAAGGATTGAACTGTGCTTTGTGGGAAGTCGAGTGATACCTCTCTGTTGTGTTGGCCGGTCTCATGATGGTGTTTGTTAACTAATGTCCACCTAACAAACCCTTCATATCGTCATAGAACATCTGGATTTATGTTGATGTTAAATTGCTGAAAGTCATTGGTTTCATTGGATTGTATGATTTACTTGTAAAATTATCCACATAGCATTGCATGATATACACAAGTATGTGCAACTTTGAATTGGTACATCACTTAAAACCCTAATCCAATGCATTTAAGTTTGTAGTTTTAAAATGACAAAATGTGTAAAAAAAAATCACGGCATTAAATAAAAGGTTAGACAAGAAGAGAAATGGTGGGAAAAGGGAGAGAATGCATTGGCTAAGATGAGAGATGTAGAGAATAAAAGTACCAGATTGATCAAATGGAAAGAAAAAAGCTCTGAAAGAGGATGACGGAGCCAGCAAGATGAGATCTGGGTTGTATACAAGCGTAGAGGACAATCAAGAACAAGGTGAGGCTGACAGATCGACGGGAGGAGGCAGTTGGTCTGGGTATCAAGCCGGTCTCAAAGATCATGTGACAGGAGATGAAAAACGCAGGTGATGAGCAGCGCAACAGAGCAGATGATCAGTCGGGAAAGATGAATGCAGATGAGGAGTGGCAGGGAAGAGATAAAAGATACACCAAGGGAGAAATAAAAACAGCAGCAGACGACTTAAATACCTGTGGTGTCACCTTTCTTGGTGCATGATGCCATCGCCCTGCAATAACATTAGCACAGACTTGCGAGGGCGGCTTCTAGTCAGATCATTTCAGTTTTTACTATATATAGCACATCTACATGTGGTTCTGTTGCTTGTGTTTCAGCTAAAGGTTAAACTCCACAAAACAGACTCGATATTCACATGGAAAACAAGATATATTTTGTGCCCAAGAAAATATTTTAAAAGCAACGGCTGCTGCTAAACTCCTGGGACTTGGATTTTTCAGCTCTTTAACATGCTCCATTTCATTATCAATACCACATTATCGCATTTATTTCAAAGCACTGCAATAATTACCCAATTAAAAACGAATGACAGGAACATCATTTACAATTATAAACCTGCAAGGATCTTGCGGCTGCATTATTAATTCTGTGATCGAGGGATGGATTTGGAGGGAGATGGGATTATTTCATGGAACAAAAGACAATGATAATTCAGCTGCTTAGGTTTTGTAATTACTATGTAAATGTGAGGAGTGAGTAAATATTTGAAAAGCCAATACTACAATTATTGCTGCCGCTAAAATCATGTCACATTCTTTACCGGGTGTTGTTACAACTATAATTACTAAACACATTGATAATAAAATCTGAAAAGTATTTATTGTTTGCTATGTATTTATCTTTGTTTTTAAAACCAAAAGCATACATTACCACACTTACAATGTTTCAGTTATGCACATTTAGCTATAGGCAATCCAAAGGTCAACTTCATTCATGAGATTAATTTAAGACATTAAAGATGTGTTTTCCATAAATCCATCTATTCTGTTGCTAATTCAAATCATGTTGCCATTTTTATTTGTGTTTCAAAGGAGAGGGATAGTTCATCTTGTTGTTGTTTTTTTTGTTTTTGTTTTTTTTTTGGTCATGTGACAGTCATTGTGATCCAGTGCAGTATCATGGGGTGTTTAACTGAAGCAGAGATGCAATGCCACTGGTTTGGTCAATTTTCCATCAGGTTGAAAGGGTAGAAAACCATATATTATATATAACACCCAAAACAGCATTGTTAATTGGGTTGACATAATGTTGATTCATTGTTTTTGCATTGGTTTATCCCTATACTCTATATAAACAGGTCCTTGCGTCCTGCACTGCTAAATATTGTTTTTCATACGTGTTAAGTAATAATAACAATAAACATCCTATGGAAATTTTTTATTTCTCTCTTAACGTTCATATAACCTCATGTTTGCAGAGCAATTGGAATAATGTGTTCTTTCAATAGCCTCTTCAGTATTTTAATTTGCAGTGTATCCTCTAACTTTCCACCATAATGTTAACAAACACCTGTATATATTTATCAGTGCACATGTGTGACATATGTGATTTGACACAGTAATTGAAGTGGAATCATAGTTGTTGTGTTGTCATGACATGCTACCGGCCTTGAACTGCTTATTCGCACCAATACGCACAAGGCCTTTTCATTTTTGACACATTCAGAGTAATTTCTCCATCACACCATCAGACATGTGTGAAGGCTCCGTCAGTGTCAGTAAATATCAACCCAGCATGTGCAATACAGCTGATTGGTATGCAGGCAAAATGTTTAGTCCCCCCCCACATATCTTAGCTACATTTAACAAGCACAACGATATGTTTGTATTGAAATCACTGGTTAGGGGAAAAAAAATCTTTTTAGGATTTTTTTTCTTGTTCACCTATTTTTATAACTTGTGAGTTTTGTGACCCAGAGGTCGACAGAATCCATATAAAATCCATAATAAGATTTCAGAGGTACGCAGTCATCAGTCTTAAGACGAACCTGCCTCTCTAAATTTCACAAAAATTGACTTTTTGAAAGTGCAGTGAACAGAAGGTGAAGAGAGATGGTGTTCACCTCTGCAGACTAAAAAAAAGGAGCAGTTCATCACTCCTCTTACAAAATTCAATTTGGGAGACAGCCAAGGAAAGACTACTCTTGGTTCCCATTTATTTAAGATTTGCTGAGGATAACTGTACAAGGATGAGCCAGCCAGCCAGCCCTGTGTGTTCTCTAATAGACCTGCAGGACATCCTGTCTGAAGCTGTTGAGTGAAGGTCAGACATTACCTCCCACAAAACTCAGATCGGTCACAATAATGTGGAAAAGCAAAGAAGAACTGACTCAAAATGTAGTGACAGCTATGTGGGTGGACTGGATGTGTACAAGGATGGTAATAATAGTAACATAGGAGATCCCCAACAATGCCCTTTACTTATGTCCCTGTTATATTTCACTAATACATAGGTCCTTTTTTCCAGCACAGCTTCTAATTGTTCATAGGAAACCTCAGCAAAATAAAATGTAATGTGCAAAATTAAAAATTTTATGTCTATTTAATTTTTTTTGAGCAACTAGTCCTCAGTAGATGTGATAAAATAGAGACCCCATGTGATTCCTATTTTAAGAAACCCAAGCATTTTACGTACCCTACTAACATCACTGGATGTAGACAACTAAAATCAATGATGTTGGGTGCCCTGTCATGCGCAGGCGTCCAAAGGTGGCAGAAGCTGTAACCCTTGGGTCTGGGGTCTCCATAGGTCCATGGTCGGACCTGCGTTGGCATAGCCAAAGGACTATGCCACTAGGCCACTAGACTCGTCCTTGCACCTCCAAACAACGGAGGTGCTCCACAGGCATCCCACACAGATGCCCGAGCCACCTCAACTGGTTTGTGGTTGTGGAACGCCTCCCGGATAAATAACTTTAGAAAGTCCTGAAAGCTTTGTCAATGTTATAGTGGTATTGGCAAACAGGTTACTTTTTTTTTATAAACAAATTGCCCCCAGAAAAGGACATGTTCTTTTCCTACTTCAGAGGAGGTTACTTTGTGAATGAAAACACAAAATAATAAACATGCAAGAAAGATTACACAACAGAGGCAAAGAAAGAAGAAGGAATTGTAACGAAAAGTTGGAAAGCAAACTATATTTAATGTACTTCCATGTATTCCTGAACAAAGACAACTATCAGTAAATAGGTTTTATTTTTAATTTAGTTGAACTCAGAGTTTTAGTGGAAGTTTGTTCCAAATTAGAAGAGCGTTAAAAACTGAATTCTGTTTCTCCATGTTAGTTAGATGCTGAGTTGACTTGAAACCACGAAAAAACTAAGCAGTCTGGTAGACTGATATCATTAATGTATTTTGGTATTAAGACTTTCAGTTCTTTATAAAGTCCTGTATTTTAAGGTCTAGTGCAAAGGTGGGCAACTGCAGTCCTCGAAAGCCAGTGTCCAACAAATTTTAAATTCATCCCTGATCCACCACACCTGAATCAGATGGCTAAAGCACCTCCCTGGTGTAAGTCAAGTTCCTTGGATTCCTGCTAATGACCCAATTATTTGACTCAGGTGTGTTGATTTAGAGACACATCTAAAAACTGCAGGACACCCGCCCTCGAGGACCTGGAATTGCCCACCCCAGGTCTAGTCTTTCTGAGATTTAATGTCCTGAAACAGTTTTTCCTAGTTTCAGAGGTGTTCTGGATTAGCTGTTACTGTCCTATTGACTTTTTAGGCATACCTGTGAAGACGTTGTTGCGGTAATCAATTGGACTAAAGGAAAACACATTTACAATTTTCTCAAGATCCTGCTAGTCCCTTTATCATGAAGACGTTCTTCAAGTAATAGAAAGTCAGAGTTTGTAATTGTCACTTTGAGTTTCTGAAGGTTCAGACCTGATAAGTTGTTTTTAGCTATATTTGCTACAATAGCTAGTGTGCTCATTCTAAATCTTTCTTCCTTTTGTCAAACAATAACTACTTTAATTTTGTTACCATTCAGCTGAAGAAAGGTTTGGCACATCCATGCATTAATTTGTTCCAAGCATCTGCTGGACGCTTGAATGGGTTCATTGTCACCTGGTGATGTAGAGCTGTGTATAATCTGCATAGTTTTGGCAATTTATCTAATTAATTGTAACAATGTGAGATTATGACTGCATGTAAATGTAACAAAAAGAAAACCTCGTTAAAAATCAATTCTTTCTTTTCATTTCTTTAATTCTTCTCTTCCAAATAGACAACTTACAAACCAGCACAATGTTGTTCAATGGATACAAAATGGTGAGGTTAACACATAAACCTGTACTTTAAAATATCAGACTCCGAAGGATTGACAATCTTAAACCTCAAACTCTCATATCTGGGTCTCACAATTATAGCTTCTACTTACGCCTCCAGACTGATTAACTTCCTGGTAGAAACTACAGAGCAGTTTGCATTGCATTTTAATTTTAAAGTAAGATCTGGTGCATCTCAACTTTGGTTGGTTATGTAGTTTTTCTTAACCTTAAATCTAAGTAAGGTAAATAAACAGGTGACACAGTTTTTTTAGTGTTTGAAGGTTGATTATTCTTGATGTCTTTTATGTTAACTTTTGAAAGATTTTAGTGCAAAATTCTCTTGCACAAGCTTTGTTTTTTGTTTTTGTTTTTAAGAAAGGCACATCTGCCCCAAAAACAATACCACACTGATTAGATAAGTGCTGCTATCTTAATCTTTCTCTGCTGATTAATGTGAAGAGGACAGGGACTGATGCCGGGGAAATGTTAACTCCCCCTTTGGCCCCGCAGGTATAAACAGGATTATTTCATGTCTCTCGATATCTAAACCCGTTTACTAATGTTGTGAATGCCCCACCATAGAAACCTTTTGCCTAATTCCAGTCTTCAAGACTCGCTATCAACTACGAAAGCTGAGTTCCCTCATTAGCCTCAATCAGCAACGCAGAGGCTGGTAATGAGCCATTCTTTTGATTTAGGTGTCTACGACCATCCAAACATTGCAAGATGGTACCATGGCTTTTTTACTTCTGGGGTTTCATCTTCAAAAATGGTATGCTTTTTTTTTTTTTTGACTGAAGCTGGTTTTAGAAAACTTTTAGCCTAACCGTTTGGAGGATTTTTTTTTTTTTTTTATTGGTTGTTAAACCACTTAACTTTGATCTGAATGATTCAGGTATGTAAGTCTCCTAAACTCAAGGGACACATCTCTGTTTTATCTAAATATAATAAAGTACATGGCAAATAATTTTAATAACATAAAAAGGATCTCTGGGGAATTTTGGACCAGCAGCCTGCAACTAAGCTACAATCTGTTCTCATTTCCTGCAGAGATGTACAGGGAAATAGGCTGGTGACTGTCAAGGTCAGACTATAGTGTTCACTTGTAATGGACTGGCTTTTTGGAAATTCATACATTTGCAGCTTTTCTGATCATGGATTGAACTGTGTTGCACAGTTCAATGCGTTTGTATTTGCATTAAACTGTTGGAACAAAACTTAAAGAAAGCTCCATTTCTGTGTAATTTAGATGCCTTAAATTAAAGCCAGATGAGGCAAGGAGAAGGGAAGAACCCATTCAGAAATACAAGTTTTACAACCTGTCGGCTTTATTTAGGCTGTGAGAGAGTGAGAGAGAGTGCAAAACTTGTGGCAGATAACAGTAAGGAGTAAAGTAAATCAAATAGCCTGTTTTATTTTAGAGATCATGGAGGTGCTAAATTTTTAGTCTTTTGGAGATATGCAACTTTTACTAGTAAACTACATTCTGTAGGGATGACGTATTAAGATTGCTGTTTTATTACGTTAGTCACGCTAACTGAGCTAATTGCCTTCCAATAAAAACAAAAAACATTTTTGGGAGACCAAACTAGAAAAAAAAATGTTTTGTGCTCTTTTAAATCTAAATATGAGTCTGCCCTACAGAGAAAAGGTACTGAAAATGTGGCACATAGTAAGGCCCAGTAGCAGATAAGTTTGTTTAAGTTTTTTTTATACTGTTTAAATATTATTTTATGCAAGTATTAAATATGCCTTAATAGGTTCAAAACCACTATCAGTGTAATAGGATTGGTTCAAATGTTTTTCAGAGTGCTTGTAATCAAAGGCGATAGTAGGTACAATAAGATTTAATCATCCAACAAATT
Source organism: Orestias chungarensis (assembly GCA_032876305.1). Lineage (NCBI taxonomy): Eukaryota > Metazoa > Chordata > Actinopteri > Cyprinodontiformes > Cyprinodontidae > Orestias > Orestias chungarensis. The sequence continues at coordinate 499,013 of JAVLVB010000512.1, read as the reverse complement.
CAAAAGTTTTTAAATCAGTCTAGTGTTTGTGAAGTTTAGTTTTTTTTACATTAGGACATGTGTATAATCACACAGGCTGTTCTCACTAACAGGACCAGTTGATTTGTGGAAAAAAAGAGACATAACTAGAAAAATAATCCGTCTTTTTTGACTAAACAGATATAATCATTGTGGGGTAAATGATATGTTTGCCTAAAACATAACATTTCCAACAAAAACGACAAAAGGTGCAGGATAATTACAAAAGATGAGCAAAATAATAACAAAACAAAGAGGAAGAGGGGGAAGACTCAAAGTGACTCTTTAGAGTGATGAAGAGGCCACCTGGCTCTCATTTTGGCAACCAACCGGTGCCTCTGGTGCACAGAGAGAAAACCGAGAAGGAACAGGGTGGGGTAGAGGACCGGGGAGCATTGGCGGAGGAGAAGGAGGAGGGGAAGTAAAGGAGGTAGTAACGGTCGTCTCCATGGTGAAACCGTGGTCGCCATGGTTACCCACAGAGCCCAGGTCAGCGGCTCGAGGAATGTGCTCCCTGTTTGCGCTCATGCAAAAAACGCACACACACACACACACACACACAGGTCGTTATTTAGTATGTTTGTGTGTCTAAGCGTGTGATAAAAGATGTGTGGTGTTGTCGGAGACACAGAGGGGTGTGAATGTCCACACTTCAGGAGGTAATAAAAGAGGTGTGTGTGACTCAGAATAAGACGGCGTATTGTTTCATCTTTTTGCCTCCTGTTGGGAATACATGTTTGCATCTGCTTTGCTGTTTTATGTGTTTTGTTTGTGTAGGTGTGTGTGTTTGGGACTGCCTGGTCAAACAGGTTCATAGAAGAAGAGGGTTGTGACGAGATAACTGTGACTCAAGTGCCACGTGTGGCCGCCCGGGTGTTCGTGTTTTTTTTTTTTCGGTGCGTGTTTTAACTCTAAAAGAAGAGGAAAAGTTAACCGGTGTGTACTGCTGTGCGGCCGGTTTTGCATCCAAGGCTTTTTTTCCCCAACACACTCGCAAAGGATTTTTTCCAGCACAGCCACGCTCACCCGAGCACAAAATCGGAAGTTCATACAAGACATTCACTCTCAATTTTCCCAGCTTCTTTCCACTATTTAGGCAATTCACATGGTTACCATGAAATGTAGGCACACACCGACACATCACACCACAGCGCTTCAGCACACCCTGATGTGCTTGGATGCGTCTGTGTCTTGTCGATGCCCCTCCTTGTCAAACCTTTGAAATCTTAGCTGTGTAGATCTGCTTTAAGATTAAAACAATTGTTTTCTAGAATTCACCCAGACAAACACTTGTGAACAGAAAATGGCTGGATTTACTGACTTCACTGTCAATTCTTGTCAATGTCACATCACTCAAACACAACCTGGTGTAGTAAAAACTTGTATTTACTACATAAAACAGACTAAACCGAAACAAGTCAAAAGGATATCGTGTTTATTTATAGAAACTCACTTCACTTATATTTTTTTCATACTGTTCAATTCCAATTTTGCTAACACCTTTTCTCTCTTCCTCGCCCTGAACAAATAGGTTGACCATTATGGGAAACTTTTGTAATGCATCAGTATGACAGAAGGAACTAATTATTCAATAACACTTTAAACCTGATAAGGCAATGTCTTATAAAGTTTTAGCTTACCTTTATTTAACTAAAACCTAAAAACCTTTGCAAAATAAATATTGTGCATTATATACTCTAGACTAAAGGTATGAAAAGTGAAAAGTTTTGCCAATGTGATTCAGGGACAGATATTTATGTTAAAGATAGTCATCATGTTTAAAAATGAAGACATATAAATCAGAAAATCCATAAGAAGCTCTTTAAAAGTGAATTATTTTCTATGTAGGCATTTCGGCTGTTTCTTTGGGGCTATTACAGCGAAGTCATTCGATGGGTGCTTGTGATTTTGCTTCTTGAATTAATAAAAAATCATCACTATGTTAAACCTGTAGTTTACAAACTACTAATAATAGCATAAGCATTAATGTTATCTGTGCACAGTTACATCTGGGTTTCGAAGAGAGAGGTTGAAACTTAACATAGATAGCAGTTCTAATGATTCAATGTTGGTAATCACACAAATATGTTGGTAGAGCTGGTTTGCAGAGGCAAACAGTCCATATTACCATCGCACACTATGTGTAAAATATGCTTCTGTCATTTCAATACCACATTTACTATAGTGTTTACTGTAGGGTTGGACTGGACAGTAAAAACACTGTAAAATGGATCTTATGCAGTTTGCCTGCTTACAGTTAAATCCTACAAAAACTAAACCTCTTAGTAAAGCAAATAACATTTAAACTTGCTTGTCTTTTAAATTTAAATACAGAAAAATCAGCAATAAACCTTGGTTAAAACTTTAAAATCTTCATGCAGAGTGCAGTTTAAATAAATTGCATGATTTTGGGTTTGTTTGGTCCATCTAAATGAGACATCTCTTGATGCTAATGAGAAGCGTCTTAACAAAGAGACTAACATTTTTTACACATTATGTGCTCTTTCAACATTAAGAGACCAGGTGATTACTGTAAATACCACAGGACGAATGATAACTCTGAAAGGCTCACACATAACAGCGGGGATGCCAGATGAAGGCCTTCTTGTCTGACCTCTTGCTGGATGCAGTGCTTAAATTGGAGGAGAAGGTCCCCTTAATAAATGATCATGCTATGTTCTGTCTGTACACTGAAAACTAAAAGGCTTCACCACCTGGGGGGAAAACAGACCTATTGAAAAGGCACTGTGAAAGGTCATAAATTCATGGATATCAGCAAAGGAGAGATGTAGCTTCCCCGGTCTCTGGGCAGTCTATATGTATGTCTGAGGTGTTTTGAAGGTCAGTGCGAAATGCTCACCATGCCACCATCCAGAGGACTACAAGTTCTACAGCTGCTGCCTTTTGCAGGTATCATTTCCACCTGAATAGAACTGCTACAATGTTTACTCAGTTTCAGTGTGTTTTCAGACATCAAACTTTTCTCTCCATAGGTTTACCTGAAAGAAAACACTCTTACTTTCCTTTGAAGATGCAGCAGCATGATTTATAAGCATCTGTAGACTGGGAACATCCCCTAGATCCGTTTATTAAATCTATCTTCTGTAAACTGATCTTCACTCTCAAGGCAAACCTCCCATTTAGAACATTTCAGACCATTCAGGGTCTTTATTTCATTGGCAGGTCAAAGAAGTCCAAAGAAAAAAAAAAAAAGCATGTAACTAGCATTAGTAAAGTTTTTTCCTAACAGAATTAATTAGATTCCGCATTCTTTTAAGCTTCAGCTTTCCTTAGCCTGAACCTCAGCATGTGCAACACAAATACCACAGTTTCTAGTCACAGCAAAACACGTATCAAAATGTTTAATTGCGTCCATTTTCTGTACCTTTTTCTGTACATTTTCTGGTTAGGGTTAAAGGATGTGTTGGACCTTATCTCAGTCGGCCAGTGGGTGAGATGTGGTCTACATCCTGAACAGGTGAACAGTACATCGCAGCAAAACACTAATTTGACCCTTTGCCATGTGAAAATGTAATTCGTCAAACTTTACCCTTGACATGTGAATGCGCCAGGTCCTGCGAACATTGAAGTTGCTAAAGTTGTTACTGATAGAATAAGACTTAAATCTTTCTATTTTCAGTCAACGTTCTAAATCAAGTCCGAAAGAGTGTAAAATTAGGAACGTTATCTGTATGTTGTTTTATTTTTATTGTGGATTTTTTTAAACATAATTCTGCTAAATGATTAGATTTTCTCAACCGGTACGCGATGCGAACAGAGTCAGGCATGAACTTGAAAGCTTTTGTCTTTGACCGGGCCTTGACACGTGGTCTGCCTTCTGTGTGGTGCCCTTTGGCCTGTCCGACATCATTTATCATCAAAACTAAAGCCCACTGAATGTCCTTTGAAAGGACACGAGTGTCCCCTCCTGCTTTGCATCTATTCTCACCCTTTTCAAACACGATCTGGGCTCTCAGTGGTGCATCGAGGCCAGACAGCGAATACAGCGGCACCCTTCACATGACAAACTCTGAAAGGCTTCAAATGAAGCAACAGACACATCAGCAGTCTTCCTGACAACACCTCGGTTGGTATGCGATGCCACATGAGGCTCATGCGGCTACATTTTGGGAAAGGAACCCAAACTGTGTCAGAAGTGGCGCCGTGAAGGCCGTTCTCCCAACCTTCAAGTGATTTTAAGGTTACATTGCTTGCCTTCAATCAGTCCATCAGTAGAAAATGTTAGAAACAAAAAAGGGATTATGGTAAAATTTCCACACAGCACCTTGATTAATTCACCTGGTCTTCTATTTGTCCTGAAAAAAAGAAAAACGTTTTTTTTTTGTTACAATGTAACACTGATCAAAATCATTGTGTTTTGCATGCATTATGCATACAATAGCTAAATTCACTATTACCTCTTTACTGTTAATCACATGGGCTGTTTTGATGATTATGATCTACTAATTTAAATATTTATCATTCCACAATTTAATATGATATATAAAATATATGAAGGGTCAAATAAAAATTTAATATTTATTTGAGCCTTGTCCAAATTATTCCTTAGAGATCTCACCAGAACAGCTCTGACATACCTGAGATTCAGTGTTTTGAACTCTTTTTCTCTGTGGTGGCCTGCTGTGTTTGAGGTAAACAACATTCCTTTCCATTTCAATCCCAGGCAGGAGGGAATGAGCCATTAGGCTCCAGAAGCCAGCTAGTTCCCCACTGTCTGTCTGAGAGAGAGCTGGCAGGCAAGCAAACAGGATAACAGGCTTCCTTTGCCATCGACTGGATGGCTGGATGTTACAGTGTGACGGGGGAGGATGCCACCAAATAGGGCATGGAAAAGCCTCGGGGGCACAGAAGCTAACAAATGATGGGGGTGAAAAAAAGTGTGCCTTGTAATTTGAATGCTACCGTGAGTTTCTGTTGTTTTTGCCTATAATGATTTGCTGCGTGCACCAAACACCGCAGAGGAAAGGCTCGCCTTCAGGAGGTGATGACTCGTGTCATGCAATTGAGCTCCACAAATCACTCAAAGATTCAAAGACGGGCTGACAGCCCCACTCGACGCTTCGAAAACAACATCATTTGTTTTAACACCTTGGCATAAAAAAATGCAAAAAAACAAGACTACATGGTTTTGCAAGGACATCTTCGTGTCATTTTGTTACACAGTATTTGTCACAAGCTGCATTAATGTAAAATCTGTCGGTATAGGTGAGGGATTTAAAGGTAATGTGATAAAAAAATATAGAACATATGCAACCATAGATAGTATAAATATCTTGTTTTAAGGTTTTTACATTCAAAAGTATTGAGCTTTTAAGCAGAACTGAAATTACCTTTTGGCAAGTATTACAGCTTTTTTTTTTCATTTTTATTGGTCTCACATAATGTTCTAATCTCAATGTTGTGATTTTATTAGCTGAAAGGACAATATGATTAAAGGCTAAAATAAATTAAAACTTGCTGCTGCTAAACTGATCTTTGAATAAAAAAAAAAACATACTTTTTTAGAATCCAATGTAGTACGTCATCATGTTCACACTTTCATTTGTATTTGGTGGTAAGATCTTTCAATGCAAACCTTGTTATGTGCAGAATATGCCACAACAGGGACTTTTAGTGCATAGAAATCAGAAAGAAATTGAGGTGACTTAACAAAAACAGTCTAAAAGGGGGTTAAAAAGGTAGGAAGGTGATGCTGGAGCTCCTCTTAAAGAACTTTTCCTCCCATACATTTAAAAACATTAAAGACACAAAGATTTGTGCAACAATAGGCACAAGGACATTAAAGCTCACTTATACTGACAGGAACACCTGTCTCATCATTTGGTGTCCAAGCAAAAGTACGTATGTTGAATTTATTTCAACAAGTAACTTGAATACAGATTTCTTAACAGAGTTTCTGATTATGCCGCATCAAATTTTCTCTGATCAATTTATTCAGGCCAGCAGCGTCTGCTCCTTGTCCAACTTCTGTCAAGGTCTTCAAAGCAAAAACAAACAAAAAAAAGAAGATAAATATACTTTTCAGTCTTTGTTGATGAAATAATGTTACTTGTTTTATACTCATCTTATGTTGCCACCATAGAACGCTGGTGATTTTGCTCCTTCAACATTGTGTGCCTTTGCAGTTTTAATGCTCTTGCACTTAAAGAGCTGTCAGTTCATTCTTCGAAGCGGACAAACCAAAAACCGGAGGTGGCAGCAACTTGCTAGTATTTAAGCAGACATGATCAACATATGCACCCGACATATTTAAAGCTTTGTTGTTGTAGAAACAGAAGCTATATTGAAGTTTTGCGTGCGTGTCTGCAGCACTGTTGCAGGAACTTGTTTACCAGTTTGGGATAAAGACAAGGCCTATGATTACATTGATTTTGACACAAATGAATTTCTACAAAAAGTTTTTTTACATTTTTTTTTATCAATTACAAAATAATGTCAAATATTCTTGACAACCCAAATCAAGAAAGCGGTTCTGCTTCAACTAATTCATTCAAGCATGAAGTCTATTAAATGTTTTGAAAAATCCACTAAAAGAATAATACAGGTGCTTGTTTTTTTTTTCCCTCCACAACCAAGTATTTAGTAAAACAAAACCCAAAATTTTCCAATGTGACCGATTGTAAAAAAGGTCTGTAATTGTGTCCAGTGTATAACATGCTAAATATATATGAGCATACATCTTTAGATGTATGTCTAACTAGACAGAAATATCAATGGGAGGCATAAAGATTCACACCTGAGATGTGTGGACTCAGTCAGGCCTGGTTCAGGGCCTTGCTGGAGCGCAATGGCACAAGGAGGGCTTGGCCGCAGTGACAGTATTTACCTCTTCACCATGTCCATGATGGTGTCCCAGTCAGCTATTCAGCTGGCACAGAGGCCCCGGGCAGCATGGAGAGCAGACGTTTGGAGCTGAAAGGACTGCAGAGCAACACTACAAAAGGCCGAAGTGTAGGCGAATGAGTGGCACTCAGCATTCTGGCAGTAAACCTGATTGTTTGTTTCTATAGAGTTGTGGGCCGCTTTGGGCCAAACAGTGAAGCACAACAAAGCCTTTAAATGGTGCCAAAGTCCCAGATGGCATTTGGTTTTTTTGTCCGCATTAGGTCTACGTTGAGAAAAGTTGAATATATTGCAGCACAATATTTAATATTGAAAACATTATGAAGTATTCATGCCCTTGAGGCTACTATTGCTGTTATAAACAAATAGTGTGCACATTTAGGTAGATGGATTTAGGAATTTACTTTATTCAGCATTCAAGTGTCACATTTCACCTATTTAATACTCTCATTATATCATTGACTATAGCGTCTTTTCCAGTAGTGTCAATTCAGCCGGAAATATTTTTAGTAATTTTGAAGTGACAGTCATTTGAATTTCAACTTTTTTTTATCATTATCCAGCCAGAGTGTCTTTGTATTATTCAGTATTTGTTTTATGAAAACAATTGATCATTAGTTTTAGCTTTAATCATTAACAACTGTGCATCTTTCAGTGTAGTCAATACACTGATAAGTGTCTTTGAAATATATAATGCTGTTCTTCACATGATTCCAGGTCTTATGCCTGTATAGCATTAAAATCCTTTTAATGTTAAACCTATTTTAAAAATGCTACTTTAGACTGTTTAAGGATGACTAAGGCCTGAAAATGCTCAGGTATTAAAAGCGTATTATCCAAACATGACATTGGTCTCATCGCACTGTGTCTCATGGTTTATTGGAGCAACGCCTCTGGCCAGTTTTGTATGAAGATACATATTTTTTTATCCCAGTGACTGACGATTGTTTTGAAAAAACCTTCATCACTTTTGAATGACATATATTTTACCATAAAATAACTGGCCGTGATAAAGTATTGGCCCTATAAGTAAAGGAATAGTGAAGAATTTAACTATTTTAGTATCTAAATATTAGTTTATTCTGTTGCTAATCCTTTATAAAGTATAACTAATTAAAGAAGCATATAAAAGATGTGGTCATTCAATCATTTAAGTCACCATTAATCTTAATTTGCATTGTTCATAAGTTTATAGGACATTTTTTGAGGATTCCTTAAGGCAAAATTTGGTAAAACAGTGTTCCTAAGGCTCATATAAGTAACTTCATAATATTTAACAATTTTTTCAGTGCAATTTGTAAATTTGAGGAAGACATGCTAACAGATGTGGACTCTAAATCCTAGTTGGCTGCAGCTCTACTCACCAATCCAGGTTCTGAAGCAGGGTGGGTGCATCTAGATGTAGGTCATCAGAGGTCAAGTGAATCTTCCTCGATATCAGCTGAATAGATCGCAGATTCTATGCAGGTTTAGCTTAGTGATGTCTAGACATGTTTGATGGAGATTAAACAGTTTAATAATATTATTACAAAATGTTTCTTCATAATTCATACATTAACTTTGATTTAATCAGCAAAACCTGTGTGTCTATAACTTTGTATTGTTATTAGTTCATGTTCTTCATCTATAACAGAATACCAGAACTGAACATGTGTGAGTGACTGAATCAATCACACAGGTGAACAGGTTTCCTGAGAGATAACAACCTTTTCGTGGAAGATGGAGGGGTAACAGATGTAGGGCTGACCAAACAAACTTCTGTTTGACCTTTTGACTGTTTTAAACCAAATAAAACAATGTGGATTTTTTCCTGAATAACAGAGATTGGCAGCATGGCCAAAGGGAAGGGAAAATGGCCAAACATGCATTGTGCTGCAGAGTGTTTCACTGGCGTCAAGCTACTCACCATAAGAGGAGCCTAAGAATATTCTGTTCCACCCACAGAGGAAAATATCAGGCACACTGGTGTTACCTTTAATGAAATGTCCTCAAACTTATCTCTGCATTGTTTGTTGGAAATTAAATACAGAACGAAAAGTTGGTCTCCTGGCACAGTGCTTAAACGTGTCGCGCAATCAGCATACATAAACACGAGAACACTTCAACAAATTACAGGCGACTGACGCCAGCGAGAAGCATCTGTCAGAAACTTTTTGCATGTCTGCTTTTGACGTGCCACTGCTGAGCCTCTTCATCAAACACACAGATGGGGGATCGCTCGCCTGCGTCTTTATAACACTGTCTCAGGATCTGCATAGCCTCTTGAAATTCTCAGTAGGCTTTTATTTAAACTGTTCTCTCTCCACCTCGCCTCATCTTTTGTCTTCCTGGTACTTGGTGTGAAAAGGATTTGACCAATCTCTTTTTTTTTCTCTCCTTAAACTTTGCAAGTTAGCATAACACAGATCATGTAGACTGTGCCAAACAATACTTCCAGAGAAATCGTTCATTACTTCCCGCACTCCTTTGTTAATGACCTTTTTTCTCCATTGAACGTGGTCATAATTTTAACTTTCCAGGGAAAGTGAATCAGGGCTCTAAGGTTATGTGCTGATACAGCCAATTTTATTTATTTTTTGTTAGTTAATTGGCCTATAAAGGCAATGCAGTTATTTGTAAAGACCACAAGTTTTGTGTTTGATTATTTCTGTATAAACTGTGTTACAATTTTCCCATAAGGCTACATCTTTTTTTTTGCCCATCTAAGCTCTAACCTGAAATGTAGTGCATTTTTTTAAAAGTAAAGCTTGTCTTGACAGCCCCCCCACCCCCATTTGCTATCACTATTATCGTTCCATCCATCCCTCTAGCCATCATCCAACCGACTTATCCTTGTGGGGTTGCGGGAGTCTGCGGGTGCCTATCTCCAGCATACAACGGGCAAGAGGCTGGGGGTTCACCCTGGGCAGGTTGCCACTCGATCCCAGGGCACCACAGAGACAAAAAGGACAAACAACCACACTCACATTATGTGACAATTTAGAGCACCCAATCAGCCTAACTGTCATGTTTTTGGACTGTGGGAGGAAGAAGGAGTATTAATATTATGCTGTTAATATTATTTTATATAAAAACAGCTGTTATTTTTCAGAGAAAAAAGAAAACGCTTTAAGTTCTGTTATACAATTTTAGATTACATTGAACATTTAGACTGATCAAACCTGAATTGATTTTACATTTAACTATTTTTTTTATTTTTTTTATAAGAGAGCTTCATTTAGAAGTTCAAAATGAATGTATATCTCATTAAACATGAATCCAAGTTTTATTTAACTACATATTGCTCAACTTAATCCATGTTTAAACGAGGCAAAAAAAGCCAGTTCAATAAAAATTTGAGATAAAGAAAAGTAAATTCGATCGTGACCACACGAGCTGGAAACACTTTTAGTCCAACTATTACAGCCTAACAGGATTGCATCTCTGTAACACCAGAAAAGTTTCATTAACTCTTTATAACACCTTCTTGATACGTTTTTCCATGACATTTGGCTCTTATAAAACTACATATGACTTTATTTTATTGTAAAGGTAATAAAAGGTCGCACTATGGAGATAAAGATCTACTCATAATAAAGAGGTCAAAAAGAAAAGAGAACATTTAAGTCTATTTGATATTAAAGCAACACTAAAGAAGTTTAGTTTGCCAGTGGACAAAAGTAGTAGAGTTTTCCTGAAGGAAGACTCCATTTCCCATGAGGACCAGCGCATGGCGTTGTAAAATCGTGATCTCCGGGTCACCTGCAGTTGGATTGAAGTACGTTTCCAGTGGCTGTGTGAAGGATTAATAGCGATGAGGTAATGATATTGAAAATAAGAAACAGTGAAATGCTATTGAGCAGTCAGCACAATTGTAGCTTGTTTGTGTGGCAGGCTTCCTGCCACCCTCCTAAAAGTTTCTTGTGCCGGTTACTACGATGCGGACCCACTCAGGCCATGACAGAGGTGTCATTCAACGAGCTGTAAGTCGACGTATAGTTACAGAAGTTATGAAAATATTTTATAACGGTTAAAAAGTTACTTAATGTTGCTTTACTATGTTTAAAAATGTTGTGGTGCCAAAACAAAACCCACAGGTTTATTTTTCTATTTCTCCCCAATCTGATCAAGTTGAATGTTTTAATAAATGTAGACGATGGTAATCCATTTATTCTTTTACTTCCATGCCTGCATACTTGTCGCCCTGTTCCGACTTAATTTCTCAGCTTGAATCAATGCATTGTCTCAGCCGCTAACAAGACAACCTTGCGCCAAAGTGGTTTACAAAAAGTGTTGCCAGCATTTTTTTCACTACCCTTGGGCTTAGCCTTGCCTTCCTACCCATCCACCAGCCCACCTCCCCAAATCCCCCTTAGCGTCCCGTCTCGGAGACAGCATTGCGTTGCCGCTCTGTGCTCCTAAAGAGCTCAAACTGTTGGCTGGGAAAGCAGTGAAATGGAAAAATTTAATCGCATTAAGAGAAAAACCTTCTCTTTTCATTTGTAAATTCCTGGGACACACTTTTTGCCCCCACACCCCTCCTTCGTTACACTCACCTCTCCCTCTCTCTCTCTCTCCGTGTCCTTGCTCTGACATGGTTGGTGAGCTCAGAAAACATCCGCCTTGCCTTCAGCGCACACAAACAGTACTTGCCAAGACACACACTCACACACACACACACGGGCACACACCCTTCAGTCTCCTCTTTACTCCATCCAAGGATTTGACATACCAGGATGGAGGCCTGGTGAATCAGCACATCCCCCAAACACACTTTTGATACACTCTTTTGGGATTCCATCCCGTTTCCACTTAAATAAGACAGAGATCAAAGAACATTTCTCTGAATCCCCCTTTGCCCCCCCCCTCCATCTTACTATCCCCAAATCAGTAAGTGTACATGTCTTTTTTCTTCCCACTATTCTTAACCTTATGCCTAACTCACAGCACCATTCCCTCTCGTTTAAAGTACAATTTCCTTCCCTAACACGTTCTAAAAGTTCCTTTTTTTATCCATTCTAACTAATTTTCATTTCTCCCCCTCCCCCCAATCTTCATCCCTTCAGTAATTTTTGTGAAGAGCTGTGTTCCGGTTTCAAATAGTGTCCACATCCGCCTTCATTGTGATTTAGCTCCACAGCAACAGGACGCACACACACACACACACACACACACACACACACACACACACACACACACACACACACACACACACACACACACACACACACACACACACACACACACACACACACACACACACACACACACACACACATTCTTCGTTCCAATTCTACCCGCCGTTCCTCCATGCTCTCACAGATTATTGACCTCTTTCCCCCAAACACACTGTAGAGCTCCCTCTGCTTCCATGGGGACGAGCCCACCTGAGGAGCGCTGAGGATTAACGGACCAGTTCAAACAGTGCTGAGTGCTGTTTTTTTCTATTTCTCTAACTCCTTGGAAGGATCTCCCCCTCCAGCATCTAACCAAACACACACACACACACACACACACACACACACACACACACACACACACACACACACACACACACACACACACACACACACACACACACACACACACACACATACACGCAAGAAAATCTGAAGGTGCAGATGGATTTTTTTATGTTTGCTTCCTTAAAGGATGAGGACAAAAGTGACACACATTTCTCAGCACACACATCATCCGAGATTTAGAGTCGCAATCTTCACTTTAAGCCTTCCATCAGAGGGGCTTTTTTTTATTTCTACTTACAGTCTTGATTTAATACAAGTTAAATTGAAAGAAATGCTTTCTTTTCTACTCCAAACCAACCTTGAATTTGTTTGAAAGCAGCCACAAGCAATTTAAAAGGTACATAAATTTAACACTCTGAAATAAATCATCTGCCCCCCCCCATCTCTTTCTTCTGAATCTTCTCAGACACAGCATAGTTTTAAATATTAGGTGACAATACGAGGTTTCCCTTTTGAAGATTGTCCCTTTTTTTCTGTTGTTCATTGGCTATAAACCTAAAAGTTGGTGTCCTTGCTGAACTCGATGGTATCTATTGTGTGTTAAAAAAAAAGACCAGTTAGCTTCACATTCCTGCTACCATCACTGCAGGAGCAACAATAGAGGTGCTTTCACACAGCAAATCTTTTAGTTGAGACCCGCAGTGTCAGCCAAACTATAATACCTCTCACTCTGCCATGTGTGTGGGTGTGTGAGTCTGTTTTCCCATTTGTTCTATTTCTCCCTGTCTGTTGCCATCAGGGGGAGCTCCCATGCAATGAGCTTGCTAAGTGTTTTCCAGTGCGGTTGTGTCAGGAGTGATCAGCAATAAATCTTTGCGTTTGTTTGCGACCGAAAACGTGTGGCTTCTCATCAAGGATGAAGGTTCAAATGAGTTTTAGATAATAAGTTTAGATGAGATTTTCGTTCAGACAGAAAAACAAATCCATTAACTTTCTCCCCATGCTGCACAAGAATTCTAAGAAAACTATGCACCACTTTTAATACTGTACCGAGTGTTTCCTCCTAATACAGATCAGTAAAATATAACCAATTAGTTAAATATTTTTCATAGACCTAATTAGTGTAAAATCATTACCTGGTTGGAAGCTCAGCACCCAATTTCTTAATGATGACCAACAGTGAGCAGGCTAAGTTGCTGTGGGTGCTGACTAGCTTCTGATCTAATTGTCTGCTTCGTTGTTTACTTGTTCTATTATAGGCCACATTAGCTGATCATTTCTTTTCCACTGAGCAATGTTACAATAAACAAGATCTGAGCAAGTCACAACACCGCTTTATTGTTTTTATTATTATTCGTTATTTTGCTCCTATACTTAACTGTCAGTTAACGTTTTGTCAGTGGCCACTATTTAAAGTTTGATCTTATTCTGTCCTGTAGGTTTACTTCTTTCACCTCCTTTATAAATCCCTATCAGGTACCACAGCATTGATCTTAAGGGTTATTTGTATCCTTCAGATTTTTCTGTTTGTCGTCCTAAAAGGCAAAACAACTCCAAACGAGGCTTCTGTCTTTTTAAGAGAAGAACGGAGCACTAATGCCATTTTCAGAACGCCTACGTTTGTTCTTCTTGTGTCTGCAGTGCCTCTGTTTAAAGCTGTTTGGCAACTTTTGGAGATTAAAATGACTGTGTCTGTATTAACTTTAAAGCAAATTCCCATCTTTACCCAAGTCTAATCAGCAGCAGGTTGTGTTGACAAATGTATTCCTGTGTGATACTATATTTTGTAGAAAGGGGAGATGATTTCATATTATGGGTTACTGCCGAAGTCTGAAGCGAGTCAGAACATACGAGGTGGGTAGACACAGTCCTGTTCATGGTACTAAAGCACACTGCGGTTTTTCAAATGTTATTATTTCAAAAACTGCTCAAAGTTCCACTCACCATTCCTATGGTTTAATGTAACTTTAACGAGATGCCAGACAAAGGGTGGGAGTGACTACAGAGTTTTCTCCAGCTCAGCAGAGCAGCACCGTGCAGCATGAGCTTTTGTGGAAAGCCATGATGTGGAAACTAATGGAGTGCTACCATCACTGCTATTAAGGTTTGAAGCTACAGCTGGCAGGTGGATGTTGGCTTGTTAACCAGAAAGACAATCAGATTAATTAACCATCTTTTACTACTTCTAGTGTTACTTTCTAAATAATATTGATAAAAATAGATTATATTAAGTGCAAATAACGTGTTTTACTAGAAAGATCCACTTAAACCTTGATTGATATTATCCACTTTTTTCTGTTCTCCAACCACAGTAGGCATCTGCTAAGAAATCCTTTAAACAACTTGTTTTTAGCTGACTCATTACTTCCGATATAACTCTTTAAACAGTTTCAGCAGAAAATCATTAGCAAATTAATTTCTTGACTATGTGAAAAAGGGTTTGCATGCACAACAAACATTATAATAAGAGGGACCATAACAGGGATATGCAAAATGTGATTGACTATCATTATCCAAACAAGAACCTACACTCCTCATGACTAGATGGAAGCTGAGGCTGCAATTTACAGTGATCAATGATCAACATTGATGATTTCTTAATTTATGATCAAACTGTTCTTGGACATTGTCCAGTAATCTGTTCCGTATCGCAAAATTTCAGCAACACGCAGGTGGGGTGTTAAAAGTGTCAGTTGATGTCTGCGAAATGCACCACGGCTGTCTTGGGAGCTTTTATTTTCCTTTACTCTTGCATAGTGAGTCTGTGAATTTAAATCAGTGATATTTTTTGATATAAGCCATATGGGGGAAAAAATATATATGCACAGTCACTTATCAGTGAATTGCACATTTCAGTGAGGACTTGGCACTCACTGCATACTGTTCAGAACAGGAAAAGGATTAGGACAAGAACGGCGCCACATTTCATTCCATCCTTCAGATTCTACATTTTTACTTCACAGAGAAATTTTAATGTAACTTTCGAGAACCATGAAGATCAAAATGGTCTACTAGATTTAAAGAGTCAAGCTTAAAACTGCCAACTTATGACTACTTCTAAATCAACCAAGAAATAAAATATCAGCTCTGAATAAGGCTTCAGGATGCCGTACTTGTAGTCAGATCTATGAAGGCTAAGGTTTAAGACTTCATATGATCATAATCGTCTTGATGTTGCTATGAGATTGCTTTGTGTGCCCGTGACCTTATCACAGTTTTATCACCCTTATTCATTATATTAAGATAAAACAAGAATTGCTAGTCCTTCTGGAAACCAGCAGGTATTCATTCTTATTTAATCTGATCTATTGAATATATTTTAATTGAGTGTAAACTCAATTTTTCTATATATATGAAGTTGGTGGTTATAGTCATATAGCACATGTATAGTTTTATATCTTCTCATGGTGATGAACAGCCTTTCAACCACTTCTGTTACAAGCCAGTTGCATCACCTTTTTTTTCTTAACAACACTTATAAAATGCTCTGGAATGGAGCTTTGAAGTGATTAAGGTTCGGTGTTAGTGTGGGAATTTTTCATTCAGCCATTTCAGACTGGCCTTGATTTAAATGTGAAACGCTTTCCCCCTATTGCATTATACAGGATTTGTAATTGTAAGTGGCACCAGAAGGACCTTTTTACTTGATCGAGTTTAAACAATGGAATGTAAGATATCTGTCTCTCTGACGAAAAAAAAAGGCATTTCATAGATTATTTGCAAAATGCAGATTTCTTCACATCTACTAAATATGTTGATGAAAATATATTATTTTGGTACTGTGGTTTCAGCTCTTAAACCTGTTTAAAACTTTGAATATTTTAATCTCTTTTATACAGCAAATGTTATGATTAAGGTTAGCAAATTTCATAAAATGTAAATGTGTTATATAATCCCAGCAACTGTGGCACTGGTGGCACCATCATGTTGTGGGAATGTCCTCAGGTAAGCCCGTGGCTTTTTTTTCCCTGAGTTGATCTAATGTTGGATGAAAGTAAGTAATTACTAAAACTTGTTCCAGATTTCAATATAGTTCTTTCTAGCGTTAAAGTTTGTTGTTCAAACCACAGCGACAGTATGTGGCTAAAACATGTGTCTCAAGACCTATATTTAAATTGCTCCATTATAAATATCCTTTACCACGTGTGCTTTGACTTCTATTTTTTACGAATCACAAATACTGAAAATGACAAACCTTTAGTTGCACAATCACTCTGTAATGGCATCTAAACCAAAGAGGGATATCTAGGATATGACCTTTAGGGGTGCTTCGCCCTCTGCAGTCTCCACCAGGACAGGCCGAAGAGAAGATATTCGTTGTTGCATTTTTCTAAATGTCACTGCTTATGTGTATACATTCACATACAAAACATCTGCTAACATTCTCTGATGTTCTTCAGCCTGACTTTATTTAAGTGACTCCAGAGACGTTTGGGTAATTAATGACAAAACAGCACAACAGACACTAATCAAACTTCAAGCACGAGCAACACGAGTAATTAACAAGCCTAAGTACCAGGATAATACTCACCGATTATTTAGCCAAACTTGTTAAAATTTGTTTACATAGTGTGTAGGAGCTATTTCTCTATTTTTAATTAAATCTTAGAATTTAGATTATTTAGTTCATTTTTATATTTTGGCTATTTTGTAGTTGATTTATAATTTGTTTATTTTTTATTTAAAATACGTTCTTTGGTTAGTAATTCACTTAATTAGTTAATTAATTTCAGTTTGGGACGTGCGTGTGTCACAGTATAAAGGTAGGTTTTAGGCAGCTCATTATGGAAGTGGGTGGTTATAAGGTTTTTTACCAGTCTAGCCAATCAGTCTGTCCTCAGTCAGAATAATCAGCTTATAACTTGCTTTGCCTGAACTGTGGAATAAAGCAACAAAGAACTGCATTTTTGACTTTTTGGACTGCGTAAACCAAAATCCATGGTGCACCATGGTGACTATTTGAGTTGTATTCACCTTTGGTTTGTTTCTTTTTATTATTATTTTTGAATTAGAGTTTTGGGACAAATAGTCACTACATAGTGAAATTACAAACAGTTCTAATAATGTATAAAGCAAAACAAAACAAAAATAAAAGACTGCCAGAAAATATTAAAATACTAATCAAAAAAGAAGAGTGACGGAGCATCATGAGTTGGTTTTCACTTCATTATTTGACGCTTTTTCCCCCCCACAACATATTCTCTGCACTATGCAACAACCTAATGTAACAATGCAGTTGAGAAACCCGAAAACGTGAATATCCAGTACAAGGATTATTCTATCTAGACTAAATCAACTATAACTAAAAAAACTTGGAAAGTCTTTACAGAATAACATATTTCTTGAGTACAATGTATTTACCAAAATAATATAAAATGCTAGAGAAACTTATGTATATACATCTCTTTTAAATATTCTACAACTACTTTCTAATAAAGTTTAGAGATTCTCTTAAATCCCACAGTGAGTATAATTAATGTACCAACAAAAGTAAATGTCTAATGCTGACCAGAAATATAATAAATCTACAAAAATACAGCATTATTATTTTAACATGAAACTAGGTGGCTGTAGTGGTAGCTTTATGACCGTTTGTCCTTTCCTTTATGGTTCAAAAAACATTGTGCACAAAGTTGATGCTTCTAGCAATTTTTAGGAAATATGAACATAAAAAAGTTACATACTCCACCTTTAACTCTTAAGCTTTTTTTTGTCCCAATAAAAATATCTGCTCATTATCTCATCTATTTCTTCCAAATCCTGTTCTGTCCCTTTCATTTCTCTGCCTCTTTCTCCTTCATCTTGACTTTCTTTGCCCCCTCTTTCCTTCCTCCTCTTTCCATCTTTGTACACATAAAACATTTTGTACTCTTGTTTTCCTTCCCTGTGCTCCTCTCTTTGTTGAGCTGTCAACCGGAAATTTATATCAAGAATACATCATTACATTGCCTTAGAACAGGCAAGAGTACAGTACACCCATTGACATTGTATTTATTTTCTTTTTTAGTATTGAGTTGCTACTAGGCTGCTAGTGGGATTGTTTTATATTCCCTTACCTGAATGTGGCTGTGTGCCTAGTTTCTTTAAAAAAAGAGCGTATGTCAATCTATGACAAAGTAGACGTTACGGGTCAGTGTTTCTAAAACTTAGCATAAAGAGGGTCAAATTCTAAATTTCACATGTAGGCCTACATAAACCTATAAAGCCCTTAAGGGGACATGGAGAAAAAAAATAAAGCAATGCTGAACTTACTTTCTCGAGATCCTGACTTAGCCTCAAGAGTCAATCTGCTGAGTTTCCTTAGAAATACACTTTTTGAACATCTTTGGATAATTAACTAAGCTTACTGTCCTGTTTGATAACTAGAATCAAATCTTGCTACACTGAATATTAAAAAAATGAGAGAAAATAGAAAGGTAAAAGTGAATAAAACAGCAAAAATAATGCAAGTTTCAGAGAAGGAGGATTTTGTTTTTCATGTGGATCCAAATAAAGTACTGAAATTGCCCTTTGTTGAAGTTTCACAATTTAAAAACTTGGTTTTTAATATTCTGCTGTTAGAGCAGTACAATCAAGTCCAGATTTGAAAAGTCTAGGTGTTGTAGTTTAACTAGAGTAGATAAAGAATGCTGAAGATAGTGGAAAGAATAGGTGGAATTGCCTTTTATCTATTTCCTGAATAGGAAGCTATATTCGGAAACCAACTTCAGCTTCGTGTCTCTTAGCATAATGTCCCACATGAGGATATTATGCTAAGAGGCACGAAGCTGATCAGCATCGTGCTGGGAGGACTCCATCACTATTACTGGCATTGCAGAAGCTAAACAGCCTTTTCACCCAAAAGCGAAATTCGGTATTTTTCAAACGTAAGGATCTCGAGAAAGTTAGTCGAGATGGCTTCTCCATCCTACATCTACTGACGGGCTCCGGATAAATTAGCATACGTAGGTTAACTAAGCTTTTCTAACCACTAAGAAATGTAGAGTAGTCTAACGTTTTTACAAAAAAATAAAAAATCCCTAGTCAGCCAATATGTAGCGGTATCATACCGATCAAGTTTTGGACATGACAATCCGGTAAATATTTATCCGTCCATTGCTGTCGTTTGAGGGGCTTGTGGTTGGAAGTACCGTAAGACGTAAGAGAGAGTAAGGAGACAACCGACTACAGTTAGAGTGGAAAGGGAAGGGGTGTGCTGCTTTGCGCGTTTGCACCCGTCGGCCACCGTATTTTTATATTTTACTGCTGGCAGCCTCACAATACATCTGCTGCTGAACACAGCGAGGAACAGACTCATGGAAAAATATAAATAAATAAACAATAAGAAAGGTTTCACTGTCCCGTTTAAGATTATCATAATTTATTCCTTACTTATTTAAACTCTACTTACAAAATTGCCACTGCCTGTTAGTGCATAATACTGTAAGGTACAATACAGCAAAGATCAGTAAACTCTGACACCAGCTGACTGTTCTTTGCATCTCTGTGTAAAGTCAAAGCTAAACTAATCAAAATGTCCAAATGACTCACCACCACACAATGTTCAGTTTAAAGGAGAAAGGGCAGCTTTAAAAATAGAAATGAGAATGGATTTCCTATCCCACAGTCACATGCTTGTAGTGTTTAGTCCTACATTTTTATTCATTGTCTTGATTATTTTTGATGCTCAAAATTAATTTGAAATTAAGTTTGCCATTATTAAATTACCAATTTCAACCCAAAATATTACATCAATGCAAGATTTAAGAAATGTAATTTTACATAAACATGTGACATGGGGAAAGGGATGAAAGAAAAATATACTTAATTACATACCATCAACATATTTTCCACTGATTTGTAGTATATTGAGATTGGTAAAACAATTAGTACAAAACAACTGGGAAAATGGTTTCAGCCATTTACTCTACACAGTTTTGGCAGCCTAAACTCCAACATCACCTTCTTCTTGTATAGTTACACTCATAGCGGTATCAATTCTTCATCAATAACACACAGTGCAAAAAATCCAAAGCCAAGAATTGATGGTGCACTCAGCTTGACTCTGGGGGCATCTGGGGGGCTTCAAATGACGGAGTTAAAGGACTTACTGGCAAGAGCTAACCAGAACCTGTTGAGACATGTAACTAGCTTATCTGTTACAATTTAAAAAGTATTTACTTTATAATAATAATAATTCAAACATCTGTTCTGCAAAAAATAGTAAATTCGCTATCATATTGTTAGAAGCCTCCTGATCGGTGCAGCCAGTTTCTATCTGAACACACCACTTTTTACGATCCCCATCTCGTTCCTCTTCCCTAATCTGTTGCCAAGGAAACATGGCATCAGAGCATACGATCTGAAGGCATTGAATAAATATAATTTTTGTGATGTATTGCTCTATCTGTAATGGTCAATGTGAATTGTCCGTGACCTTTTTATAATCACTACACACTTAAAGCTTGATCCACCCTGCCTTAAAGATGACAGATGCCACCCCAGGTTTTATAGTTTAATAAAGATCTGTACTGGAAAAAGTGAAATCTTGCTGCAAGATGTGACCAGGAACAAAAAGGGGATAAGTGTGTCGGAGCCACAAAATTACACATAATTCCAACTAAGAGCATCAAATTAATTTACATTTACATGTATATTTTCATGATTTTTATTGTACTCTCAAAACTGGGTTCAAGACAGAAGGTTTAAAAAACAATATGAGCAGACCTTATTCTTAATTACTACTATTAGACTGAGAAAGTAGTTTTTAATCATTTTCAGCTAAAGCGATAATTTGAATCTTAAAGTGAAACAAAACCACAGTCTGAAAACAAGATGATGAGTATTAAATGTATAACAGAGCAGGGCGAGTAAAAAGAAGTGAAAGAAGACATCTAACCTCGCTAGTGACTGTGACAGATTTACCAATCACAAAATAAATGGTATATTGTAAATATTTACCCAATAGACACAAGGGGAAAAAAACTCTAAAAGGTACATCATGAGAAATATCCAAGATAAATGGTTGTTACATTAAAAAATACAGTCATGTGAGAAAATGGGTGTACAAACAAAGGGAAGGTAAAAAGCTTGACAATGTATGTAGGTTGCAAACAATGACTTATGGATACACTGTATGGCATGTTTTGGCCCCTTCGGTGGAATGTGTACCTTTTTTTGCAAAAGCGTCTCTGGGAATAATGTAGAGGCTGATAAACATAAAGGAAGCAAGCGTGTTAGATACTAAGAGTAACATGAACTCTGCTCAATTTTACATATCACATCTTTTAAAAGGTATAGTCTGCCAATCAACTCCAAATAGATATAATGACTTAATTGTCCAGTACTTATCAAATAGCTTAATTTTAAATTCTTTTGTGTAAAATGAAATAAAATGAAAAGATATTCCGACATTATGCGAGAGCCATCATTTCCAACATGTAACCAAGACAAAGAAGGGTCAAAACAATGATTGCATAAAAATCACTGAAACCTTTGTTAAAAGATCGAGCTGCATCTGTAATAATGATGGCCATTATTCCTAATAAACCTTCCCACCTAGGCCAACAGAAATTCTGACGGCTACTGTGGAGAATTTTGAAGAAAACACAAGCGGCATGGAGATGGACAGAAAAAGTAGTATATTTATAGGACACCTAGAGAACACAGGTGCTATTCTTTGACCAGGTTATTTAGCCATTGTCTGGAGATGACAGCTGTAATAGAAAAAAATGACAGGTAGCGTAAAAGATAGAGATAGAATGAAAAAGGAGTGAGAAATAAATGAAATGTCTGGAAAAAAAACCTATATTTTATATATATATATATATATATATATATATATATATATATATATATATATATATATATATATATATATATATATATATATATATATATATATATATATAT
>JAVLVB010000512.1:442928-476696 GCA_032876305.1 Orestias chungarensis | reverse complement strand
AGTGAGTACCTTGTGACTCCTCCTTTTGCAGCCATTACTTCAACTAAACGTCTTCTGTAACCACAAACGAGTGTCTCACATCTGCTTTTTGGGATTTTTGTCCACTCCTCCCAGCAGAACTCTGCCAGCTGAGTGAGGTTGGAGGGACATCTGGCATGTACTGCACGTTTCAGATCTTGCCACACTATTTCTATGGGATTGAGATCTGGACTTTGACTGGGCCAATCCAGAGTGCGAATCTTCTTTCTCTTAAGCCATTCTTTGGTACTTTTGCTGGAATGCTTTGGGTCTTGTCTTGTTGCATAATCCATTTCCGTCCCAGCTTCAACTCCCTGACTGATGGCAGGAGATTCTGGTCAAGAATTTGTTGATAGTCCTGGGAATTGATTGAGTCATCAAGGTCCAGAGGCAGAAAAGCAGGCCCAGACTTCCACATTTCCACCACCATGCTTCAATGTTGGGAGGTTCCTCTATTTAAATGCAATGTTTATATTTCTCAAAACATGGCGCCTGTGATTGTGGCCAAAAAATACAACTTTGGATTCATCTGTCCAGAGAATGGACTTCCAGAAAGCCTCTGGTTTGTCCACGTGCTCTCTGGCAAAGTTTAAACTGGCGACTTTGTTCTTTCTTGAGAGCAGAGGCTTCCTTCTAGCAACTCTTCCATGAATGCCATGTCTATTGATATTTCGCCTGATTGTAGAAGCATGTACATTTATCCCAGACGCTGACAGAGAGGTTTGCAACTCTCTGGAGGTGATGCGTGGGTTGGCCTTTACCTGCATTATTATTTTTCTGCTGCTTCTTTGTGTAAGTTTTGACGGCCGTCCACTTCTGGGCAGAGTTGTGGTGATGCCTAGTGCCCTCCATTTGTAAATGATTTGTCTCACAGTGGATTGAATCTATTGGAGATGGTCTTATAGCTTTTCCCAGACTGATGGGTTGTCGCCACCTACATCCTACAGAAAGGACCTGGAGAAAGTGGACATATATATATATATATATATATATATATATATATATATATATATATATATATATATATATATATATATATATATACACACCCTAGATTTAACACCAAATGTTACCTAACCTGTTTTTAGTTTTGTTTGTTCTAAAACTATCACAACCCTTAAAGTTAATAATGTCGTTTATGATGGATTGATTGAGCCGCCTCCCTGAAAGAGCGTCACACTCTGTAGTGTGTAAGCCAAAGCTTTAATCAGGTTCCTTTAGCTAATTATACTTGTACATCAAGGTGCAATGGGCTGCCTACATTTCTGTGTAAACATGACAATCATTTTTATCTCAGAAATGAAACCGTGTAATTGTTTGATTTGGAGAAAGTGCAGAAGAGGTGCCGACACTCGGCCTCTCCTCTAAGCTTCCCTGAAATAGTACCGTTAGTTGGTTCTAATTTATAATTAGGGGCTGTTCCCTTTTTGGTTGCATGAGCCAATTAGAAGTGATGACAACCAGCAACAAGAGTTTATCTCCCAGACAGGAGGAAGACTCTCACGTTAAAGAAAAATGACCTATTACAGCAATTAATAGAAACTATCTTGTAACGAGCTGACAACAATAAATGTGCGATAAAATAAAAAATAAAAATAAAAAATATATATATATATATGTTATACTCTGCCACAATAGGTACTATCAGGATTACCTGTTGGTGAATGCTAAAACCATAAGTCAATTTCAAAAAAGATATTTGTTTGTAAACAAATCTGTCATTTTACATATCTGCAAAATTAACTATTGCTTATTTGTGTTTATACCAAGCCGGCTAGAGTGAATGTTCAATTGGTAATATAAGATTTATCTTCCATTTTACTGAAGTAGATTTAAAATTTTACAGCTAGTTTTACACTTTTTTAAGACTTTGTTTTAATACACATTCTTAACTGGTTCCATTTATTTTAAAGAGCTTCATTAAAAGGAAGAAAAGGAAGAGCAATCACAACTCCTGTCTTTTTTACCATTAAAAAATGTTAAGCGAGTCAGTTACTGAAATATCTTATACTTGTGATAAATATAGCTCTGACATTTATAAAAAGCCACTATCGATTACAGAGAGAATCAGTAACTTTTCTGTATGTACCCCCCTGTTTACCCTTCTTGGTATCTGCTAACAGTGTTTCGTCTCTATAGCTCTGTTGGAGCCATAATGAACAATGCGCTTGTCTCTAATGAGGGTTTTTTATAGACCAACCACGAGTGAACAAGCTGAATATTGTCAAATTCCAGTCACAGCCTAACTCCTCTGCGCTTTTTCTGGATCGGAAAAAATGAGAAAATGTAGCAACAGGTTAATAGTTGGTTCTTTCATTGATGTGAAACTGTTTTTAAAAATGTATAAGAGGTTTCATCATCCTCATAAAAGGTGTAATGTCCTTTGTGCCAGACTATATACAGACTATATTACAGTGTTGTGCGCACACGAGCCTAAAGTCACTGCTCCCGTGTTACCGAAAGATGCAAACAGATCTGCTGATTCACTCAGAGAGTAAACTAGATTAGGGTGATTGGTATTTGGGAGGGAAGAAAAAAAAGACAGAGGGGGAGGAGAGAAGTTTTAAGAAACTTAAAAATTACACTTAATTAAGAGAAAAGATGGCTTTGTCTAGTCGAGAGCCCCAGTGGGATAGCAGCGGATTACTGGATTACATGGAGCGTCGCTGGTCATGTGAGGCCGCATGGTCTACGGTGACCCCGATTACCATGAGGAAGCTAAGCCTGGCTATGAATGTGAACACACCCATGTTGCTGTCCAAGCATCCTTCAATCTCCTGGAAACACCTCAAATGACTTCTCTATCTCTGCTTGGCATCCTCTCACACCTCTTTTATATCTTTCCTTCTTAGTTTTTCACCCTCTCTTCCTCTCCTGACACCTTTTAATTCTCCTGACTATTCCTGTCCCCTTATCTCCTTTTCTTCCTACCCGTCTGCCTCCTCCAGTTGTCAGGAACCGTTTTCTGATGCATGTTTTGCCCTCTCAGATCCAGGAGAGTAAACAATGAAATTGAAGACGGAAGAGTACACATTTCACAATCAGGAACAGAAACTTGTCGTCCTGAATAGCCGACGCAGGAATGTTATCCTGGGTAAGTTTGACTTTCCTTGATTTGTCAGCAGTGCATGCAACTTTTATTGTTCAAGTTCAAAAAAATTTCTTCATGGCAAACTTTTAATCCATGCAGACCCACTGGGAGGCCTCATAAAATGTGTTCAAGTTATTCAATATTATATCAAAGTTAGTAGTAAGTATACATAGCATGTTTTAAACCGCTAAATAAAAAATCCAGCAGGTTGGATTAAAAGGGGAGTTTTAATATAATAAAACTATTTTTGTGTATTATAGCACCACATAAAAGAACTCCTTCAGGAGTCGTGTGGGCAAGTAATCAACGAGAAGACACCAACTTAGATGTGGCACATTTAAAACAATGGACAAGGCCAAGAAATGTTTAATTCCTTACTTAGACTGAGACAATAACAAAGGGTTTACTAGATAATTGAGAGAAGCGCAGCAGACGAGATGAGCGGAGTTAATGGAATAATGTCCCTTCACAATAAATGTCTGATCTAAACAATGTTAATGAAGTCTATATGAAAGGAAATAATAAGTTTAGTTTCAAGAAGTTTTCACTGTAGAAATTTAGAAAAAAGGTTATTAATGAAACTAATCACCATTATTTTATATTAAAAAGCTGTAGAGCTACAACCAGAACACCATTATGTTTTAGAATGCATTATATTCTATTGAAAAAAATTATAAAGATGAGTCCGTTTTACTATCATCTTTATTATTTTGCATTAATTGATTTACCTTTTTTTTAATTCCTAAACTATTTAAAAGTTAAATAGTTTCTAAACAGATAAATACGCCTTTTAATTATTTAACATGTTTATTTATTAAACATTTTATCACCCAAATATAACCAATGAAATTAAAATACTAGAGTACGGACCTAAAGTTCTACCAGTCAGAGCTCAAACTCACCTTAGCAATAAACTAAAACAATGTAAATTAAATAATTACTTTAAATAAGAAAAACACAAGTGTTAAATATATATATTTTCCAGGTTAAATTTCTCTTTTCATATTAATAATGTTCTGGGAGTTTTGCTTGAGGATCATGGTCGGCATTAATTATTCATATTTGGAATGAAAAAAAATCTATAAGGAGAATAACTATAATTTGTGGAGATATTTTATGAACTCAAATGCACTTACTGTGTTTGCACCTCTCAAGATGACTGAAGCAGCCGAGACGAAACTGGTATGTTTTATTTTTAAATCAGTTTTTGTGTTGGTGTGGCTTTAACTGTGCACAGTGACGGATGCATAGCCAGGAACCCTGTCAAAAAATTGTTTGAATATTACAACACTATTGTTGTCTCCTTTAAACCATTAAATAATGCAAAAATGTTTTGAAATGTTTCAAGTTTATTGTTTTTAATGAGCTTAAATAACTGTGTCTAAAAGTAAAAAATCAAGATCAAATATTGAGTGTAACTGGTGTGTAGATGACAATCTCAAAGGTTTTCTCCTCCATTTGATGGAAGGAAAGCTGATACTATAAAATAAGGAAGTTCTCAAGGCTGGAGCACAAGAGCACCATAAATCAAACATGTTACTTTTGCCATTTTCACTACTTTGCTGAGAAGGCAGTAAGGAGAAACAGAAGACATGGAGCCATGGCACAGTCCACCATGGCCCCCAAACACCTGGCCAACTTTCACGATAGATTGAATATGACAGGGTACAGCACAGGTTTCTTAGTTAGTTTGAAGCAATGATAAACATTGCAAAGATTGTAATCAAGTTGTATAGTAGTTTGTATATTTTCCACTGTATGAATATTGTTCGCTTACTAAAAACCTTATTTTTGTATTGAAATACCTAGAAATTTTTTATTTGTTGCTTTGTTTTGAGGATTCTGTTTTGCCTGCTCAAGCACATTGAGAAGTAAACATTTTTATCAAATCAATTACATATAATAAAATAACCTATGAGTTGGATTTGGATGATTTTGACCTACCAACTAATGAAGGACTAACGTGAAGACCTACTTTTCTTAAACCGATCTTTAAAGATGGACTTAATTGATAAACGCTGTTAACTCCTTTAATAAATATGGCATGAGTCCATCCATCGGTGTTTGTTGTTTTTTTTGCCATGTTTAAATAGAAGAAAACGTGAATAATTACATTTACTTAAAAAAAATATTTTAACATGGATCAAGTGATCTTAAGGAACAGGCTCAGCCAGAGCTCTGTGTTCAAATGGCCTAGTTGAAGGCCAGAAGTCTTTGCAGAGCCTGAAAGCGGGGGTTCACATTTGTTCAGGGAAAGTGACTTGGCTTAAGCTATTTGGCAAAAAAAAAAAAAAAGAGAAACCCAGACACAAACAATTAAAGAAGGCAAAAATGCTGGTCTCTAATGTGTAAATAAGTGGCTGTGTTGAGCTAAAGGCACAGCCCGTAATTCTAAGATTTTCCATTCTAGTATTGTCTCAGGTGGACCTTTTACTAATCTTCATCATATATAAGAGATTTTTGCCTGGAAAACCTTTTTTTTTTTTTTTTACAAAACAGCTTTCAAGTATATTGACATTTTTGTTTTTAATACAAAATATTTTATCAAGGTTTAAGACTGAGTAATTGTTTTCGACAAGTACTATATCTAAATTTTTAGCAAAACCTTTTGGGTTATGTTTCCCGTCCACGTTTCAATAAACTTCATGGGCACGGTCTTCTCGTGACACGCAGACAACCCTTGGCCGTCCTTGTTTTTCGCAGTTCCAGCTGTACCAACTCGTCTTATGGAATTAACCTTAAAAACCTCGAGCATTTAGCGCTACATTTGGTCCGAACTCCTGTCTGATCCAACCTAACGTAACGCTTCCCACGTGTCCGCGCACACTGTCCATCCTGCTGCTTCCCTTTGACTGACACGATAGAGCCGAACGCTCTTAAAATTCGTTTTCTGGCTACAGAAATGCCTTTGCTGTTACACATAAACGCGCTGTGTTAGATGGTGTTCTTGTTTTTATCGCTTCTGTGTTTTTTTTAAGTAGTTGGAATCGTCCAACCACCATTATGTCCATTATTAAGAAAGAGTCCAAGTGGAGTTGGGATAGGGGTTTAACCTGCTGAATTTAAGACCTTATAAGGTTTCAGACATCGTCTCAGAGCTACCTTAAAAAATTTATCAGAGGTTCATTATTTGTATTACGTGTACTTTAGACAGAACACTGTACGGCTACAATGTGCATTAGAAATAAGGCACAAGCAAAGAAAAGAATAGAGGATGATAGCATAACTGTTCAATATTCTAAAAGATGAAGCTGCAAAGCTTGTGTTTAGATTTAAAGCTAAGGGAATAGTGGCTGAATCACCTGGACATAGCAGGAAGACGAAGGTATTAATGGTTGCAACCAGGTACCAAAGGATGCAGGCGGTCAAATGACCTGCGTTAAGACTTGGTGGCAACAATGGTTTCATTTTTCACAGTAGTAAACACTTAAAAGATTCATGTCTGCACTCCAAGACGTGCAAACACTACGGACCTAAACACACAGGAAACGTCAGAAACCAATTTGCCCAGAACCTTATGAATAGGTTTTGGACAGCGTGTGTATCAGGAGTACTGTATATTGGAAGGAAGTAGAAAGAAGCATACGCTGAATACAACACAATGAATGGCAGAGCCTCAATAATGCTTTAGTGGTGTAATGCTTTCTGGAACATGCCAACGTTAGAGGGTTCAGTCAGGAATCTGAAAATCCTTAGGGAAGCATGCTGTTGGTGATGAAACAGGACAATAAACCCAAGCACATCTCACTGTTCTTTAAGTATCTCAGAAGAAGTCCTGAAAGATACCAAGGCAGTGATTAAAATGTGTCAGTGATCTAAAACTTAACACGCGTTTGGATTTTGAAGAAGGTGGCTGCAGCAGACAGACTCAAAACTACGTATAAATAATCTGTGGATTTTATTTCTCCTGGAGAAAGGGCTTGTTTTCCCGCAATGCTACCAGGAGCTACTATCTGGGCAACAGGTACGTTTGCAGCTTGTCATGACAGAAGAGAGGATCTCTACTAAGTAACCAAGGATGTTTGTCATAAATTAGTTGAATTATTTACACCACAGTAGTTTTTGCAAAGTGGAACTGGGTGCTCAATTTGGAGGAGCCACGTCTAGAATTAATTACGTTAAGCTGTTGTTCTCGATATGTTTATTTGAAACAGCAGCTAGTCTCTATAAATGGCTCATATGCAGTGGGTGTTAAACAATTTTAGATATGCAGGGATAGTTATTTTGGTTTGATACAGCTGTGGTATTTATAACTGCAACACTAGCTATATTTGTGAAGAGAGAATGGTATGGATTTAAATCTGTGCTGCAGTTCTACATGGAAAAAAAAATTTCATCAATATAGCGCCTTCACATAAAAGATCATACTCAACAGGATTTGTGATGTGGACCTTAAAGTTTTAGATAGGCTGATAAAACTACAAAAGCTACACGATGAGAATGCAGCTTACCGTGTAAAAAGATGGAAGATTTTCTGAAAACATGAAGTAAATCCTTAAATATTGGTTTTGATGAATTGCGTTAATGTATACGGATATAGAGAAATATGGAGCCAACGCATGACTGGCGGCATCTCCTTTGTGATCGAACAGCTCTATGACTCCAACCTAATCCATTTAACCGTTTGGTAAACATCAACTTGTTGCAGCCTTGCTGAACTGGTTGTTTTGTTTGCTTCAATATGAAGTGACGCATTTATCGTCCTAATCTTAGCTGCTTTCACATTTTCATTGGTTGCTTGGATTTATTGTTTTTTTTCTTTCCTTGCTTATCGAGCAAGTCGGTGTAGGAAAAAAACAAAAAAAAAACAATGCGTCCCTGCCAGTAAAAGGTAGAAAATAACACGTTCAAGGTTACAAATATGATAACAGAAAGATCAAAGAAGTTCTCTAATTTAGAAAGAAAAGCTATGATCTTTATCTACAAGTAGAAAAAAGCCAAACGCACTATATTGGGTTGATAGAAACACTTCCAGTGAGTAATAAAAATGTCTAGCAGCATGACGACGATAGCATTCAGCTTCCATTTGCGAGTAAAAGGATTATTTAAAAAAAGGAATCAAATTCCCAGCAGGTCAGACCTCGATTTATTTCTTATCTAATTTGCACAGATTAGGAGCTTTCATGGTGGAGAGGCAAACACAGAGAGTCGTAAGAGAACGGGAAACACTCTCCGAAAAAACGCTTTGCTCAGTTTAGACTAAAAAGTGTAATGCTGAACTGATTTGTTGATAAAAATGCAATTTTCTGCCACTCAACCGAATAAGTAAATTTTTAACCGGATCTTTGTAAATGATCGAACAAAACACAAAACAATGTTGATTAATCAGGAATGCAACATTTAAAATAAAACATAGGTGCGTTTATTTTTTTATTCTGAGCCAAGGAGGCAGCAGGGACAGGATGAGCATTTGAGCAAACAGAAAAGTAAACACAGAGAAGAGGCTTATCCGGAACAGATTAACCACTTCTCACGTTTACCACTCACTACAAACAGTCAGATAGGGATTACATCCACCATGATGGGATTACAGCTATTGGAAAAAAAAAAAGGTAACACTTACAGGCTGTATTAATGTCAGTGTGGAAAAAAGACGGAAATGCTACAGATGAAAATGAAATAATCTTTTCCAAAAGTTTAAATTTCGTATATGGCTAAATTATTAAAAGACCCATTGATCTGGGGCATGAGTTACAAGCAAGGCAGCTCATCATTTGTTTAAGTAAAAACAGTCTTTTAAAAAACTACAGTCTGAGTTTGTAGCATCTTATGATGTTACAGGAGTTCTTGAGTAATGATATCTAAAAGTTAAACCCACAAGAATATAAAAAAAAAAGATCCAAGTGTGTTTAAATAACATTCATGGGAGATTCAATGCATGAAAATCACTACTAACCATGATAGACCCATTACAACACCAACAAAAGAAACAATAACCACAAGAAAAATGCAAGATCCTACAGACTTTTGAGACGAAGTTCTGAATACCAGTAAAACTAACAGCCTCTCATAAAAATAAAATCTTACTTACAGTCAAATATAGTGATGGCAGTATGACACTTTCAGTGGCACTTCGATGAAAAAGCTGGGTTTATTAACATGATAAAAGAACATTAATTCAAAAGTTACTTTATCTTAAAGCAACCGTGTTTTTGACCTTAATTCCTCTTAACATGTAGTAATCAGTCAGGTATTATTAAAGCTTTATGTGTGATACGTGATTCGGACGATCGAACCGACAAGAATACAGAAAAAAAAAATCACGACACTTGGCGGTTGACTGACATGTACCTCAATCCCTTTCTATTTAGTATCATTAAACTACCCATTAATATAATGAGGCAGGATAATAAGAAAGGACTGCAGCCGATCTGCTTCATGGTATGAGTGGAAGAGGAAGCTGGTGTCTCATATCCGTGTTTTGGTCAACAGGCTGGATTTTCTGCAGTGTTTTAGGGGAATTTATGACATTTACAACAGTATCTATTACGTCTCTGCCATTCACTTCTCACACAGAGGGACATTTCCCTTTTTTAATGGCTTGTTAGAAAGCATGCAGCTATTTGTGCTCCCAACGAGAGTCGCTGCCACTAACAAGCAACGGTTTAGCTTTTGTCACCAAAATTTGACAATTTCCCAGAGGAAGAAAACAGGCTGCAAAATGTTAAATATTGAATTTTTATGTTGCCAATTTAAACACTTACAAATCTTTATAGGAACCAAAAGAGAGTGATATATTATACATGCAGTGTAGGGATTAATTTAAAGATTTTTTTTAAGTCTTTAGGTATATATACCACCTAAAAAAATAAGTTTTAATTCATTTAATGTCTCCACACTGTTACTAAAAGTATTATTTAACATGGGGCTAGTGGGATTCTGAGCTAAGGAACACCACTGTAATTTACCCACAAAAATTTAAATAGGAATAAATAGGAATACCTCATTTAAAGAATTTATTTTAGTCGCATTCTTAAAGTTTCCAAGGTTTTTATTGTTTGCTGAACACAGGATAGCATCTTTCAGTGAAATTGTGTGGAACTGTAGTTCAATCTCGGGTTCATTAAATGTTTATGCTTATGAAGCTCAATATTAATAACTAGGTTTCTATAATGAAAAGCTTTCCCAGTGTATTGATTCGTTACAAGATTTGTCACAAATCTCACTGTAGAGTCGCATTGATCAGTCAGACAGGGATCCAAATCAGCTCTGACTTTACTTTTTAATAGGAAAACTGAAATCTCTCATGTTTTTTTTGTCTAAACAAACAACCAGCTTGTAAACAAACAGCTTCTTCTTTTGTACAACAATGAGGGAAAATAATGTAGTCGTCTTTCTCTTGGATTCACGATTGTACCAAAAAATCTGTTTTCACTTTGACGTTTGCTACATTTATAGGTTGAACAAAGTTTACACATATGAGTCTGAATGGGATTTTAGTGTTTCCCGAATCAAAATTAATAACACACAAAAACAATATCAACCATAAAAAGTTTGACTGGTACAACTCTAATATTTTACTTCTGTGGGTATAACCGAACAAACTATTCAAACAAAACTTCAGGCTAATTATTAAACACAACTCTCCACGATATTAAACACATATTTTCAATGTTTGTATGCATGTATATGCCATGGCTGCTAACAGTCATTTATTGATTAATCAAATGTATCTTTGTTTTCACAACTGTGTTTTTCAGCAACATGATTGGCTATAAGGGCCTGAACAGGTGAGCAGCTTCAATGGCGTGGGTCGAACCACAGGTCCATCCAGATCCACAGCCGCTATCAAAATGGACACAGAGCAAGCTTCTGTTTGTGTTTTCTGTATTTCTCTTCTTGATTGGATGCTTTACTGGACCCTGTAATGCTGGTCCAGCAGAACCTGCCCGCCTTCCTCTCCTGTCTGGCCAGCCTTTTATAATCTTTTGGGGGATCCCAGATTCTTCCTGTGCTGGTCGCCTAAACCCTACATCGTTTGGTATGGAACGAGAAGGTCGAGTAGCCGTCTTTTACGAGGATTCCCTCGGTAACTACCCATATTTTCTGGACAAAAACACACCAATCAATGGAGGGATTCCACAGTACACACGACTAGATGGTCATGTCCAGAAGACAAAGCAAGACTTGGAGGCGGCTCTGCCAGCTCCCAGGTATCTTGGCTTAGGTGTCCTCCGTTGGGCCGAATGGGTCCCCCAGTGGTCAAGAAACCAAGAGAAACAGGCGATGTACCTGGAGGCATCCAGGAAACTGCTGAGAAGTTTCTTTCCTAAATGGACCATGGAGGAAGTGGAGAAGTGGTCTCAGGTAAGCAGAGATCATGAGAATGTTTTTACAAGAACAGCTAATAGATAAATAAAATAGGAAGACGGGGAAGAGAAAGAAAGAAAAAAAGATACCATAAAATAATCCTATTCTAAAAAACATAAAAAAAATTGAGAAGTGGGAGAGCAAAAGAGAACGTAAATGAGTGTAATTTATTTTTTTTAAAAGGATGAAGGCTGCTGATGTAGGAGAACTAAGTACTATCACACTACCTGCCAAATCTCAAGGATTTCTGACATCTAGTTTTAACATGTCAAGGGAATCTTTTCTTTTTAAATATACATCATTGCTGCCGTGATTTGGCAATTTAAGGCGGATTACAGGAAACTTCTGACAGATGTTCTCATCTTGTCTCAGGTGGACTTTGAGGCAGCTGCCCAGTCAGTCATGGTGGAGACTCTGCGGGAGGTTAAAAGGTTAAGGCCCAAGGCACTGTGGGGTTTCTCTCCTTACCCTAGCTGTTATAACAGTGACCCCGCCCAAACCCAGTTAGCCAATTACAGTGGCCAGTGCCCTCCTGCAGAGATGGCCCTCGACGATGAGCTTCTGTGGCTGTGGAGAAGAAGCTCCGCAGTCTTTCCACTCCTAACCCTGGAGAAGCGGCAGGTATCATTACAAACACTATTCACAATATAAAAACATATCGCATTTTTAAAGGTAATATCAAAGGTCGGAAAGACACAAGCAGGAAACGTTTAGTACATTAAGCCCAGAAGAAAAGACATTTAAATTTTTTTTTTTTTTTTTAAATCACAAGCCCCATTAACACCAAGTTCAGATCCAAAAAGAACCATAAAAACAACGCGAATTTAGATATTCTTTGCAAGGTCTTGTTTTCAATTTGTAGGAAAATAAATGTTAGAAGAAACTCTAAAGTAATACCAAATCTGATGTTGGAGGTGCAGAAACCTACCAAGCAAATAAATATATATATATATTTGCAAATGCCTTGAGCGTGGTGGTATGATACCCAGGAAAAAAAGAACAATTTGAAAGTTGTATAACCCACTGTGGAGGGACTTAGGGACTGTGGACTATTTATCAAATGTAAACAGACCCTCACTGGTATAAAGTTGACTGTTCTTTGTATTCAATTTATTGCCTAATTGTGCATTTTTTCTGCAGAGTGAGACAGTGGCAGCCAAGTCCTTTTTGTCAAGTCAAGTAAGAGAGGCACTACGAGTAGCATCTCTGGCTGGAGAAGAGTTTGATTTACCTGTTTTTCCTTTGGTAAAGAGTGTGTATGATTCAACTAGAACTTTCCTATCGCAGGTAAGACATAACATTAGAAAAAAAGCTGTCTTTCTAGTAGTTGGTAAAGTGCAATCTCAAGAAGTGATTGAAACTTACTCTGCAAAAAAACCTGCTTGTTTTAAGGCTGATCTCATCAACACTATAGGAGAAAGTGCTGCCATGGGAACAGCAGGAGTCGTCATCTGGGACAGAAATGAAATAAAAACAGAGGTACTCTACAAAGGATTCTTCTCATATATATAAGTTAATTTAATAAGTATACCCTTCAACATTGAACATTCTCAGATTTGATCATGTTAAAAAGATTAATGTATATAAATGGGATTTTATTTTATAGCACAAATAATTCTGACACTAAAAAAGACATGGTTTAAAAACAAAAATACAAATCCAAAGTGTGACTTGCACTTGTATTCAGTCAATCTTAACACCACGTTTCATTATAATTACAGCTGCAAACAGTTGGTTAACAGTTGCTCTCTACCAGTTTAATGCAATCTAAAGGATAAAATTGTGTAGCTTGAGCTGCATGTTTAGGGTGTTCTTGCTGAAAGGTGAACCTCTCTCTCTGCCCAAGTCTTTTGCAGCCTCGAACAGGGTTTTAAAAAAAATTACCCTTAACAGCTTTTCTGAGCAAACTAGGGAAAACAGTCCCCGGGATAATGTTGTCATCTTTAGATTGATATGTTAGTTTTTTTCAACAGAGCAGTATAGGACAAAAATGTCAAATTTTGTTCTTACCAAAGTATAGCACTTTTTCCCCACATTTTAGATGTGTGCATGGCAAACTAAGAATGTAAAGATTTCTTATTTCATTCTTCAAACACAGCAATAATTAGTATCATTTATTAGCAATGTCCCAACACAACTTTTTTACTTCCAATACAATACTGATGTTGCAGTCTATAGTATTACCAGATACTGATATCGACCTGATACGACATTGAAATGTATCATACATCTTTACATATTACATTGGCTGTGTAAAATGTTAGAAAGGGCTTGATTAAGAGATACTATTAAAGCGAAGAAAAATATAAAGCATTTGCAAATCAGCAAATGCTTTGGTAGTGATTACTAGGCTCTGCATGCTGAATACAAGCTGCTGGAACGGACTGCTTATGTTGGAGTGCTGATATAGGAAGTTTTAGAAGCAGGCTAATATAATACGAAATATTTTTTTCTTAATGTTATGGGAACCATATCTAATATTGATAACAAATTGGGACAACCCAACGATCTATGGATTTACACACATCCTCCGCTTTTCTGCAACCGTCCTTAAGCATAAAACCTGTTGTGGAACGAAGGAAGGCTGTAGGGAAGATTATTTTTATTTATAAATATATTGGTTCACCAATTTATTCTATTTTCCTTACCTAAAACACATTGAAATTTATGGTAACTATAAAATGTGTAAATATTAGGAGGTTTAATCCTAGAAGGGTGTACTAAATGCTTTTCATAGTCAAAACATGATGCAGAAGCATTACATTTTTTCATCAAAATCTTTGAGAGCAATTGACATTTTACAAAAGCCTTACATGTTGCTAACATCAAGAAACAAGCAGCACTATTTTCTTTTATGTGGCATATCTATCTGAGTTTATTAATCAGGATACAGAAAACATACGGTTTATTAAAAAAAAGTACTCAAATGTCATCCAATATACATCCACTCATGTCTAATTCTACCTATTTGTCCCCAGAGAGAATGCCAAGACCTGGCAGTGTTTATCCATAAAGTCCTGGGTCCTTATGCTATCAATGTTACAACTGCAACTCAGTCCTGTTCAGCCTCCCTTTGTCAGGGGAAGGGTCGGTGTGTTCGTCAAAATCCAGAAAATTCAGCTTATCTCCATCTACCACTTCAACCTAGTGCTGGAGAGAAGGCAACACAAAAGGTAATAAAGGCGTAGTTTAAAATCAAAATTAGGTTGTGCTGCACAATTAACCATAACTAGAAGCTGACAAGTATTTGGTCCCTCTACCTTGCTTCAATTTAAAATCCTTTTTTTCAATGTCTGTTTGCGTGATAATTTCAAAAGTAGATCTGACAAAGCATGCCTAAATGTTAGTGAATTTTCCATCTGTACTCCGACAGATACTGTAAAACGTAAAATAATGACTTTAATCTTTCTCTCACAGGTAGAGGGAGCAGAAGCCACCGAACAGCCAGATGCAGGGACTAACGCAGCTGAACCAGATCCAGCTGAGATCTGGAAAAAAGACTTCCAATGTCAGTGGTACAAGATTGCGGATGGGGAAATCTCTGAACGGCAACCACCCAAGGATGGAGTGTCTCTTGGAGAAAACACTGGAAACGCAGTGGATACTAAAACAGCTTCCACAACAAAAAGTGCCTCTGACATTTCATTTAGAGGAAGTGAATTTGGCGGTAGTGGAAGTCCAATAGCCTCACTGGGAGTACAGACAGACAGTGGTACTGATTTACTGAGTGCCCCTAAGCTACATGCTTTGCTTCTGCTGGTGGGGCTTCGATGCTTATGCCTGTAACCTTAAAAGAAAAACTAACCCAGTCTTCATCCAGGGAGGTCCCTGGTATAACTTGCAAGTAAAAAGATCAATAAAGTGTCCTTCAAAAAGTCTAATCTATTGACAACTGTAGGAATTCAAATTATATTTGGAGCAGATATTACTGAATGTGCCAAGACACAGTGGTACAGACCTTAATACTGATACTGATTTGTAAAAGAAAAGAAAAGGAAATACCATTTGAGCGTGCTACCTAAGGTAAAGGTCTATGTATCTAGACAGAACTTTGAGAAACTGAACATACACCTTTGTTTCTTCCCATCTATATACTGTACTTGTAAATGTTGTACGTTGGGTTGGTATGGTCTCCACTTTGCCATTTGCAAGTCATCTAATATTACTAAAATGGGTTGACGTTCGATTATAGATTTAATTTTAGGTTGTTATTCGTTCTTACTCTTTAAAGACTGGTACGACCAAATCATACAGATGTTCTAAAAATCCACAAAGCTACCAAGGGTTTGCAATTGTTGAGCCAACTTTTTTTCAAAAGTGCATAATGAAAAACCAACGGGATAAAGCTGCTTTGGTCGTTTCAGCAAATAACTGTCAGAACCACAACCCTCTCACCCAGGCATCAGCTCCTCACAGAGAGACAAAATTTAGAAAAAATGAGGAATGGAGAGCACACTGCAACCCCACCAGGCAAGTGGGTTCTAAAGCTGCCAAAACCCCACTCATTTCTCTGTGACACGCATCCGGCCCGACACATCTACAAGGACCATAGGCTAACAGCCGGGACCCGACCAGAAGTGACGGACCCAAGTCTTCACATAAACAGCTACTCCTCTGTGATGCCGCCAAAGCCTCCATGGTTGGCCATACTTTACCAGCACAGTTTTACATAACTTTAGTAATTTATTTATGTCATTTACTTTTGTAAGAGACTATTTGATAAGTTTGTCTGTTTTATCAGATGAAGAGTGTCTATATGCAACACTAGATCTACTGTATAAGTTCAGTTGATCAATTGTTCTTCGCTCTTGGCTTACAAGGTCAATTGGTGAAGTCAACAGACAGAACCCGTGTTGACTTGCAATGTAACTGAAAAAACTCATCGATGGCCAGTTTTTATAGTATAGTGTTTATATCTTCAAATAAAGTGTAAGGTTTTAAAGATATTAAGGAGTTTCAGAGGGAGTTACTAATTCACTCTTACCCTTCTACAGTCAAGAGGACTTTTGTTCGACAAATTTCAGATGTGATCAACAACTAAAGGGACTTTTACTCTCCTTAAATAATAAACCAAACATAAACTACTTTCACTTTAAAACACATCTTTAAATTCACTTTCAGCTCTAGCTGGTCTTCAATTCTATTCACTTGTTTATTGATTCTGCACATACGTTCTCCTATGAGCTTTGTGTCTAATTGTTAATTCTTTTTTTTTTGTAATTTCCATTTGTAGTATAATTTTTATTTTGACTGTACCACAGCAGCATTCACAGAAACTACAAAAGAAATTTAGACAACTCTATATCCGGAGGCCTATTTAATGAATTAGTTTACCATATACAACATAGTTTTTACTGGAAGTTATCTGGAATGCCATTTGCAAAGACAGATTACACTGGGGATAGCAGAAGAACGACTTTTAACTATCACTTACTCCAAGGTTGACTGTAGTATAACCAATAAACTAATGCTAAGAATAAGCTGAGTTTTCCAGAGCTAACTATGTAGAAAATTGCCCGAACAAGATTCAAATCAATTCAAATCAACATTTAAGGCTTGTATGAGAAACTGCTCATTCTCTGAGATCTTTGTCCTCCCCTGCCTGACTTTTGGTGAAACTACACCAGGACTAGACATGAACCGTTTAAAGAAAGTAATTTTATTAAGCTTTGTTTGATGCAAGGCACAACCACTCATTGGAAAACATCATTACGCACCATTAATTTATCCGGGACATGAGGAGCGTTTCAAGTAAATTATGTAATTCAAATATCCAACACCTGACTGATGGAAGAGGAATAATGACAAAGGTAAGCATGAGTTCTTACCCAGTAGATTAAGTAAGATTTAACAGCTTTGACATCTGAATTTCCCAGACAATTTCACAAATGCATGCAAAGAAACTAAGTATCCTGTCTGTCCATTAAAATCTAGTCAGGTAGTGGTAAACTTTCAGTAACAAAGAAGGGTGGTGTTTTCTTGCTGACAGACTGAACTTCCTTAATCATCTTGAGTTTAATCCATCATAAAAATCTCATAGATAGGTTTTAATTTCGCCCAACACAACTGACAAGCTCTTTCCTTTATTGAAAATCTATTTTTTAGCCACCCTGAAAGCAGCTCTATAGCACAAGCTGTTAAATGTAAGAAGCAATTACAATTATGTAATTACGAGTAAAACACATCACTTCTTAATTCAGTTTTTTATTTATTTCGCATAGATTTTTTGTAGGTTGGAGCAATATATATTTTGATACATCAGTATTACCTTCAGTCCAGATTATGATGAGTGGTCAGAATATGGCTGTGCATGTAATAGCAGCCAATTTATATGTAAATACACACTTGACATGACTTTGAGACATCAGCTAATATATACATGTCTGGACTTCATTTTCCCATTTAGAAGAAAAAAGCAGCTATGAAAAAGTCGGAAAAGTTAAAAGACTTGTAAAGGTCTGGGAGGTTTTTCTCCCTTGGTTTTATTTACAAACATATAAGGAAATAATAATTCAAGTGAATGAGGGGTTAAAGGAGAAAACATTCGACAAAAGTCTAATCTATCACTACAGCCAAAAACACAATTTTATCAATCACAGAAGATTATTTAAGTCAGCAAAATGGTAAGAAACAAAATTCACGAGCATATGATCTGGTTATACTGTTTTAAGAATGTAATAAATAACTAATTAAAAATATTAAATTAGTTATTTGCAAATGGACATGGTGGAGTACAAGAAGAAACTAGATTAATGTATCCAGTCTTGATACTGTTAAATCTTTTAAAATTTTAATTCCAAGTGTTTTACATGTTACATATGTTGTTTGCTGAGTGGGCAAGATAGTTGCACACAATAATCAATTCACAAAAACGTGAGGACAACATTGTGTTTTAAGGCGGCAGGGTCTCAACCTTTTTATTTAATAAAAAAAAAAACACCAGACACTCAGCGTTTCTGCTTGTTGATAAGAAGATATTACTGAAAACATGGCAGCAGAGTAACTGGAGTCCGCAATCAACAACACACAAACTATATGTTTTTATTGATATTAAATATCCCGTTGCACTCACTTAACATTAACCAAAGGGTCAAAGCATACCCATCTAAACCTATTGATGATGCTTAGTTGCAGAATTGTGGAGTCTGCTGTGGGGAAGGGAGGGTGTTTAGGAGAAATTTATCCAAACCTTAGTGTATTCTGTCAATTCTATCTTAAATTGCTGACCACAGCATGGTGTTGTGATATGTTTATGCAAACAATATTGTCAGCTGGCAAGTAAAAAAAAAAGTTTATTTTCTCAGTGGAGTATTACTTTTTTAGGAATTTAAAATTGCAGCAATTAATTAGAAAAAAAAAGTTCCAATGGATACATTTCTTTCACAACGACTAATTTTGCTTACCGACAACTAAACCAGGGAAACGCACTAATTAAAGCAGTTTTATTGGTTGTTACCGGATTACAGTTTATGTGAGCAGAGAACAGGAGAGAATTACAACGCTATAAACCCTGGCACAAAAAAAACGATAAACAAAAACATGCAGCCGATACAAGAATTTTACATACACTGTATGTAACCCCCTCAGATTATTTGGAGGCATACCTCCAGTATAAAACCCCAAAGTACTATCTACCAATCACATGGTTAAGGAAAACAATGGAAATGTTTGGTGTGAAATACACAAAATTGAATCAAAGCTAAAGATTTTATTAAAATGACTGCAGCTGTCATGCTGCTCAGAGAGGAAGAGGCCATACTGGAGGAAGCAACATAAATCCCAAATTATAGTTTGCAAATATACTCAGGGACAAAGACCTTAACCTTTGGAAACGTGTCATGTGGTCTAAGAATAAAAGTTTGACTCAGTCCCATAAAAAAAAAAGTGTCTGATCATTTTATACAGTGGATGTAAACAAAAGCAACAAGTGACTGCATATTGTTGTATATCATTTCAATCTGAACATTGTTGTGATTGTGAATTTACTTTAAAATGTAAAGGAGACATAGTATAAATGTAAATAAATTAGGTTATAACTGGCATGAGCTTTACTTAGAACTAAATCTTGTTAAGGATTCAAATTTAAAGAAACGTTTCAAACCAGCAAAAAGAGCAAATATTCTTTTCAAGTTGGGAGCATAGCAATGATATCTAGTCTGTCACATGATGACACCTAAAAGTCAAGTCAAGTCAAATATTTGATGCTTTTTCATATTTTATTGTTTGGACAACATTCAAAGATAGTTTTAGAATCACTTGAAATACTTTTGAAATAATGTTACTCATATTGTTGTGTATTACACTGCCACAACAGATTAGACAGAGACGCATGGCAGATTCGGCTTTGGGTACAGAAGCAGACCTGTGACTTAACGGTTGACGTCTCCTTTTTAGGCGACGTGGAAAGAATCAGAGGTA
This sequence comes from Orestias chungarensis, assembly GCA_032876305.1. Lineage (NCBI taxonomy): Eukaryota > Metazoa > Chordata > Actinopteri > Cyprinodontiformes > Cyprinodontidae > Orestias > Orestias chungarensis. The sequence goes on along the minus strand of JAVLVB010000512.1, from coordinate 456,859 downwards.
CGGATTTTTAGCTCATTAGACCGCATACAGTACCGTGAGTTGGCTACCCACGACACACGTACGCAGTGTTTTTGAACAAGCACGCATGCTGAGCAGACTGAATAAATTAAAACATAAACAGACACACACACACACACAATGAATGGACCTTGCATAGGATTAAAAAATAGACTCTCTGTTCCAGTGCAAACGTCAACGTCTTCCGAGCAGTTTATTCTTGCCTCTTCAGAGACAGAAATATTGCCCTCGTCTGGGGAGGAGAGGTTAGTGCAATCTGAACTATGCATGCTCGACGGATGAAAGTATCGCAATCCTCACTCAAGACTTTAGGGAGGTACCAAGAACCCACGTGTCCCACCTTCCTTAAGGTTTGTGTTTGTGTGTGGGTGGGTGAAACCTATGAAGTATTCAGGACAAAAGAGTCACCTAAAAAAAGTCTTTTGTGGGATTTGCTTTTTGAAATTTTGACAAAAAACAAAAACAAACTAGGAACAGTTCATCCTCAAAAGTTGACACAATTCATTTCAGATTCCACAAGACAAAACAGTTAATCTTCAAACGCTGCACAGAAGAGCTATAAGTGGCGATCGCAAGCAGCAATGGGCTCCAAACTCCTGAGATGTACCTAATCTTCGCTGCAATGTGTGTGCATGCGTGTGCTACCTTCAAAAGGGGTTGTGTTTGCTTGCTTGCATCCTTTTTGTGGATGAGCTTTTGAGTTGAGTGTTTGCAGGCTGGAGTTGTTTTTTGGATCTGACAGGAGGGGGATTATTTGCAGATTGCTTCTAGAGCATCCAGGGTGCGTTTGATGTCACGGATCTGAGCCGCCAGCATATGTATGGGCTGCATGGAGCGGTCCAGTTCCTCACAGCGAGCCATTAGTGTGTACATGCCCTGTTCAAACGGAAACACACCAATGAACTGTCAGAAAATGCAGACTTTGGCAAAGTTTGTACTGGTTTAACTTCATATTATGTCACATTGGAAACACAAAATTTCCTTCGTTTTTCCCAAAAATTCTGGACACAAATGTCCACTGTGAGTCATTCGCATAGGATGGGGCAAAAAGTTGGGTCATGGCACCATCGCAAAAAACAGGTTTGTGGTTGCAACACAGCAAAACATGGAAATATGTTTTGGGAAAATGTTTCCATTGAAGCACATTGTCACAATTAACCTACTCAAAAATCTAAAGGGATCAATCGTGTACCAACTAATATGAGACTAATTTTTTTTTACAGACACTATGTTTCACCTTTATACTCATGTCTACAGACTCTCCCAGGCTGTCAACGGAGTCTCTGTAGGTCTGGATGTAACCGACGCTCAGAGCCGTCATCTAAAGAAACAAAGAGTCGGGGAGACAGGTCCTTCAGTTTTGTAAACGCACAAAACAAATTTGAGACAGCCATCAGGCACAAAGAGATTGCGTGTTGGCAGGAGGAGACCCACTGACTACAGTTATACAGTGATGTTAAAGTGTCGAGTACAGCACCAACTCACGTTCTGGATGGTTCCATTGAGGCTCTTCATCATCATCTCCACACTGTGGGACACCTCCTGCGTGTGTCTCTGGAGGTCCAACAGGACTGTAGGATCAATAGGTGGGATGTCCACTGGTCTACGCGTCAACCCTCGGCTTCGGTAGATTGGACCTGAACAGTCGGCTGCAGGTATAACATTGTGAAATTACACAATGATGTAAAACACCGGGGTTATCTTAACTCTCTTAATTGAAGATATAAAGGTTTAACACTAGCATAAAAAAAAATTATAACATACAACATTATATTTTTAGAACGAACTTGACCAAAAGGGAATTTTCTTAATATCAAAGCATCTCAAAATACCAAAGTCATACGTGGTCTATCTAAAAAAAAAAAAAGAGACAGCTTCTTTCATCCCAGCAGCAGCAAGACCTTTATAGTAAATCCTTTCAGTCCAAGCAAAGTGATTCATCCATCTTAATTGAATCAGCAGCGAGAGGGAATAAGCTGCCACAGAGCATATTGACTGTGTCGCCGTGCCTAAATTAAATGACTGGTTTACCCGTCACTCTAGTCTGGGAGCAGTTTGGGAGTGAAGGGCAGCACTTCAGCGTGTTCCTCCATAAAATTCAGACGTGAGGGATTTCTCTTAATGGACCTTCAACATTAGGCCGGGCTGCAACACTTTGAAAGACTGATTTATTTCTGGGTTAGATTTGCACCCATTGCTTCAATGTTTTCCGTTCAACAGAAAAATATGAGATTTTAATGATTTTATCTGAAACTTAGAGGCAATTACTGATTGAAATAAACAAAAACAAAAAACAAATCACAAAGACTTGCAAAGGTTTTCCTGATAAAACTTTATTGTATTTTACCAAAATTATCTAAGAGATTATCTGTGGGAGATGAATAGGTGTTGCCCAACTGTATAGTATAAAAAAGATCTTAAATATTTTCTTAAATGTGGTTAACTTATAAAAAATAAAACACTTCCCAGAGCATGATGCTACCACTCCTATGCACCTATGGCACACAAAGTGAAAAAGAAGATGCAGAAAACATTAAGATTTGTTTTCAAGTTGGATTTAAATAGTGGAACCGTGTATTTAGCCCCCGTTACTTTGACGCCCCTAATATCGAGTGGATAACATAGAGGTTTGTAGATGCACTCTGACAAAATGTGGCATATTTCTCCAGTATTCAGTACTTACTCAGGGCAGTTTGTGTTTTCTCTAACGTGTTTAGAGAAACTTTGGTATTTAGCTCATAAAATAAAATATATAGTGCCTTCAGAATTTCACTCACAATCGCTGCAGTCCAGACTGGGCTTAGAGCTCATTTTGATCTTCTGCTCCAGGTTCTTTGTGATAAAGTTAGTGAGGTCTCCTTCCTGACTGACCGTTCCCTCCAATTCCAGAGCTGAGGAGATCGTGGCCCTTCGGCCCTCTGACTGCCCACTTCGGCCACTTCCTCTGGCTCCTGGACCACCTGGCGGAAAAAAACAACAACTGATACAATTACGGGCAGGATCAGGTTACTGAAAACATGTCATCCAAACTGTGACAGAAGGTTACCTCCACATGCTTGGCTGATTTCATCCAAGCTCTTGCTGTCCTGCATCCCTCGGTTGTTGCGCACCCATACCTGGGCCATGACATGAGGAGGGCATGGAGCGTTGTCTGAGGCGATCAGAGCAGGTTTTGGTGATGGAGAGGAGGAGGTACTGGGACTCGGGGCTGAAGAAGAGTAGTGTTGTGTGGGCTGCAAATATAGGTAGGAACAGGTAGAAACTAGTAAGTAGTAATCACTTACAAAAGATTATGATAAAAATGTAACTACTATTGAGTCAGTAACTATGCTTTTGTCCTCAATCCAATTATCCACTTACATTCTTCTCTGTTCTTCCTCCTTTCGTCCTCCACCTGTTCTCATTCTTCTCATCAGTCTCCATATCCTGTTTCTCTTTCTCGCCATCCTCTTCTTCCTCTCCTCCATCAAGCCTTCCCTCTACACTCTCAGTGTCTGACCCCTGCTGACAAGAGTCTTTGGACGCAGCGTGCTGTGCTGAATCCCACATGAGAACTATATCCTCAGCCTTCGATGCCGATTTGGAATCGGTGATTCCTGCTCCTGACCCATCATTAAAAGAGGGATTTACCGCCTGGGAGGTGTCCAATGATAAACGAGAAGTCCTCTCGTTTATATTTTTCTCGGAATCAAAATTACTTTCTACATCGTGAAGTCTGTTGGATAAATCAACATGATTCTCCGTGTGTCCAGAGGACCTGTCCATTGACTCTACCTCATTGTCAGGTAACCTGCTGCCACCACGTTTTACCGGGACCGATGCATAAGGGCCGTTTTCCAAAGAAACAGACATTGCCACCCCATTAGCTGCTTCTGGCACCTCTGTGCCAATAACAGGGGAGAGACTCATCCCTCCCCCTGCCGGTGAAAAAACCCCAAAAAACTGAGGGTTACTAAAATCCTACTTGGGCTCTACTTTTGAAAATACAATCAGTTTTTTTTATGGTTTTTACTAAGTCTATTAACTACATATACAGTATGGGGTTGGACCTCAACAGCTACCTCGCCTCTGATTAAGTTTTATTATTCAGAAAATCGGGCCTTCATAGCAAAGTTATGGGTTCACACAAAGAGTAGATTTCATCTTCTACTGTATTTAACTTATGCCTTTTATCTATTATGTACACAAACTTCAGGTAGGATGCTAAGCTCCGAAAATCAAATGCTTTTAGTTGATCCGTGGATTAGGCAGGAGTCTAAAGGAGATGGAGCTTTTTCAACGGTGGCTCCTAAACACTTTCCATACGGTCCGCCAGAAGCTTGGGGAGGATTTTAAATCTCGTTTCCTCGTCAAAGTGAAACGCCGCGCGCTGTCTGAATCAATCTGTTCAGACCCCAAAGGAAAGTTCCGGTTTCCACAGCTGCTTGTAGGAACCACGTGATTTTGTCCCCTGAAAGAAAGTAAATACAGGATTTTGACAGATGATTGTGTAAGTGTCGTTTTACTGCAGCGGTTCAAGATCAGATGACCAACGCTTTAATCCCTAGTTCCTAAACATGACCCTGATTACCTTCAGCCTTACCTTTTCCATATTGACCAAAGCTGCAAGAATCTGAGTCACTCTAATAATAACCCTGAGATAATTGCTGCACATTAACCCAACGCGGTGTTTTAAATGGTACACGTTTGTATCAAGCTACGAGACGTAGAGACTAAACGTGAAACACAGACTGAGACGAACAGATAAAGAAGAAGTCGTCTCGCCGCCTGTTGTCTGTGAGGAAGTAGCTGCACTGTTGTTTAGGTGCGGCTAACGCTAGTTGCTAAGGCTAGTTGCTAAGGCCTGCGACACACAAACCCGAGCAAACGTGCCTTTTTTTCCCCCCCTGACACGGTCACGAAGCGTCCTTTATTTAGAGGCACTGTTCACGTTCATGCAGTAAATGTCTTCTCACAACGAAGCCACCGAACACAGTTAACCGAGGGAAACACTCACCCCGAGCAGTTCCTGTCTTCAGAGATGTGAGTAGCACATCAAGTCCGGTCGATATATTGTTCCGCGCAAAAAAAAAACTCCGATATTTCGTTCCGCTTCACGAAAAACTTTCAGCGCATGTTAAACATGTACATATACAACTAACTTATTATTAACTACAATAATTTTGATAAATACAAAAACTCTCCAAATGTGTGATTTAAATGCTATATCAATCGAAATTGTATCATTTAATGCTCTATCCTTTAATAAGTCTGTAATCTGTTATCAAACAGAAACCTGATTCATTTTGTGCCAATAAGAATATAAGCATCAATTTATTTATATTCCTTTATTCAAGGTGGAAAAAAATATATATGTTCATGTTCCAATCAGCCTTATTCAGATTGTTTTTACCATAGTTTTCCCAACAGATGGAGACAAACACCAGGAGCCCCTCAGGCTGTGACCTCCTGCCATGCTGGTTATGTGTTTTCAGTATTGGGATGCAGACATGACATCTGAATTGTTCTATTTCTAGTTCAGTACATTTATTATATGCGTAGATTTAAATTATGCCATGATAATGTAGCTATAAAAAAAGAAAATAGTTTAAAACGATATGGGGTATTAGAAGCTTGAAACATTGTAAGCAAACAGACTATTAGACTGGATATCATGTCGAAATTGTGCTTATTCTTGGTAAAAGAAAACTTTGAAGGGTCACCATATGGAAATTCCTAATTACAGGGTGCTGCTTTCCTTCTTGAGACCTGTTTAGATTCATTTTTCACTGAACTGAGATACTTAATCCTCTGTATAGTTTGTTTTAACATGTAACCAAAGACATTTCGCAGTGGGGAGTTTTTACAGTTCTGCAAGGGAAATAGTTCTCCTCAGTTTCTTTAACTGGTATGGTTCCTCAAGGGTCTGTCATAGATTCACTGCTTTTTAATGTAACATAATTGTTATATAGTTTTAGCAAACAAGCATTTCCTTCCATCGCTGCGCAGATGATATTCAGACTCTGTTGAACTGTTCCAACATCTAATAAACTCTACGAGTGATATACAAAAACTATATAATATATTTGATCAACTGTCTCTTTTATTGCTGTTCTGACACACTTGGCCATGTGAATTCTACTAGATTGGAAAAGTAGAAAAATGCCATTACAAAAATCTGATTCTAACTTGTAAAAAAAAACATGTAACTCTACCCCCTTGTAAAGACCTAGAGAAAGTTATTCATGCTTTCATAATGTCTTGTCTAGACGTCTATAATACTTTCCCCCCTAACAAGATTAACCATCTGTGCTGGTACTAAGACGAGTGATCACAACTCATGTAAAAATAATATTTCTACCTCTGGAAAAAAAAACTTTTGTGATTTTAAATTTGATGTTTTGTAGTTGGGACACGCCACCTCCGATACCAAGTCTTACTTCTTGTAGTTAAGATAACTTCAGTGAATCGCCCTTGCAGGCACTCACCACACTATATAAAGCATTTTACCCAGATCTTCATTTTCCATTCTGAAATATTTGTTAGGTTTTTAGCATGTACAGCCTGTTTGAGTTCACACCACAGCCTATCAGTTAGATTACGATCAGGGCCTCATTTTCAAAAACACCTTGGTTATCCACCAAGGACTATTGTTATATTTTGCTTTGCTTAAGTTTGAATCTTTTTAAAGGTGATTCTTGTATCTTCTCCAAACCATAATACAAGCTTCACATTCGGTATAAGGTTTTTTTTGCTAAAGTGGAGTATTTGGGTTAAAGTTTCTCAATAATTCAGTTTTAGACTCTTCTGTCCAAAGTACAATTATAGAAAAGTCTTGGTCTTTGTCAACACTCTCTGGGAAACTTCAGTCTGGCCCTAGATTATTCCCTCCCATTTACGTTAAACTTGCTCAGACTCTTTATAAGTGTATAGGCAAACATTTTTTACATAAACTGCAGCAAGAGCTTGATATTGGTCCAATGATTACATTATATGCTTTTTAGAGATTTTTTCCATCATTTTGTGGTCTGCTTTCAGGTCAAAGTAGCATTACACTGCCAGACTGGGGAATGTTGGCAGTTTTTTTCCAATGTCCTTTACTTTAAAATTATTTTCCAAAAGAATGAATAGAATGACTGATTCTTTAAATCGCCTTACTTATTCTGAAGGCCTCAGACTGATCTTTAATAGTCTGTTGCGCACTAAAAAAATGTTTAAGACTTACACAGATCAAACCTCCTTTATAATGCTGATTAATCCTGCACTAATCATATGTAACTGAGTTAATGTGCTCATGTGGGATTTTACCCATGCTAATAATGGGAATGAATGTATGGCAAGAGTTTACAACCTTATTCCTCAACAGAATAAGCTTTTTTATTTAATTTTACAGATAACATAGTTTATCTAATGGCCCACATTTGTTTATGGTTATTATTAATTGATGTTACTTGACTTTTCCTGTAAAAAAAATGTTGTTACTTACAAATGTGATAGATAAACACACAGTCATAGGGTATCCTGATTCTTTCACACTACTGCTATCCTCTCACATTTAAACAGGTACTACGTGTTCAAAAAGACAACCCTAGTGAAATGTGTTAGTTGAGTCTGCTTCAAACACCAAGTGTTTTTTGCTTTAGCTCTGAGATCTAATTAAATTGGGAATAGCCCTATAAATTATTTCAACTGACTGTCAAATAACCTGCCAAACGGCTTGAAATAATTAGAAGATCTTGGTTTGGCTTGCTTGGCTCCACAGTGGAAATAAGGCAAGGATCTTGTGGCTTTTTTATAAAACGATGAATGGCAAACCGTGCAGAAGAGGAGAGAGTACTGAAAATCCCACATTGCAACCACATCTAAAGATCTTGTAAAATAACTAATCCACCTCATCTATCCATACCAGCTGCACCCTCAGTGGGGATTCAGCAGTTTTATCCCATTTTCTGCCTCTCCATCTGCAGCACACATCAAAGCGTTAGAAATCTACCTAAAGACACTCAAGGTTAAGAAATAAGCTTTTATTCCAGAAAACCTCTACAGAGTGCTCCATTACTTCCCCCTGATTCCCTTTTGGGGATTTGAGGAGGAAAAACAAGCTGTTTTAACAAATAATTCCTTGTCAAATGAGACACAGCAGTTAGGATGAGGAGGTATATGAAGCAAATTGAGAGCATGTGGCTTCATACATATATGTGGTTTTTTCAATACAGAAGTTGGAGACATGCTTTACACTGGTGGCAAAAAGTGACAGTAAAAGTTGTAAATCAGCATTAATCCTGTACAAACTCTCCAATTTGGGGAGAAACTCCCCCATGACCTGAACTTGATGTGTTGTTTTAATTAAGCAAATGTAGTGATATAAATGACGGCCTTGTAGAACTGCTTCAAAAAGCCGATGCCGCAAAGTTAGTTGTCATAGTTCAGACTCAAGATGAAAACCACAGATCACAGTTTTTGAATGGCATTCATGTATTTATGGAAATACACATTTAATATGAGGACTGCTATTTGAGATGTTTCCAAAACCAAGAATTTATAATCATTATGTTGGGCTCAGGAAGATCATTTTTGGATTAATGTTTAAAAGATTTTAGTGGTTAGTTTTCAGAGAGACATAAAACAATAGATCCAGTGGTTTTACAGAGGAAGAGGGATAATTAAAAGTTTTTGGAAAAGAGATTGGTTTCATAGAACCTTGATTTAATCACCAATGGAACTATGCCCGAAGAGACCTACTGTAGAAACCATTTCAGAGAGCAAGCAATAAAATGCAGTTTTAAACATTTTTGCAAATTTTCTTCACCCTGTGAACTTTACTGCAAGAGGATTCTATGGTGTTGCGAAGCAGCTTCTCATTGGACCTATAGGGAACTTTTATTGGCTGAATGGTGTGAAATACTCAACGCATGTCAACACACAGGGGGAAAAAGGCTCCAGTAAGAAATTGTCAAAAAGATTTCCACAGTGCTGTGACTTGCTTTGACTTGTTTCCCAGCAATTTACTTTGTTTTTATTGAGTTCTTCTTTAAGGAGTGCTCTCAAATAGCCGGTTTATTGACTGCCTGGTTTTGTTACCAGGCTTTTTACATTGACTATATTATTTTCAACCAAAGTCTCTATCTAAACAATTTGTTTTAAGATGGACTGTTAACACATACATTGGTTCTTACGTAAGTAAAAATTAATATATTCACATTTTGCTTGAAAGCAGGTTTTCTTTAGTGTTTTTTGTTTTTTACATTCCGTTCAGCATGTATGTCAGAGATGCCAAATAATGTATCCTTTTCCTGAACACCTTAATGCCAGGTCAATGGTATATAAAGGTATAAAGGCCAAAGCAATGAGCTATTTTTTGCGGCTTCAAAAAAGCAAAATCTGCACTAATAAATATTATTTCAGCTCAACTATGCTAAATTCTTCTAAAGCAACAAATATAAAAATGTAACTCTAAAAGTTTATTTTAAGCAACAAACTAAACTTGTTTATGTTCTTTAGTTACTAGTTTTGATGCCATGACAACAGGAAAGGATTAATATCAAGGTAAGACATCCATTTACCAATCTGAAGTTGGGCCACCTTTGGCTGCCTGTTCAACTCTGTGTTAAAACAGGACATTTTGTCACAATCATGATTACATTTTTGTATTAAATTTAGGATTTAAATGATTTTTCTTTCTTTTACAAAGCAAATATATCACAAAAGATCACTGGAAGATGCTTATATGGCAACATTTACACAATCAGCAGTTGCATTAGAAAAATATGACCTGAATGATTGTGCTTCCATGTTAGCAAGAGCAGACAGCATTTTACATAGAAACTACAATGGAAATAGAAACGATGTTCTGTAAACGAAAATGAAACCTAAAATCAACTAACAGTCCAAACATTTTGAAAACAGATCTGTAGTTTCCAGAGACACGAATGTAGGTTCTCGGGTTGGTGTGATCAATTAATGAACAAGGGGAGAATACAATGTTTTGTCCTTACCATTTGGACAATGACATAATGAGTGAAGTATAGATGAAGCATTTTTTGCAGATCATAGAACGTATTAATAATAATAATAATAATAATGTATACTTTACTGATCCCGTAGGAAATTGTTTTGTTGGTGTACACCACACCGAGGCAGCCATTTTGCAGGCGCCAGGTAGGCAGTAGCGCAAAGGGTCTTGCCTAAGGACCCACACTGGATGCTGTGATATTTTGCCATGTGCTGGATTTGAACCCCTGACCTTCCAATTGGAAGTCAGGCAACATACCACTTGAGCTATCCAGACGGAAACGCACTAAATATCTAGAATGAATAGATTATCTGGACACGATTGCTTAATCCATTGCGTAATGAAATACCATTGAGGTCAGTCTGGTGGTTTGGACAGATGGGAGTTTAGTGTTACAGTTTAGGAGTAAACAGAGTGATGTACAGAGTGAGGGAAAAAAGCATGACTGGAAAGGAATGGATCCCACTGTACTGTGTCCAAACAGGACAACTTTGAACAAGAAGTGGTCTGAGCATGCTGGTGCGGGATGGGGGAGTTACTTGTACCGTGATGGGAAACAGGTTAAAATTATTGCACATTGGGAAACATTTAAAAAACAAAGGGCTTTGTGGAGGCCTCATTACACTACAATCCAAATTCACAAGCAATTGATGGACAAAGGACTCTTTGTAATTTTTCAGGGTAAGATTTTTCCTGAGCAATCAAGTTTGCCTTGTACAGATCAACAAAAAAGGATGTCTTTTTGACAATCACATTGTTTTTCCTTCATTCCAATTTCATAGTAAGCAGGAAAGCAAATTCAATGAATTTGACCTAATAACAAACCTTCAAGCTCGTTTGCGGTTTAGCCAGTTCGGGCCATGACAGAGGTGTCATTCAACAAGCTATTAGTCGACAGATAATAACAAAAGTCATGAAAATATTTTCTTAAGGTTGAAAAGTTACTTGGTATTGCTTTAAAACACAATTTTTTTAGCCCTACTTTATGCTTGGTGAGTGTGGCACATGTGGCGAAACGTTCAGTGAACAATGATTTAGTTGAAAGTTTCTGTCGTCTTTGGTTTCCAACTAAGTATTAATCTTTAAACTCTTTTTTAAGAGACATCGTTGTAAGGTATTTAGATCTCGGAATAGATATACATATTTTATGTCCTAAGCCAGCTTTGAAATTCTCCACACCTTTCTTCAAGTTGTGTTCCTTTGTCTTCTTGATCACTCACTAAATAACTAACAAACTTATCTCTGAGGCCTACACAGAACAATTGAATTTATTCAAAAGCTATGTATATAGTGATAGATTAACTTCAATTGTAACCAACCCTTTATCATTTGTGCAAAATCGGGGAAATGCGTTTCCTTTTACGTTACAGCTATGCTCTGCTCTCTGTTACTCACACAAAGTTGCAACTAAACATTGTATATTGTGTTGTAAACTAAGAAAACGGGTTACATATTAAAAGAAAATAAGTACTTTTAAATGTACTGTTACAAAATAAAACATCAAATAGAAGCTTCCAAATGTTAAGGAAGACAAGTCTGTTCCAGCCGCAGAGACGCACTTCTGGAAAACTACATGAGATGAGTACTGGCATGGAGATGTAAATAGACCATAACACAGTGTAACACACATGGTGCTTGTGATGATTGAGGAGCAGCTCTGCATCATGTCTTTAAGAGAAACTCTGAATGTTTGGAGTGGGGGAACATGGAAATGTCATGGAGGCTCCTGGTCATACTTGAGTGCAGTTTGGATCAGACTAACATTCCCACAACAAGCTCAAACAGAGTTTTTTTACAGGTTAAAGTCCAGCACCAACCTGTTCATATGTTTGGATTCATCTTCCCTTAGAATGGCTGGGCAACTATTCAGGATTGTATCAAACTTGGTAGCTTTTAAAAAAAAGGCTTTAATGGTTTTTACATGAATATTTCTAACTCTCTTGAAACCTGATGCAGTAACTTTCTCCATGTAGACTGGGATGTGTTCTCCTATATAAACAACATCTCCATGACGTTTGAGCTTTTTGTCTGCTCTGTTGAAGAACCATAACCATTCAATATGGATTTGTTGGGTGGTGGTGTTGTTGTTTAGAAATATGATTATAATGTCCAATTGATTTGTCTGAGGGTGAACTTGTTGTACAACAAGGGCTAAGCACACCCCCTTGGAGGATACCAGTGTTCAGTTGTAGTGTAGATTAAGTGTCACCTGAGAGCTGCCTGTCAAAAGGTTAGGGAAGAGAAACATTGAGGTGCAGATGGGAGAGCAAAAGAATGGATCAAATATTAAAAGCTGAGGTAAAGTCAATTATGTTCTGGCAAAAAGTAGGATAGAGCGGCTAATGGGACAAATGTTATTCTATCATCTGTGGTGTTGTTTGTAATTTAAGCCCACCACAAACGGTTTAATGCAGCAGATGTAGACGACGAGGCTTTAATAATGCTCCTAAAATACTAGATGTGATAGGTATTTTGACTAGTGTTTTTCAACCAGTGTGCCACGGCACACTAGTGTGCCGTGGGTGATCGTCAGGTGTGCCGTGGAAATTATCTTGGTAAGATTGGATAATTGTTGAGTATTTTTGAAGTGGACATGTTAAGTGCAATTTGAAATAAGAGATATAAAATATGATAAAAAATACATGTTTATTTGATTCATATTAAAGACACTTTGATAAGAATTACTATAAATTTAATATATGCGACTATAGAATATCATTTGTTTAAATTTTTGGTTGGTGGTGTGCCTCGTAATTCTTTCAATGAAAACGATGTACCTTGGATCAAAAAAGGTTGAAAAACACTAATTTAGACAATGTTTGCTTTCTGGTTTTATTATTTTATCAGTTTCCTACCAATCAACATGTGTGAAGGTTGGTGATTTAATTTGGTTCAGACTATTTGAGTTTAAGACACAGTTGTGTATGTTTCCATGACTTGCCTTTCTTTTTCCTCCTCAAACATGTGTTTGTGAGTAACACTGCCGGTGGGTTCTTTAATGTGGGCGTAACAGAGAAGTTTCAAACGAGGAAGCCAAAAGCCAAGCCCACATTAGGTTTCTGCAATATTTATCTCGTAGTTCACTTTTGCTTAAAGCAACAAACGTTTCTCCTATTCGTTGCTTAGTTCCCAATTTGGCAAATTTACTGGCTTAGTCTATGAACGGTTGCTTGAGCTGCTTTCACTCAGAACCCACAAATGTCAAACAGACCCTAAAGCCCACACAGAGACCTTCTGTGCAGAAATATATACTTGAAGAGGACAAAATGTACAAGACTACTGCATGATTTAAAGTTGGATATGATACAGACTGAGCTCCATGCTTGGTATAACCATGAAGAATGACACTGAACATGTACACAGTGCTGTTGTTTTTAGACTTTACCATGTACAATGCAGTGTGCAATTGCAAACCTACTAACACCATCCGCCATCCTTTTTAATCTGACTTTTAAAGTTACAAATGATATTCTCATGGCCTCAGACAATGGGCTCGTGTCTATTCTAGTTCTGTTAGATCTCAGGGCTGCTTTTGACACAGTCAATCACAATATCCTCATTGAAAGGCTTGAAGACACTGTGGTGATCAAGGGAACAGCACTAGGCTGGTTTAAATTGTATTTTTCTCTGATAGATTCCAGTTTGTTCATCTAAATGACAAATATTCTGCGCATTGTGAGGTTACTTGTGGAGTAACACAGGGTTCTGTACTTGCCCCAATTATATTTACTATATACATGCTCCCTATTGGTAAAATCATCAGACAGCATGGTGTTAATTTCCACTGTTATGCTGATGATACACAACTGTATTTATCTATAAATCCTGATGAATCCAGTCAGTTTGGTAGATTACAGGCATGTCTAGATGACATAAAAATGTGGATGACTTTAAACTTTCTGCTCTTGAACTCTGAAAAGAC